>JAZHYW010070317.1:0-33181 GCA_037355805.1 Ixodes ricinus
TCCTCGTCTGGTGAATTGCCATTCACTTTATGCCAGTCGCTGGCCATTCACTTTAGGCCAGTGACTGGCCATTCACGTTTGGCCAGTGACTGGCCATTCACCTTTGGCCAGCCACTGACCATTCACTTTAGGCCAGTGACTGGCCATTCACGCTTGGCCAGTGACTGGCCATTCACCTTTGGCCAGTGACTGGCCATTCCCTTTGGCCAGTCACTGGCCATCCACTCTGGCCAGTCACTTTTGACCAGCCAGTGGCCATTCACTTTTGACCAGCTCCTGGCCATTCCCGTTTGGCCAGCCACTGGCCATTGACTTTCGGCCAGTGACTGGCCGAAAGTGGCTGTAGTTATACACTTCATATACAATTTATCACAGACGGCCACAAAATGTTGGTGTTCCTCAGAAGACTGTCAAGAATTTTGGGAGCTCAAGGTGGAGAACTCAACCCCAAAAACCTTTACATATTAATGACAAGCGAAGCTGCTGCAAGGTTGCTTAATATTTATTGGACTTTTTGAGTACTACGTCTTACGACGCTGGTTGCGACCACAACTCCAGTCATCCATGGTCCTACAATTAAGATCCCTCGGTAATGCAGGAGTAAAAAAAAGTAACTTTAGTTGAAGGGTCCGTGCAACGATGTTCAGTTACAATATTTTTCACTTTACACAAGCTTGCTGGCACTAATGGGAAAGAGAAGCCTTGAGTACACAGTAAAAGTTTGTACACACTTAAGGGTGTAAATCAGTTTGTCCTGGGCTAACACCCTCATGGTGTTCAGGCAAGCACCCTTCATAATGGGTGCTTGCTAACACCCTTGGAAAAGGGTGCTTGGCATGGAATGGGCGCCCGCTGGGGTGGCCCAGTGGATGCTGGGCCGCCCCAGCCAATCCGGCGCCGGGAGAGTATCACGCGACGTTTTGGTTAAGTGAAGTTCAAGGTCACATGACACTCTCTCGACGCTGGATTGGCTGGTAGCGTCCGCCGCACTCGGACGAAGGGTGAAATGAAGTATAGGCCCCAGTGAAAATAATATAGGATTGTGTCCAATACAATTATCAGAACTTGTAAATTGTACAAAAATCATATACGGTATTGCATATTCTTATATTATTATTATATGATTTACAGCTTATCATGTTTACTGAACACATTTACACTTTTTTCACTTAGAGGGATTGCCACATCACCACATACGAGCCACGTGATAAAGAAATAATGAGTCACACTGAACACAACTCATGAAGTAATACAAAAGAGCTCCTTGCAAGCCAGATCATAACTCCGGGGGCAATTGGGAAGTGCTACGGCGCCCCCTTTCTCGAACTCTAAGTGAGCAAGCAGTGGCCCCAAGCCTCATACTGCACGGCTGAATCATTCTAAGCATCATGGGCACCCACAAACGAGGCAAGGGGAGCATTCCTGTTTGGAGATCAAGTGACATGTTTTGTTTGTTTCAGAGGATTGCAGGCAACACGCTTCCCTTATAACTAGTCTTCTTATGCGGATCTGATCACTAATTGGAAACAGGGTAGAGGGGGTGGTCTAGCCTTTGACTGAACCACAGCAGTATTTCAGTAAGTGAAGCTCATTACGACATCAATTAGAATGTGTTAAATTGAACATTTATTGAACCCTAAAAAGACAAATGAAAAATACAATGTATGCCATTTTATGACATAAAGAATGCTATCTGCAAACATGTAACGAAATATATCACATAATGAACTTGCACTCTACGGCAAAAAAGCAAATGTTTCAGTAGAAGACGCTATCCTCTTGCTCACGTACAATCACAATTATAAAGTTCTGGAAGACGACTATGGATGAGGAACTCGTACAGCTAAATTCTAAGCACCTCGCCTTCAGGAGGTCAGCATAAGTTATCACAGAAGGTGCCCAACATTTAAAGAAAGAAAAAAAAACATGCCTCCATAAAACCTATCATTCATTCTGGAAGCAAAAAAATGAACCTGATAATGCTGGCGAGAAAAGTACATTATAAACTTTTAAAACGGCTCACAAAACATCTCTTCGACCACATACCTGTCTGCAAACTTTGTTCAAAAATTTGATTACGACTGTCATTGGAGTTGTGTCCCACAAGTCAAAGAAAAGCCTCTCCAGAGCAACCAGCGCGTTGGAGGCCTTGCATTCGCACTGGATGCTGAACAGCCACTATGCTGCCAACAACATGCACAGCCCCTCTTCTGCAGTAAAAACTGAGAACAAGCGCTCACGATCCACACCAAGGTGAAGAAAGTCTGCATCGTCCAGCTCCTGCTTGGCGTAGAGGACACATGGTGTCGGTGGGATGTTCTCGCCCTGCGTTAAGTAAAGGGATAAAGCACAACATGCAATAATGTAGAAGGCCAAAACATGTTTGCTCTCGTCAACTGCTATTATTCGCTGCAATTAAGGCCATGAGCATCAGCCTCCACACAGACATACAGTGCTTATGTTTAAACAAATAACCGGCGTCTACAGCAATGTAAAACGATTGAGGAATTACAATCGGCGCAACATCACGACATGAAAGTATTGCCATATAATCTTAGCGACACTTTTGGGTATCTCTATTTCTGTACCAAGATGCATTTGCGAAATCTATGTGTTTCTGTAGTGAAATACTTTTGCGATGTATTATGATACGCTGCTAGACTTGTGTATCTTCTTACATTTATTGTTGGAAATGAGCTGACAGGTTTGGAGGTAAAAAAAATAGAAGCCACGCCAAAAATCCGACGCATCACTGGTTCGTTTCCGCAATGAGAGTGATTTTTTGCTTTGCTCTTACATTTCGCTTTTACAGCGGCCGGTTTTCTTTCTGCAGACAGCAGCCTTCCTGTGCACATTTAAGGTTATTGTTTGGGTAAGAGGATGCACAGATGAGAAACAATGTGTCCAAAAGAGTCAGAAGGCAAACAGGAGGAACGTTTGGGCAGACACGCTTTGTCAGGCGGTGTCATCGGTCGCCAGCGTTCATTGGGTGCGATAATGGGTTCTTAACGGTATCAGCGAACATAGCCAAAGGGAGGCAAGTTTTAAAAAGAAAAAAAGGGGCAAACGCCGACAAAAGTTGGGGAGCTCAGGTGCTACAATCTATGTCTGCCACGGACGCACCCTTCTCACCTCGCCACCTTGCGTTATGAACCGTATAGGGCTGCCGACTGACCATAACGGTACATGCTAATATTTGTCCCTTGGCCAATGTTAATTTTTTTGCCTCCTCCTCTATACTGAAAAACCCAAAGATGAAGGTTACAGAAGACAGCAAACATAATGTCTCGCATGTAGCTGTCAAAATTAACTTTCACAATCTACATTTCATGTCCAGTGGCTGACCACATGAGCTCCCCCGTCTGAACACCAACCGGAGCAGCGAAAATCCGGCACGCAGCGCGACGAGCGTGGCGAGGTTGACGGTTGTGGTTTTCAACGGTGGAGGGGGGGGGGTTTGCATATAAAAAGGTGCTCGTGATAATATATTTTTACAGCTATCTATGAGACATTGTTCAGTTTGCACCTTGCTGCACCCCTCGAATTCGTGACAGACAAAAGTGTTCTGACAAAATATAAAATGAGCTGTCTGCGTCAAAAGAAGAACAATCTCGGTGGCCCTAAAAGTAATCTGCGGCTGCTGGATGACTTGATGTGAATGGACCCAGAATTCGCCGGCATAGAGAGAGGTGCAGAATTTATGTGATATTCAACTGAAAAGTTAACAAGCTCAAATCATTATTCACTTTAAGCCCAAAATCTAGGATTCGCACATGCCTATTATTTTAAGTATAAAGCCAAAGGCGAACCAAGTAGTAGTCTGTTGATTTTATTGCCGAATAGAATACATTTTCAGTACCAAACTGGATGGTTTGCTTATGTATGGAAGGTTGCGATAAAAATTCAATATTTAAGTGGGTGAAAAGCAAAGCTTCGTAATAATTATGCGCATGATTACATCCTACAAGTCGTTTTACATGTATACACAGCACATTATTTGGAAGCTAACAGAATTTAAAGAAAAAGGCCGTGAGAGTTACGTTGATGTCTTCTTCACTGCGTGTTCGTGGGACTCGGCGGACATTAGTAAAGGGAATAATTGTCACAGTATGTTGACGAATTGACCAAAATCTGTTAGCTTTGTAATTAATGGCTTTATGGACCATGTTGCAACTGCAGTGTTAAAAGCCAGTCAATATTAAAGGCTATCCCGATTTAAACAATTCACGAAAAGCCAAGCGGCTTCGAGGTATTCATTGTCCAACTTTTGCGTTTTTAATGTCTGATGCAAAAACCGCGCTCAGCTTGGGCTCAAGAATTCGTGCCGTTAATGGTGGGTAGAAGAGTGACATAGTCGTACCGGGTACGATCGTCATTATCTCGACAGTGTGTCCTTAGTGGAAGCATCGGCGTCATACTTCCAGGATAGTGAAGGTGCGTCCGAAGCAACCACGTCCGCACGACATCCTGAGGCCTTCTGAGCGCAAGATTTTGAAATTGGGCGACGAAAAGGCAGATTTTTAGCATTGAATATCTCGAAATTGTTGCCATTCGCAAATTGTGTCAATTGGGTTAGTCTTTAATATTCACTGCCTCTGAAACTAGAATTGAAACATATCCCATGAAACCATTATTAAACATATTATTAAAATTTTGGTTAATTAGTTTTGAATAACATACTGCGAAGGATTTTCCCCTTATGCAATGTCCTCCGAGCCCCACAAACACACAGTGAAGGCAGCATCCAAGTAACACTCACGCCGTTTTTTTTAAATTTTGTTTGAATTAAATTAGAAAGCTTTGTATATATGTATATAAAATATATATAAATTCCGGGTGCATGTGCATGCAGCCGTGCACCATCCAACTATAGAGGTCCACTTTTTCGTTAAGTAAAACTGGATCAAACTGTACAAGGCCAGTTTTACATAAACCCCCAGCACGGCATGCACCAAGGACCGCCAGAAATGACTGTTCACCTCATAGGACACTCTGTGCGGCTTGAAGAGAGCGGCTTGCGGGCTTTGACGGTGAGTCTACCCGCTTGGTGCAGCTGGGACCTGGAATAAATTTAATACAGCTTGCCATATACCACAAAGTAACAAAGCCAGTAATACATAAGCCTACAGCATGAAATGTCCCAAGGACCACTAGAAAGTCTCGCTCGATTCATAGAACACTTCAGGCAACAAAACCCTGCATTAAGGACCGATCGAATTTAGTATAAATGTTGCAGAAAAATAAGGATTTGTATTCAGCTGTGTCAAAACACGTAATCTAATGTAATAATTGTGTGGCCTTATAGAACACTACTGAAATAATTTTGCAGGTCCAGCTGCACCGCATGGTGCAGCTGGGACCTGCAATAAATTTAATACAGCTTGCCATATACCACAAAGTAACAAAGAAAAGCCAATATTACATAAACCTACAGCATGACATTTCCCAAGGACCGCTAAAAGTGTCGCTCGACCCATAGAACATTTCATGCGACAAAACCCTGCATAAAGGACCGATTGAACTTAGTATAAATGTTGCAGAAAAATAAGATCTGTATTCAGCTGTGTCAAAACACGTGATCTAGTGTAATAATTGTGTGGCCTTATGGAACACTACTGAAATAGTTTTGACCAACGAGAGTGACCGCAAGTGTATACTGTAAAGAATCAATAACAATGATGAAACCTAGAAATCTGTTGAATGCCTTCCCTGTGTTTTGCCATCGAGTGGAAGAAGTTTCATGGCCTATATTTTTCATTAGAAACAGGTGTGATGTCCGTCTGTGTTTTGAAATCTTGATGTTGTGCATGATATTTTTTATTTCCTAGGTTGAAAGCTCAAGGGCATTTCCTGTCGTTCGGTTAATCAGATTTACCCAGATGCTAGTAGGTTGCTTTTTTGCGTTTACTGTTTTTGGGTATGTTAGGAGTTGTGAACAGTATAACGCTGTAAGGTCCAGGAAGGAATTCCCTTCGCAAAGTGGTGGTAAGCAAAAGAGAAATTGTAAAGAGTGACTTCATGTCCTCCCCTACGTTTCCTCTTTTGGGTCGCCTATTCTTTTTTTGCCCATTAAAACTCAGCTGTGTTTGACACTTCTCTGCGTTTGTGTCATCTTCCTGAGAACCCGTCTTGAATAAATTATTCGTGTTTAGCCTGTATAGCTAGCTTGCATCCTCGTTTCTATTTTTGTTCATTAATGCATGACTGTGGGATTATATTGTAAGCACATTGTTAATGCATACTAATAAATAGCAGCATACTTGTATTGACTATATTCAATAAAAGTATGCTATTGGTTACCAACTGATTCAATCATCAGCACTATAGTGCTGATGACTGAACCAGTTGGTAGGCAATCATTAAAAAGAAATCACGAAGAATATGGGAACAGAGGATACCAACACAACACAGCGCTGTGTTGATCTCCTCCTTCTTGTCCGTCCCCTTCACACTCCATGCTTTTAATAATACATTTTTTAATAATTTTCTGCTTGGTATCATCTGTATAGGGGTTCACTGAAACGACCCACCTGCCATCGCATTCACTTTAGGGCAGCTCCCCTTCCTCACGGTGCCATCGTTGAGGAAGTGCAAGGTGGGTGTCATTCTCACTATTCTGATGCAGTTCCCCAGGTTCCCATAGGTTTCAAGCCGCTAGCCAAATTGAGTCAGGCCTTCCAGCCCTACAGGAAAAGTCAATTCCACTCTTTTAGACATAGACACCCACCTTTTGTGTGTACCTGAAAGAAGTTCCAACAGAGAGGAAACAAAATGATTGGCGCATTTTGCATGCATCCTTTTCTTTTGCTGAGAACATACATACAAGTTTCTTTTGCTGAGAACATACAAGTCACATGCTACTGTACATTCAGTGGTGCGGCTTAATTTATGAAGAACATGTTTTTGTATAACTTCGAGCTCTTGAGAAACGATTAATTAAAATGGGTTGGACATAAATGGTTGCTATGAACTGTCCTATACATTTACACATTTCCTCATATCATAAAAAGAGTACAGTAGGGTAGGGCTGCACTGCACAAATTACGAATTTATAACCAATTAACAGTTGGCATTTATTTATTTCTTACTTTGGCTATTATTCTTTGACAGAAAGAATAACCGGGTGAGTTGGTACGGTGGTAGTCTTTCAACTCCATAGAATATTCAGGTCGTTTAAGTTCATTCAGGCGTTTAAGTTCATTTTTTCTACCTTTCTTTATGTTCTTGGTTTTTCTAGCTGCTCTGCTTTTTGTAAGGGCTTTCGCCACTACTAAAAAACGTGACATCTAAACTCTTCTTTGTTTTACATCACACAACCGTAAACTTAGAAAGTGTGCCGGTTCGGCAAACGCGAAGAGACCGCGCGTCTCTACGGCACAGGCATTAGCTTAGGCAAAAAAATCATTCTGCTCGCTCTTGTAACGTTTTTCTCGCTCCCGCTTTACGAAACAAATCGGTGGCGAGCGGCCGTTGGGACAAGACGTCAGAACTAGCACGACCTGTGATTAACACTTTGGGACGGCGGCTGAATGCTTGAACTGCCGTCAGAGGGCACTTGAACGCTCCGCAAAAGCGTCGTCGGAGGAGTGTCGGAGGACGGCGCCCAGAACATGCCCACAGTTCCGCCGCACGGCAATCTTCCTCACACTGGGGAGCGAGCCACAGGTTTCGAAGAAGATACGCTCTTTTCGAATAACGAAATAACGCAGGGCAGAAGCATAGTTAAAATGAAGCATAGCTTAGCAAGCACACGGTACACGACAAAGTTTGAAACAGCAGCCCACTTCGCAGAAACAAAAGAAAGTTGCTTACCGGCGTTTGCACGAGTCGTCCATGCCGTCCTGAACTTACGGGCGTTGGCAAGACGCAGCGTCTCCCAGCTCTCAGTCATCGCTTGGTATTCTTGAACACGGTATTCGTAAGGAAGATATCTAAAATATCCGCTAAAACGGCTAAAACGTAAAAAGAAAGGAGGTTTCCGAATCCTCCTGAACTCCAACGACCATTCAACCGAGCTCAACGGAAGCTGATTGCAATAGCGATGGTCTTGCGCGGTCTTCAAGAGTCTCTTTTTCTTTTTTTAAACGATGCTGAGCAAATTATTATTATATTAGTAACAATAAGAATGTCACTACAATAATAATGTACAACATTACAAAAAGTGAGTAAATCTTAGGTTTTATTTAAACTTTAGGTTTTCTTTTTTGTGTGAACCGAAACCGAAACTAACTCAAGCAACGTTTCCTCCGTTGTATTTGTTTGCGTGTCTGTGTGCGAGCGCGCGTGGATGCGTCCGCGTGCATGCGTGTGTGCGTCTGTGCTTGTGCATGCGTGTGTGTCTGCGCGCGGGCATGCGTTTGTGCGTGTGAATACGTGTGTACGTGCGTGCGCGCGCGTGTATGTATGTGCCTGCGCGCGCGCAAGCGTCTGTTTGTGCTTTCTATTGAACTGCGCCAGCAAGAAGACCAATTGGATGTCCCTGGACAGTTATAAACACAAACTTATTTATTATTGATATTATTATTATTATTAATATTATTAATACGATTGTTATTATTATTATTATTATTATTATTATTATTATTATTATTATTATTATTATTATTATTATTATTATTATTATTATTATTGAAGCGTGGCCCTGAGTTTTTAGACTCAGGACCGTAGAATTTTCTATAGGCGGGTAAAGAAAATTTATTGGTTCCCTGACTTTAGACACAGGGACCTAGACTTTTCTATAGCTGGCTGTAGCCGTTTTTATGGATTTCTAAGGCCGACCACACAGGGCTATAGGAGGTGATAGAATGCCATTTACTTTTTCATAGACGACCATAGACCATTTTTGTACGGGATGTCTCGGACTGGTTTATTATGGGTTCTGCCTCTTTATGTGTGTGAGTTATTGTGCATGTAATCTTATTCTCAAATGAATATTTTACCTAGGTTGACATGGTCATGTGACAGGTTCTAGCAGCACGTCATGAATATTTGTGAAAATATTTACTTTATTTTATTTCATGTTATGCTGTCAGATATAAACTCGAGGCTAACTGATTTTCTTACTGTGCACTTCCAGCAATAAATATTTGTAAAAAATGCTAGTATTGAGCATTTCTCCATGGTTTTCAATTTCTGAGTACGGAGTAACTTGTAAGAAAATTAAATATGAACTCATATATAAAATTTTGTTTGCAAACATAAAACTTGTATGCAAAAGAGGCACTTTATTATCAGCTATTTGCGTAAATTACAACTGACATAAAAATAAGACTGCTAACAATTGTTGCTGTTCAAGCAGAAATCTAACCTGTACATTATAAAGAGAGCCGTATAGAAGCTTTCCAAACCCTTTTCGTATTATCTATTTAGCACCCTCTTCTACACCCTTCACTACATGGAGGGTGTAACACGAAACAGCACCCCTTTCGGTAAAATTATGAGGGTGTATTACTAGATTTAAGGGTGATAAAAGTGTGTAGCCGAGGGTGTAAGTTGCTACAACACCCATGTTACTCCCTTAAATGTGTAAAAACTTGTACTGTGTACCTCCGGTACGGAGTTTGATACTCCCGGAATGTAGTGGAAGCGGATGCGTTAAAATAAAACCAAAATAGAAGAATCGCGACAAATTTTCAACCTCAATATTTTCATTCGACGCTTGTCAATCTGAGAAGCTTGCAAGCACTGCATGTGCTCCCATTAGATAATAAAAAGAACACATGTGCATTGACTTCTTTGTACTATTCCAAAATAAAACAAGAAAAACACTTCGGTCAAGGAAGGGTTCACGTCATGCTTACCGAAATCAAAGCAGCTTGATTTTTTTACTGATACTGTTGATATTTTTTATTATTGTAACTCAAATGGTACAGCTTGCAGCAAGATGAACTGGTACAGGGTAATACAAGCTATTACAGTAAAAATGTCGTTATTGGAGCCACTAGCGCATCAAGAAGTTAAAAGTAATGTTGGAATGAACGGCTGCTTTACCTTTATTGAATAAAGTTAAAGCAAAACAAAAATGAACGAATTGCTCAAATAATTAGCGGTACTTGAAAATCACTTACCCAAGGTCTTGTTTACGTATGAGAAAATATCCGCATGCGGGTTGTCATTTGAAAAAGATATGCCCGCATACATACACACATACCGCTCTTTCTCGAGCATTGTTTGTAATCCAACTGAAGCGACGACTCCAGTTTTCTACCGCATAAGTTGACGACGTCCAAGGCTCTACATAAGTTCACTCGTTTATGTATCATCGAGATGGTCTGAAGAGCTTGGCTCACAATACACTAGAAGGTTTTCCGAAACCTCAACCAAGTCGTCGTGACGTCAAGGATGACTGGCCACAATCAGCTCTTTCCGAACTTTGCAACTGAATATATCACGCACAAGCAAATGAACAGACGCGATCAAGCCACGAAAGGCAGGACTAGCTCATTTGCTCTAGCAGAAGCAAAGCCGCGGCATTCCCTTCGCTGACCAATGCTTGTTGAAATGAATCGCTCTCAAGCTAGCATCTGGCACCCAGGCAAATTATTCGTTAACCCTAAATGGGCACCATGTGGAAGGTTGGATATCTAAAACTTATTAAAGATGTCCCGAACTAAATTAACCTACTTAAAACATGAAGGAAACCCGTAAAAAAAATTTACTCGCGCAGGTGTTTGTAAACGGGCAGGAAGACAGACACAGAAGTTTGTTTTCAAATCTCCTAGAAGTTTATTACGCACAGCATGTCCCGTAGAAAAGTACAAACGTGCAAGCGCTCTGCGAAATGTAAAAAGGTATTTCTAAGCTTTTATACAGCTGAGAAGATTGCAAAGCAAACAAGAACAGGGGTAATTCTTAGTTACATTGCCCTATTCTCCCGGCAGCTGGAAAAATAATTCCCCCGAAATTCTACCCGCAGACGCCTCTCATTGGCGGTGGCAATCAGTTCATCGAAGGATGTATCATTGACAGATTGTTTTACAAACAGCTATGATTAGCCTTTTTTTTTGTTTTTTGGTAAGAAGTCACCCCAGATTGTCGCCGCAAATTTCTTGTAGGGTGGGCCACGCGGGTTAACATTTCTGTATTGAGCCGTCGCAGAATGTCGCCGCGAAGCCGCGTGGACGGGGCTGCCGGCCAGTGATCGACACACCCGCAAAAAAATGTCCCTGCAGCGTGCAATTTGCGTAGCGAGTGTCGGTGATATGTTAGTGTCGACTAAAAGTGTCCATGAAACGTGTATGCACGAAAAGTCACCTATGAAACATGTTTCCACGAAATGCCGGGAGAACAAGAAAGTCAGTATTTTTCGGTAGTTGTCGCATGATTTCATCCAGCTATTGGGAGGCGACTGCGGGTAGAATTTCGGGGAAATTATTTTCCTCTCTGCGGGGAGAATAGACAGTGCCTGATTCTATAAATAATCTTGAAGAATACACGTAAAACAGCGGTCACTCGTTTCCAACAAGTCGGGTTCAGTGCACTAACCATAAACTTCGCGGACTTGAACGATGTATTCCGAGATATATGTCAATATGGGCACTGCAGATCAACCACACAAAAACGAGACGACGATGTCTGCCACATCGTGTTGAATCTTAATGGACCCCTTTCTGCTCGTCATTTGCCGAACGAACACTAAACGCGTCACAATAATTTCTTAGGCTTCTTTGAAGAAATCGCTTGTTGCCGATATACGCGTACGACTTTTCAAATACTGGTAGCCTTGGATACGTTGCCGCGGACGAAATCTACGGCAGCCCCGTAGGTCGTAGCATAGCACACAAGAAACTAGGCCACGAAGCAGGCATCCCGGGGATCGGAAAAAGCTACTGCGTCATCCGGGAAACCTTTACTACGTGATCGCGCTCCTGACGTTACCCGCGCCCAGAGAGCGGAGTCAAGTAATAAAAAAGTCTCCGGTTGATTGGTCCGGCGAGTTCGCACATTCTTCCATACTTTCAGCTTAGGAAGAGAAGGGAAAAAAGAGAAGGAATAGGAAAGTAACAGCTCCTTCAAGGTTAAAAGGGGGTTGCGCTCACAAAAGCTTATCTTCAGGGGCATCCCAACAATGAACATAACGAGAGGCTTTGTGACCTATATCCTCTTGAAAGTTCGACCCAAAGTTGATAGTGCAGTGGATGTTATCCGTGGCCTTCGCCTTCAGGCAGGTGCCGTGCTCTGCCTTATCTCTTTCTCTTGAAGACTGTAGTCACGTGATCCTACCAGGAGACACGATTGGCCTGAAACAAGCATAGCGTCTACTCTGCTGTCAATACCGAGTGAACAGGACAGCTCCATACTTCCAAAGGAACTCTCGAGCCCAAAAATGGCCCCAAAAACGGGAAGCCTGAAGATCCTAAATTTTGCGCCATATAACCCACATTATCATATAAAATGAAGAATTAACCGTGACTGCGTTGACCGCGACTACGTTGACTAACCACATTCGATCTGCTAAAATTTGAGCGTGGGAGTCTCCAGCAGCGTTAGCTTGCTGTTGATGCAGGACGCTGCTTTATTGTTGAGAATCCTTTGCTGTGCGAACGCGAAAACGTTCTCGTGCTAGGCGTACTCTACGCAGCAGCGCCTGTCAGCAACGGCCCGCGCAGCATCGCAACCTTTTTGGCGCCTGTTGGCAGTCTACGAGCGCCGGCAGTTCATCGTTGCGACTTGAATGTGAGCATTTAGTTCACTCTAGTACACCGAGCCTCACTGGCGTCAATCACCACGATAGCGTCAAGAGCGTCACAGCGCTGCCCGCCACCCGCCAACAACCACGTTGCCAAGAGCAAAACCAGCGATCTGCCCATCTAGGTCGCCTTGTTAATTTTCCTTTTCTTTAACGTGTAGTTCAATTTTGAACGTTTTTGTCGCGGTTTTAGCCGAAGCTATTAGCTTTCGTTGGCTCAGGAAATATTTACCCTAGCACCTATTTAAAACGTTATTGACACTAGCTTAAGCTTAATGAATATATGAGAGACGTCATGTTTAGGCTCCTCCAAAAAACAAAATCACAACATCTCCACGTGGTGAATGATGTTGATTGGGGCGAAGATACTGATTTTATTGTTCATAAGTAGTGCTGATGGTGCAGATTTTTTTTATTGCTCATAGGTAGTGCTGAGTTCCGGGTTGCGTTTCGACTTCATTATTACTGCTTTATGGTTGGTGAAATGCAGAGCCAGTGGTTCTTCTAGTGGATCAGCTTGGATCCGCTAGAAGCCGTGGGAACGCACCTCCACCGCTTAAGTCAACGGTCCATGTCAGAAAGAGAATGTGTGGTATGGAACGTGGTTATATACGCATTTGAGCATTTGACCGCAGCGCCCTCTCGTCTATAAACGTTAAGCCAATGCATGCAAAGTTTAACGCGATTATATACGCATATGACCGCAGCGCCCTCTCCTGTATAGACGTTGAGCGGCTACATGCAACGTTTCATCCATGACATCCTCAGCTCTTGAGTTACTACATCTCAGAGCCCCTACTCGTCCCGCAGTCGTGGCCGAGTGGTTAAGGTGATAGACTAGAAATCCATTGGGGTCTCCCCTACAGGTTTGAATCCTGTCGACTGCGCAAACATTTTTTTTTTAAGAAGACAGATGGGATGGCAGGCGATGTGAGCACGGACGCCGGACGAATGGACAAGGCTAGACCCTAAGGAGCTTTGCCCCTAAAAGCCCGAAATATTCAATCTTATCCGATCCAAGCACAAGCTGATCGGGGCGCGCGTGGCTAGCGTGGCGGTGTACTAAGCTGGGTGCATTGATACACCTATAGGATTTTAAGGTAGAGGAGGGGGCTCATGGTCGGTGTACAAATCACTGGCTGGGTAACGGAGGGTTAGTCTTTCAAAAAAGGGTGCATGTGCGCCCGATGCACCCGACTACAACTTTTTTTCTTAGAATGCAGTCGGGGAGTAAATATGTGGAGCACTAACCGAAAAATCGCGGATGTGGTATTGGCGCTAAGAGTGCCGCGCAGCGACAGAGCGATATTGTTAGCGCGAAGATGACATCGGCGCTGTTTTCGCATTTTATTTTCAAAGAACAACGACGGCACAATATTTTAGCACTTTTGGTAATGTTCCAAATGAACATATCACACGACAGTGCTAGTTAAGACAATAGCCTTTCAAGTCTAACGAAAAAAAAACTGAAAATGGTGATCATTTGCTTGCGCTAACAGCGTTCGTGCGATGCACGCACTACAATTCTGCCAACCACTCGCTCATGATGCTTTCCTCGCTGCCCGTCGTCATGCCAAAGTTTCGTCAACGCGATGAAAGTTCAGATTATGGGAGTCCCTGCGGCGAAACTGAATATCAACACTTCTGGCCATACACTTGCCGGCCATGATTATGTCTTCGGCGGCCAAGCTGAAAATCAGCACTGCCGGCCAGCCATTTGGCGATCCCGTTTATGTCTGGTGGCCAAGCTGAAAATCAGTACTTCTGGCCGAACACTTGCCGACCGTGTTTATGTCCCCGGCGGCCAAGTTGAAAATCAGCACTTCTGGCCAAACACTTGCCGGCCGTGTTTATGTCCCCGGCGGCCAAGCTCAAAATCAACACTTTTGGCCGAGGACTTGCCGGCCGTGTTTATGTTCACGGCGGCCAAGCTGAAAATCAGCACTGCCAAAATGCCGGCCGTGTTTATGTCGGCGGCGCTGAAACACACTTTGGCCGGACCGTGTTTATGTCTCCCGGCGGCCAAGCTGAAAATCAGCACTTCTGGCCAAACACTTGCCGGCCGTGTTAATGTCCCCGGCGGCCAAGCTGAAAATCAACACTTTTGGCCGAGCACTTGCCGGCCGTGTTTATGTTCACGGCGGCCAAGCTGAAAATCAGCACTGCTGGCCAAACACTTGCCAAGCGCGTTTATATCTACGGCGGCCAAGTTGAAAATCAACACTTCTGGCCAGGCGCTTGCCGGCAGTGTTTATGTCTCCGGCGGCCAAGCTAAAAACAGCTAGTTTGTGGCCGGACTCTTGCCGGCCTTGTTTATGTCTCCGGTGGCCAAGAACTAAAAGTGGCCAAGCTGTCCAGACACTGGCCAACCGTCGGCCGATCGAAAGTCACTTTGTGGTGCTGCTTGGGCAGCGACTTCCCGGCGTCGCTGCCCTCTCGACTTCCAGCTGCAACGGCCCGGACCTCCACGAGATCATCCGGGACGTCGTGCGGGAGGAAATCAGGAAGCTTCTTTCTGCTGCGGCAAGCCCGGATTCGCCCTCAATCGCCGAGGTTGTCCGGGCAGAAGTTCAGCAGGCGCTGCGGCCACAAGTTCTTGTCAGCGCCGCTCCCGAACCACCGACGCTGAGCTACGGCGCAGCTACCCGACTACCACCACCCCTGCTCACCCGTATACGGCGCCACCCCGACGGGAACCTCCAGCGCCGCAGTTTTCCCGACGCATGGAAGATCGGGTGCACGCCCACCCAGAACCAGCAGCGCCACGAAAGACCGACGTGTGGAGGACGGCCGATCGACGCCCATTGTGCTAGAACTGCGGTGAATCCGGCCACATTTACCGCCGATGCCCCTACAGACAACTGGGGCTGCGCGGGTTCCACACGAACGACCCGCGCCCAAGGTACGACGAGCGCCCTCGCGACATGGAGGATTACCTCCGACCTTCGCCCTCCCCAGTGTCGTCTCTCCGCCGTGAAGCCCGCTCTTCATCGCCATGACGTTCAGCGTCCCCAGCGCCACGACCACGCCGGGAGAACCTGTCCCGCCTGCGTCGCCGGGAAAATCTAGGGTGGCAACGCCTGGAGGTGACGTTGCCGAAGACGACGGAAGCAAACAGCCTCCAAAAACGTCGGAGCGCCCCACTCTCCCAACGCCCCGCATCGCACCGACGCGCCTAGCCTGCAACAGTGTCCACCAACCTAAACGTTGTTATCGACGGCCTCGAGGCATCGGCACTCGTGGACACCGGAGCAGACTACGCAGTCTTGAGTGGGAGGCTCTCTCGCCGACTGCGAAAAGTGACAACGCCGTGGGATGGACCTCAAATACGAACCGCCGGAGGGCGCCCCATCAAACCCGTAGGAAGTTGCACTGCTCGCGTCGCAATTCACGGCTGAACGTGGCCTGTAAAATTCGTCGTTCTACAAGACTGTTCTAGAGATGCAATTCTCGGCATAGATTTTATGTGTGAATACGGCGCCGTCATCGACCTGGGTGAGAACAGACCGACGCTGCGGAAGCCTGTTCCGCCTTTAGAGAAACCCCAAACAGCGTCAGGCGCCATCCGAGTCGCCGCCGACCACGTGAACCTGCCGCCGCGATCATGTGTTGTCGTACCCGTCGTGACCGATACAGCTACCTGCGGCGAAGTGGTCCTGGAAGGCAACCTCCAATTGCTCCTGGGAGAGGAATCGTCGCTGCAACAGGAGTGGCTGAACTTCAGGATGGGCGCACCGTGGTGTTCTTGACGAACTTCCGACAAGAAACGCAACACCTCACGGAAGGGCCGCTGTGGGCCACGTTGATGAACTTCGAACCTACGCCGCAATCGCCGTGATCCCTGACGAATCATCGCCATCTCAGCAAGACATTGCGCCGCCAGCGCAGCTCGACATCGACCCGAAGCTTCCAGGCCCGAAACGACGACAGCTGGTTGACCTCCTCGCCGAATACAGCGACTGCTTCGCGAAGTTGTCGAACGTGCGCCACACCGCCGTTGCGAAGCATCGCATCGTTACCGAGGACCACGCGCTCCCTGTGCTCCGGTCGCCGTACAGAGTCTCCATAAATGAAAGGGAGGTCATTCAAGAGCAAGTGCAAGAAATGCTGAACGACGACATCATCCAGCCTTCAAGCAGTCCATGGGCCTCTCCAGTCGTGCTTGTCAAGAAGAGGGACGGAACGCTTAGGTTCTGCGTGGACTGCCGACAGCTGAGCGCGGTAACCAAGAAAGACGTCTATCCCCTCCCCCGCATCGATGACACACTAGACCGGCTGCGCCACTCCCGGTACTTTTCATCAATGGATCTGAAGAGTGGTTACTGGCAGATCGAAGTCGACGAACGGGACCGAGAGAAGACAGCTTTCGTCATGCCGGATGGACTGTACGAGTTCAAGGTGATGCCCTTCGGACTAGGCACGGCGCCAGCAACGTTTCAAAGTGTCATGGACACCGTACTGGCAGGACTGAAGTGGCAGAGCTGTCTTGTCTACCTTGACGACGTCGTTGTGTTTTCAAGTGACTTTGACGACCACTTGCGACGACCTCCGAGCTGTACTCCAAGCCATACAGACCGGCGCGACTCACCCTCAAGCCGTCCAAATGCCGGTTCGCACATGACGAACTGAAGTTCCTAGGCCACGTGGTTAGTAATGACGGCGTCCGCCCAAACCCTGAGAAGACTCGCGCTGTTGCGGCCTTTCCAGCGCCTTCAGACAAGAAGGCCGTGCGAAGATTCCTAGGACTTTGTGCCTACTATCGCCGCTTTGTTCGGGATTTCGCCAGAATTTCCGCACCGCTCACAAAACTTACGAAGGACACCGAGAAGTTCGAATGGGCCGAGGAGCAACAGCACGTATTCGACGAGCTGAAGCAACGACTCCAGACTCCTCCTGTTCTTGGACACTTCGATCAAGATGCGGAAACCGATATTCATATGGACGCAAATAGCGAAGGCCTTGGCGCGGTACTGGTTCAAGTGCAAGAAGGTACCGAGCGAGTCATCGCCTACGCCAGTCGGACACTGCCAGAGCGGAGAAAAATTACTCCTCGACTGAAAAAGAATGTCTGGCGGTCGTCTGGGTCATCACGAAGTTTCGCCCTTACTTATAGGGAAGCCCTTCACGCGTTGTAATGGACCACCACCTCGCTCTGCTGGCTTGCGAACCTAAAGGACCCTTCAGGACGTCTCGCTCGATGGAGCCTCCGACTGCAGGAGTTCAACATGACCTGTGGTCTACAAGTCAGGCCGCAAGCACAGCCACACCGATTGCCTGTCCATAGCCCCTGTCGAGACATCCTCCGGTAGCAGCGACGACGATGACGACGATTGCTTTCAGGAGCGGTGAACACCAAGGACATAGCACGACGTCAAAGAGACGATCCTGAGTTGCGCGCCCTAATCGAGCACCTCGAAGGACGAGGAGGTACAATGCCCTGTGTCTTCATGAGAGCCCTGCCGACCTTCGTCCTCCGACAAGGTGTGCTTTACAAGGAGAACTTCGAGACAGCAGCTCGCCATTGCTGCTGGCAATCCATGCCGACGTTAGAGAGGAGATCTTCCAAGCCTGTCACGACGACCCAACGGCTGGGCACCTTGGCTACAGCAGGACGCCTCGCCAGGATTCGAGAAAAACACTACTGGTCAAGGCTACCGAAGAACGTTCACCTCTACACTCGATCATGCCACGAGTGTCAGCGACGCAAGAAACCGCCGACGAAGCCGTCAGGACATCTGCATCCGATTGCTCCCCGTCTACGCCGTTCGAGCAGATCGGAATGAATTTACTTGGCCCTTTCCCGCCGTCAACGTCGGGAAACCGCTGGATAATCGTCGCCACAGGTTATCTCATACGGTACGCCGAGACGAAAGCCCTTCCATCAGGTACGGCTGTGGAAGTTGCCAAGTTTTTCATCGATGTCCATTGTCCTCCGACACGGCGTCCCCGAACTCCTCATTACCGACCGTGGATCATCGTTCATGGCCCAGCTGACGCAAGAAATTCTTCGTCTCAGCCACGCCAGCCATCGGCGTACCGCGGCGTACCACCCGCAGACCAATGGGCTGGCAGAGAGACTCAACAACACCATCGCCGACATGATCTTTATGTACGTCGACGTGGATCACAAGACATGGGACGAGGTGTTGCCTTACGTCACATTTGCCTACGACACAGCAGTGCAAGAGACCACAGAAGTAACCCCGTTCCAGCTGGTGCATGGCAGGAAAGTAACGACCATGCTCGACGCGATGCTACCCCATGAACCAGCCGACGATGGGAGCCCCGACGCCCAGGTGGTTGCTCAACGAGCCGAAGAAGCTCGCCAGCTCGCCCGACTCCGAATTCAAGATCAACAACGTGTCGACGCTACCCGGTACAACCTTCGTCGTCGGGACGTCCACTTCCAGTCCGGAGACAGGGTATAGGTCTGGACACCGATTCGTCACCGTGGTCTCAGCGAGAAACTCCTAAAACGGTACTTCGGACCCTACAAGGTACTTCGTCGACTTGGAGATCTGAACTACGAGGTGATGCCCGACGGAACAAGAACGTCGTCACGCCGCCCACCACGGCCTGAAGTCGTCCACGTCGTGCGCCTGAAGCCGTACTACGCTCGATAGGACTGTGGATGTTATGTGCTCCAAATGACTCTTTAGTTTACCGTCCTTTTTTATTTGCTTTGTTTTGTGTTGTGTTGCATCGGGGCGATGCACTTTTAAAGGGGGAGTAATGCCGCGAGCGCAGCTGACCAAGCAGGCAGCGCGCTCGTGGCCTATCGGTTATCGTGCCTGCCTCCCACGCGAAAGGCCAGGGTTCGATTCCTGGGAGCGACGTCTATTTTGTTTATCCCTGCAATTTAGTGTTCTGGAAAATTCGAGAATCCTGTTGCTTGTTCGAGGTCCGAATGTTCTACGCGTCGAACCTTCTATGCCGATTATTCCAGAAGCCCACGCGTGTACATAAGGAGCTTCGCGTGGCGAGCCGTGGTCAGTTTCGCCTCAGCGTTCGATCTTGCTGCTTCGCCGCCTTCGACGCCCGCGACGCTCTCTTGTTATCTTTCTTTTCCCTTTCATTTTTGGGCACAAGTTCGCCCCATTAAACGTTCAGTTTACTCAGTTATTATCGCCTCATCACTTGTCATTCGTGACAATATGAGGATAACATATTTTGATGAAGCCTTCCGGCCCGCCACTAGGTTTGTCGACGGTCGCTTTACAGTAATAGTGGTGTCCAGTAAATGCATCTAGTTTCATGTAAAGTACAAAGGCTGTTGCCAAAGAAGAACGGCATGTATGCTGCAAGGCCACAGCTGGACGTCGTTAATGAATCAGTTCGCTCAATGTGTTACTCGGTGCTTCAGAAGCAAAGTGTAGGGATCGGTGGAAGTTAAGGAAGGGCTATAACATGCAGCATGACTTTCTGAGTACGAGTTTACAATCGGACGAATTAGCCCCGGTGCTATGGGGCTCACCCCTCCCCCTTTTACACAATTGAAAGATTCGATGAATCAGGTGCAGCGTGCTGGAAGCTCAAATTTGTATGAAGCAGTGCCGGCACGACCACTCGGCAGAGGTAGCCATGTTCACGACGAGCAAACAGAGAGTATACACCTCCGTTAAATTTCAAACGGTAAGAGTACGTTCGAGATGATTATTGTGAAGCTTGCGGTGGAAAGAGTAGGTTAGGAATTGACAGCGAGGCAGTGTTTTTGGCAAATAGAAAGAGCCCATTCTATTCGTACCATGTTACCCGCAGGACGCGTGTCTCATCACGTTCCAGAACAGGGAGTGGTCCGCACTGTGTCATCATATGCGTACATCATAAACTAAATATCCGGGACAGCAGACCCAGGGAATAGTAGGTTTACCACACTGAAAAGCAGTTGGGGCAAGGTCCGAACGTTGCGGGACGCCCCACTTCAGAGGAATGTACCAAGAGCTGGCTTCTGCCAGGGGGCACTGAAAAGGAGTGATGTAGAAGAAAGGAAAATACGAGGGAGCAAATTTTGTAAGGTATATTAAGCCACTAAAAATGCAAACGTTAGCCATTTGTCCCACATTATCATATGCCCGGTGTTCATCCATGGTGAGCAGCGTGCGAACACAATGGAAGCGGCCACCGATAAGCGGGAGATGAAATATACTCCAGCCGTACACACTACATAAGTGAAAGTGGAATCGAATCTGTGCCTGGTGGTTGTCTCCAAAGTGCTCCATTCACCAACTGACGCAAGTGGCCAGCATTCTTTGATGTATGTTGCATAAAATCGAGGTAAGAGCGATGCACCAACGGTTCGCAAGATGTTAAGGGGAGTTTTCCGGTATTGTGGATGGCCACTACCTGTGCATGTTCTCTTGAAACAGGTACCTCCCAGGCGGTCTTGATTGTATTAAGGGTGTCTCGTTGCAGTCGTAGTGCAAGGCCGTCCATGTTCTATGTTTCCGTAAACGTGTTGTGAAGGAAGAATGGAGTAGAAAGCAGAGCATCTTCCAGATTATTACGCGAGAAAGGCGTCGGATCTGTTGGATGCTTTCAGGGTTGAAACCAAGATAAATAGGAATCAATCACCAATCCAAGAGTTTGTTTCTCGATATTATCTGATAGGTACACGCCCAAGCCACTATACCGGGTCGGGAGAGGAAGAGAAAAAAATGCTGGTAGGCAAATCGACTTGCTTATATCTCTGGGGCGTTTGCTTGTATCTCTAGACGCCATTGGATGAATGTGGTGAAAAAGTTGAGGAATTTGGCGCGGCTCCTTTTGCTATGCACGTGGCATCAGCAAGTGGCTCGCAGCTCTCGAGCAGAATGAACGCGCCGCATTTTCGGTCCATTAAATTCGTCCTTAAGAGAATACAATGCGTGTCCTCCACAAAATTGTACATCACCAAGCTGGCCTCGTTCACTGGTGGAGAAGTAGCCCCAAGCCTTATGTGGGGTACTACAGTCACCGGCCATTAAACCGTGTGGCCATGATACGCTTTGCGCAGATATAACAGACAGCCTAGGTTACGGCGAGCCACTCTTCTACACTAAGGTTCCACTAAGCACCATAAATGTTACTTTTAAACTTTGTCAAATACACAGGACGTGTCATCCGATAAGATTGTATTAGTGGGAAGACGGACACTCTTCCTTCCGCAATCGCAGAGTTTGTGGCGATCAAGTGCCTTGTTTTTAGGGCGGCATCATTCACAATCGCTTCTGGGCGGGATATTCCCCAGGCTGGTTTGCTCGTGGTTGTGGTTAAAATAGCCGCAAGAGAGATATTGAACTCATGTGACAGGCAGCATGAAAATAAGAAAGTTAAAGTACACAGCGCTTCAGCCAAATGACTGCCCACACTCAGTTCTCACTGCGAATATTCATGTCCAATTTTGAGGAGAGAAAAAGGACGAACAGGCGTGAAATGTAGGTTTATATTAATCTTATTCGCGTACTTTTAGAACCAATACGTCAAGGTGTTTTTTTTTATTTTTGAAGATCGTGTTAAGCGAAAAATTAACAAAGAACGAAAGGCTAGACTACTGTGTTCTTATGGAAATTGTCTGGAAGGCTAGGTACATTCTCTCCCTCGGAGCAAGTCACTTCACCTCCAATCTCACCTGCCGCGGAAACAGGTGCCTGGAATGAACACCAACTTTCACGGGGGTCAAGATGTGACCCTCAGAGGAACAAAAATATTACGACGCTTAAATAGGGTCCGTTTGGATTTCAAGGTGGGGCGGGGCTGCTTGTCCGCTGGACGTCGGGGAATGAGAGCTACGCCGTTCCGCTTGGGGTGGTGAAGAAGAAGCTGTCGACTTTGTTCATCGCAAACAATGAAAAGATGACAAATTCAAAGTGACCGCGTTTAGCAATACATATAAGACAATTATTACAAATTCAAATATGTTGTTTAAAGCCATTATATATGTTGGTGACAGAAAACAAAAAAAAAAAAAAAAACGCTGCAAAGGCTTCAGCTGGGCCAAAGCCCCGGCTCCGTAACGACAGATCGACAGGCAGGAAAAGCAATCGCAACATTTTAAAAGACGAAAATAAACAGGCATTGCGCATGCAGGGAGAACATTTTAAAAAGTTAGAGGAGATAATTTTAGTTTTGCTTTACTAATTAGTGCCTCAATACCAAGATGTAAGTATGTTAAAAAGTTTTGTACGTTTGGCAATGTGTACTGCGAGAGATTTATAGCCCATAGTTTTTTTAGGACGAAATACACTCAGTGGATCCGGCGCTACGTACTTCCGAATCATATACAAATATTTTTAACGCTTAGTCTAGATAACCGCGGCAAGTGGTAGGTAAAACAATTCGGAAATATCACGTATACTGTGGCGAGCGGGTTTCTTAGTAATATTCTGGTATTTTTATTACTTATCCTTACAAAAAAATCCAAGATGTTTACAGCACCCAGTAACGCCGAATTAGAGCGCAGCTCTTGAGGAGGAAGAGGAGAGAAGGCGTATCTGAGGGAAGGGTACAACCCTCCTCCCTCCACCTCCCCCTCCTATTCCTCCCTGCTACTCCTCCTCTCCTTCCCTTTTTTCCTCCTCTTCTCTCCTTCTCCTCCTTCACATCATCATCCCCCTCATCCTTCAAGCTCCTTCCCTCCTCTCCTCCTCATCCCTCCCTCCTCCCCTCTTCGCTTCTCCTCCTCACCCTCCTCCCTCCCTCCTCCTTCCCCTCCCCTTCGTCCTACTTCTCCTCCTCTCCCTCCCCCATCTTTCTCCACCATCCTCCCCCCATGCGCAGCACCAAGGGAAATGACCCATAATGCACCATGCGGTTACTCCGACGGCGACGGCGACGGCGACGCCGCCCGGCGGCCGGAAGCGGGTACCTAATATTGGCTGCGCTTTAAAAAAAGAAGGATGAATATGCGCGTAATACGACGCATTGGATAAACTGGGATTGCTTTCGTTTGCAATAAAAAAGCTTATGAAGGTGTGTACCGATTCGTGGTGGCCCACAATAGGTGACAGTAGGATATACGACAGTTGAAAAGTGTATTCTAAATTAAGAGTTGAACACTATATGGTAATATATCACGACACTGTATATAAAACACCTACAATATTCGAGAGCTTAAATGTAAGATTTTGAGTAATAGCAGTCCCATAGCATATGTTCATGAAACATTACACATAAAGTTTTAACAGTGCTCACAAATTGTTGTTTTTGACAAAAAAATTGACATCGAACACGTGCAAAGATCAAACAATACCGCTTTGAACGCTCTATCGAGAGTGGAGACACTCTCCATCAAACTGTCACAGTGTAGTTTCAAGCGATGACCCCAGTAACGACACAATGATCCTGATATGTTGGCAGAGCTACAAAAATAATTTTCACTAGAACTCAGAGATATTCCATTAACACGTGCCTCATCAACGATCACTTGCTATCTATCAACCAACACACCGCGCGCTTACGTGCCTGTGCCATTTCGGAGAACAGCATTCGAGGCCCTGCACGATGCTAGCCATCCGGGTATCCGCTCCAGACAGACGGCTGGGCACTCACTCTATGTATGGCCCAGCATAAATGCGTGACCTACGTCGGTGGACCGAGAATCGTCTGCAGTGTCAAGAAGTAAAGACCACCAGACATACAGTAACGTACCTAGTTCATTTCCGGCTCCCTCAAATTAAGGTTTGACCACATCCTTCTCTGTCTTCTTGGACGTTTGCCTTCATGCCAAGGCTTTGAGAAACCTGCTCACCTGTAAGGATAGGTATACCAGACGACTGGATACGATACCACTCCCAGACATCAGGGCCGAAAGCGGTGCTGATGCCTTTAGCAATGCACTGGATACCTTTCGTTACGTGTGCCCCTCCACCATCACGACTGACAGGGGGAAGACAATTCGAGTGGTAGGCGTTATTCCCAGTACTGAACTAACTCCTTGGTGCACGCCACGTCCTGACCACGTAATACCACCCGTTCGCTTAACGGTATGGTGGAGCGATTACACCGACAGCTCAAGCCTGCGCGCGTTGCTGAGGATGAACGCACTCATTGGCTTCGACATCTTCCTCAAAGTCTCCTGAGTCATAAGATGTGCCTTCGAGCCTGATCTCGGGTTCGCATTATCCGAGCTAGTATACTGTGCTGCACATAGGCTCCCGGGGAGTTTTTCACCCTACAGGATGATAATGTATAATCTCCGTCAACCCACGTGAATGGATTGCGCGAGTTCTTTCGACATGTCCATCCAACGTCTCCTCGGCACTCGTCTCACCGAAAGCTCTTCTGGTTTCAGAACATAGAGTGGTGCACACATGCTTTGGTAGCGCACGGAGCTCATCAAAAAGCGCCTTACTCCGGCGTACTATGGACCCTTCAAGATTCTTTAACGCTCTATAAAGACAATGACATTAGACGTCAAATGCGGTCAGCAAGTCATCACAGTCGATTAGAGTTAAAACTGCTTATACCGACACAACCTCTCCCTCTCTTTCATCAACCATATTGTTTTCAAGAACTGAGTCACCTGAAACATACCACATCCTACCTAAGAACTTCTCAGAACTCTATATTTACTCCGCATGCACGAATCTCTGGACACACCCTTAAGACTGAATGTATGATTCTGATATAGCAATATTCTGCAAGACCAAGACGATTCCTGACTACACCTTAATCCAAGACTGCTGCTCTTGAAGATACATGAGCTTCTGCCGCGACAGATATATATAAAACTAGTTTTGTTCTCTTTTTGCTCTCCTTGTCAAACTCATATCCTGCTTTGGCCTCTACCACCAGGACAATAAGGGGGACCTCTGTGGCGACATAGGTTGAGGCGAGCGCAACAGTGAGCCAGGGCTGCAGAGCAGGCCACGCGCCATTTTAATAAGGCGGTGGAAGAAGAAGAACTAAACACTGGACCGAAGAGGTGCTTCGATGGCAGTCGTCCTTTCAATTGGTCCCGTTGAACATTTCAACTCCGAGATCTATATTATGTATAATACTTTCTAAACCCTCGAAACTGTTGGGAAGGCTGAAATTGGTATGTAAGTGGACATACTATTTCTATCTACGGACATACACCTTCGCAATCTGCATACCATTTAAGAAAAAAAAAAACGCCAGTGGAGAGTGACAAATTAAAAATATGCGTGAGGCTGGGCGGAACAATGTTAATCTCATATTCTACCAGCTGAACCTTTATTCTATTAAAATCATCACATTTACTCTCTTAAGGTTTAAACACTCCGAATGTATTTTATACTCATCAGTAGGAAAAATGAGGCAGTTTCCTGCGATCCGTTGAGTTAGACAGAAGTCATCACTCTTAAATAAATAGGGGTTTAAAATATGTTAAATGTAATTCAAGTTATTTGCTAACTTTACTCCAGTTAAAGTTTTACGTCTGATTACATGTTCTTTGATAGCGTTTTCTTGACCGTTCGGTTTTAAGATAATGATATTTTTTCAGATAACGTCGCTTCTAATTTTATTATGAAACATATTTTAGTAATAATCACTTTTTTTGCTCTTTTAACACACTGGTTAGCTAATTTCTACACTTTTTGAACACTTTAATCACATCAAGGTCTTTGGCTGCGCAAAAAGACGCTCATAAAGCTTGTTTTTCTTCCTAATCATTTTTAGTACATTTCTGTTGTTCAACGGTTTTCTGGACTTTTCGTGTGGTGTTATCTTTCGAAGTTTAAAACACTCTTTCTATAAAAGACAAAGTTTATCAATAAACTAAACATACGCTTAATCGACCGAGTCCATTGAGACAGTCTCCTCCCAGTGTTCAGATTTCACATTGCGTCTGAACATATCTCAGCGTTTCAACGTTAACAAGAAAAACATGCACTATCATGACACGTTTTTTTTCCGGGTTTCCAAGAAAAAGGAAATTTATCACCGACCTTCGAGCACACAACTGCGGCAGTAATCCGGGTCCGACGTTTATTTGCAATAAATAGGTCAAGAACCGCTTGACTCAGTAACGTCACTCGAGTAGAATATGTGATCATATTAGAAAAACCAACAGATTGAAACAGACAAGAACAGTCGAAATGACAAGCAGTAGCACAACTTATATCTATATCAAAATCACCGTCCAAGATTCCGTTTTAAACAATTTCACACAAAAAACCTCCAAGATTTTTCAAGAAAGCCACAAAAAAAGCAAATGAATCAATATTTGAAGGTGTACAAATTACTACAAGAAGAGTGTTTCCTTGTTTCACACATAGCGATCAATAAAAATTAGTCATATTAGTAATATCTGTCATGAGATTGTATTACATATATTTTCATAAATTACTTGGCGTTTCCAATACCGCACCTTGTGCAACGATTTGAATCAAATGTCTCATATTTATTAAAGTCGAGAACCACTAACTTTCGAGATAAATCGAGTCTCGGACAGTATTAGCACGTCAAAAGAAATTCCTTATGATTGATAATATTGCATAGCTAATAATTTTTATCACTTGAATACAGCGAGTTTAAATGAAAAAGATACAATAGTTTAATTGTCTTGTTATAAAAAATATTCCCAATTCAAAAGGAAAGCAGACGTTTAAGTTAGTCATCTGCACAGAAACAAAAGGAGGAAAGCGCTCCCAGTCTATTTTATCTGCAGTCTGACAAGGACATCTTAGCTCTTGGTCGGGAGTGCACACACTCCTTCAGACTTTCGAACAAAATCCTTTCCATTTCTATACCACCCGAAAGCGTGGTTTTTCTTTTTCTAAACTAGTCTTGACTGGGCAGAAGAAGTTCCCTGTTAAAACGAGTGAAGGTTTCTTCAATAAGGACATATGGGTAATAGCCCGTAAAGAACATATTTTTGTCAACCGCGCGTTCCTTGTGTCTTGTCTTCCAGAGTGAATAATAAGTCCTGGAACGTGGTCGTTCATTGCCGACAAACTGTGCACAGCACAAACGTCGCAGCATTCTAGTTTGGCTGCTGTATTTTCTCAGCAGCTTTTCCTGCTAGGAAATCGAGTTCTTATCCTGCCGTCATCAGTTTACCTTGAACTTTTGGATTCAAACGCCTGCTTGGGAATTCTACAGGGTCCGATCGAGAAAAGTAAACCCTACTTTCGGCCCGCATAAAAACACTACGCATCGCAGAACGCTCAAACTCCGCCAGAATGTAACCCCTAGCGGTCCAAGCAAAATGCCAAAGTTTCAGAACATGAGCTTACCTGGATCAAAAGATAAAAGAAAAAAAATAGAAATCTCTACGGGAGGCTCCGACCACGGAGAGACGCAGACGGATGCAGTCTGCTTTGCGTTGCATCTCATAGGTGGCGCCACCACCTATGCGGGTTGGCGGGTTATAACGGGCATGTCCCGGGCTTGGCGGCAAATTCGGAATTGTTGTCTATCATTTTTGAAGTTTCACTAACGCACTGCTTTTCACTGCAACGGAAATAAAGATTACATGCTCTAATTTGTGATACTTCGGTGCATTGGCTCAGGCATAACATTTCTTCATGCTAATTATTTTAGCAGATGTCGTCTGCTTTGCTCTTCGCAAACCCGAACGCCGCGGTGCACCTATTCTTCCCGTTCGGTAGCACCCTCGGCGCACTTGGTGCTGCAGATTATATGAAGTTTGGTATGGACGTGGTAGCTTCTTCTAGTAGCGCAAGTCTGCTCACTGCCAATAAACCGTTTATAAAACTAATACATTTTTTTGAAGTTGCAATATTTAGGCTCCGTTGTCAGAGGAGCCTCCTTTCGGTTGCAGATGAACTTCAGCTGGGCCAATATATTTTCTCTTTTTAACTTCTGTACCGTTTCTTATGTTGGCGTACTTAGTTCTTTTTCTTTTTTTCTGTTTTTTAGTTGGCAATGAAAATTAAAAAAGGGAAGAGGCGGAACATGCCAAGTTAGCGACTTTGTGTCCCGGTCTACTCATTATGTCAGAGTCTTGAACACGTTGGAATTTATTATTATTAATATTATTATAGGAATTGAGTGCTTTTGGTTTGCTGTTATTTAGATTAAATGCTGGACAATTAAGCTGCCCCGTCAAGAGAACCAGGTTCACCATTTGCATGGTCCGGAGACACCAGATAAAAGAGACACGGGAGAGCGCCAAGGAGCGAGTAGCTCAGCAGCCGACAACCGTAATTCGCATCCCTAAAACGGGCCATTTGTCAGAGGTAAACGAAGCCAAAAAATGAAAGCCCTTTACATATCCTGTAACGCCGGATTAGAGCGCAGCTCTTGAAGAGGAGGGGAAGGCACGGGGGGGTAGGTCACGTGGCCTGGGGGTCCACGTGACCTCGAAGGGGGGGGGGGGGTCGGAGTAAATGTTATGCTAAATTTAGCGGGGAAATTTTTCCGCTAAATTTGCCGGAAAATTTTCACTGCAAAATTTAGCAGGAAAAATTTTCTGCTAGATTTAGCGGGAAAATTTTTCCCGCCAAATTTAGCGGATAAGAAATTCCGCTAAATTTAGCTGGGAAATTTACCCATCATGCGCCGCGTGGTTACGCCGACGCCGGCGGCGACGCCGCTCAAGCCGGAAATGCGCGCCTAAAAGCTGCGCTCTAAAACGAGAAAAGACCGCGCACATGGCGGAAGCTGTTCTTTCTTCCAGATGAAACAATGTGGAGTGCGTCAGGGGCAGGCACTGGAAGGCAACACCGTAGGCCTACGGTTCTGCCTCAACGTGACCTCCCAGCTACAGGTGCAACGTCCAAGTCTTGCCTCGTATTCGGCAAACGCCGCAGCTCTTATTTCGTCCGTAATGAGCAGAAACGCAGCCTCAATGCGTTGTTTGAGGATGTTGAGGGTGGAGATTCGGCCGGTGTACACCTGTGTCTTGGTGAAACCCCATACAAAAAATCACACATTGTTAGGTCAGGGGATCGTGGTGGCCATGGCATGCTGGGCGAGCCTCTTACAATCCAGCGTCCAGGAAAGGTGTCACTTAACTATTTTTTGAAGGAGGTCTACCAGTGTGGGGGCGCTCTATCTCGCATGAACACGCAAACTTGTCGTTGCACGTGGAGGGCCTCGAGCTCGGGAAGAAACTCCTCCTTCAACATGCGCAGATAACTTCTTCCCGTCACAGACTCATCGAAAAAAAAGGCCCAACAACACCTTCCTCCAGATCCCGCACCAGACAGTTACCTTGGGAGAGTACTGAGACTTCTCCATTGTCCATTGTGGGTTGGCATTGCTCCAGTACTGGCAGTTCTGAGCGTCTTTCATAGTCTTCAGGCTTCAACTCGTGGAGAACGTGAACCCTGTAGGCATGAAGGTTGTGTCGGCGAAGAATCCGGCGCACAGTGTAATCTGAAACTCCAAACAAACTCGCCGCTCTCTTCGTGGACAGGTGCGGGTCCGCTTCGAAAGCACCCATGATCCCGTACGCGAGCTGCTCTTCCTCTGGCGTGCTGTCGAAGACGTGCTTGTTGTCCGCGACGCTGCCCAATGCGCCAAAACGCTGGACCCACTTCCAGATGGTTTTCTTTGACGGCGGCCTGGAACGGTGCACTCGACGGTATCGGCGGCGATCATCCTTAAAGCTTCTGCGCTTTAAATACCAAACCACGAGGTTCACGCGTTGCTTTTGGTTAATTGCCTCATCAGGCAGGGAACTGCAGCGAAACATGGTAGAGATTAAAAGTAATAAACGGGAGAACCGGTGTTCGCTGCCGCGAAGACCAAAGCAGACGACATCTGCTAAAATAATTAGCATGAAGAAATGTTATGCCTGAGTAAATGAACCGAAGTATCACAAGTTAGAGCGTGTGATCTTTATTTCCATTGCAGTGAAAAGCAGTGCGTAAATGAAACTTCAGAAATTAGACATAACAATTCCGAATTCGCAATCAAACCCGGCAGATGCCCGTGATAACCCGCCAGCCTGCATAGGTGGTGGCGCCACCTATGCGATGCAACGCGCAAGCGGACGGCCCCAGTCTGCGTTTCTCCGTGGTCGGAAAATACCCGTAGAGATTTCTCTTTCTTTTATCTTTTGATCCAGGTAAGCTCATGCTTCTTAAACTTTGGCATCTAGCTTGAACCGCTAGCGTTACATTTTGGTGAAGTTTGAGCGTTCTGCGATGCGTAGTTTTTTCACGCGGGCCGAAAAGTAAGGTTTGCTTTTCTAGATCGGACTACTGTCAGATCACTTACTTCTTTCTGGATTTCATCATTTGCTATTTGCACAATTTTTCTCTTTTCCTTCACGTCTGCCACGCCCTGTTTCAGTTATTTTATTTCAGTTTTCGGAGTTTGATTTGTTTTTCGAACTCGTCGAAATGCTTCGACAGAGACTGGACAGATAATTATACACTGTCCACCATCCCATTGAGTAGAGGAGGCTGTCCAACCTCTGATTGAAGAATACAAGTCAGGATTTCACATCAAGTTACGGTTGCACATCCGCACTGCTATTGGCACGTGAGCCTGCACATCCGCAAGCAGGACACCACCATGTCAACACTTCGCCGCATTTCTTTTCCCATTAAAGTATATTTCTTGGCATACCCACACAATGGCCGAAATGATAACTGCATGCTCACCTCACTGCATTCTATCGGTCATTCCTTCTCAAGGAACGGTACCTGACAGGACAAACATGTGTTGGACATCGTTCGCACATTGCGAGCAAGCGCAACTGAGAACTCTTACTGCTGTCTCAGTGGCAGCGGCAGCAGCAGCAGCATGAATTTAGTCAAAATGTAAAGGATAAAGAGATTACCAACCTGCGATGGACGTGTTGTTTGGTAAACAGTGTTGACAAGACGCTGCAGCCGCTGCAAAAGACCATAGCGCGAAGGAAATAAGCCCCTCGGTGTCCGAAGACTGCGCTTGCGCAGAACAAGTTTGGCACAAATTCCAGGCCTGCAGAAACTGTAGCGCATGGCTAAGGATAACAGGGCAGCAGATGGTTTCCAAAATCAATCGTAACGAGAGCAGAGCAGTGCCAAAGGAGGCAGAGGATGCCGAAAGCGAGGACGAATTCAAGGTTGTCAATGGCATTAGACGTGTTCTTCGATTAGCGGTGTTGACAAGACGCTGCCGCCGCTGTCAGAAGTTAAAACTGACGGGGCCTTGGCAATTTACAGCCTGAACTATTCAATGATTAGCTTTTACAATACCGTTAACCATGACAAGACATGACGGTATTTGTGAACAAAAATTATTTTAATGATACTTTGTGGCATAATACGGGCAAAGCTTCTTGTGCGCTGATAAAGTATAATTTTTTTAGGTTCGTTCTGTATACTGTTTATTTACGCGGGAACTACGCATTTTGCGCGGGACAGTGCTCAGCGTACGCATTATGAGTGTACACTGTCTGGGCTATGTTCGTAAAAATACTTTTATGATGTTTAGTTGTGCGTAGAGTCACTAGTGGAATATGTTTTTTATGTCATTTAAATATTCTTCAATCTATTGCAGAGAGGCGGCTGCAGCCAACATCGATTTGAAGACATCAAATGGATCGGCTATGTTCCAGACTCTCTGGAATGCTGGTATCCATCATTATGGGGTGGCGAAGATTCAAATGAATCAAGTTTAATTCCAAATGGCAACGATTCTATTGTTATCATTTTCGATCTATTCAAGGTATGTAAATCAAAATTTGCTTTAAAAGGTTAACAGAGAAATAAAAGAAGCCAGATATGTTATACAACTTTGCAATGGCGCTCTCGCATGCACGGTTTTACACTGGCATCTAAAGAGGGAAAATAAGTTCGTTACATTGCACATTATATTTTCTAAGCTGTTTTTGTTCGATAGATTTTGATACTCAGTAAACTATATATTGATTTTATAGTCCAGTAATTTGTAAGATATATCTGATATCTGCTTTGATGGTCCCACATGTGGTCCCACATTTAATGGTCCCAGATGACTTCCTTCACACAGTAAACACTTTTTTTGTATACTGAAATATATGCAACGTGAAAGCAGCGCTTTTCTCTGATGAGTAATGTTCGTCTGGCAATATTTTGCCTTATTAATGGGCCTTCAATGTCGCATAGTTGGTTTATCAGTAACATCGCGGTTGTTATCTTTTTTTTACCGCTGCATTTTAATATTTTCTCTTGGACGACGTCAAAAACGGTAATTATCGGTGAAACAATTAATCTAGTAAAAATTTTATTCAATTCTAAGATGGCGAAGACATCGACAAAAACAATGCTAGCAGGCAGCATATATTAAAAAAATAGGTGGGTGATCAATACAAACATAGCAAAACACACACGGGGGCAGATACCGTAGGTGTACCAACCCGGGTGAGTAGGGGCGCGGGAAAGAGCGGTCGTTCGCCCTTCTCCCCCTCATCACCCTCTTTCCAAAATGAGGGGGCAAAGCTTGTATTTGGCCACCCTCTCAACAAAAAAACAGATGTGTTTTTAGATGTTCTTTTTGTTTTTGTGATGGGGGGGGGGGGCAACAAAATGGTGTTAAGAACGGCTTTAGTGGTGTAATTTCGAAAAAATTGTAAATACACTGTAAACAGCCTTATCGTTCAGGCTTGCA
>JAZHYW010070317.1:33281-75114 GCA_037355805.1 Ixodes ricinus
TATTAAAACGAAGGTCCCGACGTTTCGGGGCCAGCTCGGCCCTTGATCACGGGTGACTGATTGGTGTTCGGTGGTGAACGACTTGCTCAAACTTGTTTTCCCGGCGCTCCCCGCGCGACACCCCGCAGTCCGGAAACGTAAGTGCTTGGGAGCGTCCCCGCAGACCGGTTTATGTTGTTTTGGGTCCTTTGAATGTGCCACGACTCCAGCAAGAGTCGCCTCCGCCAGTTTCTCTCTGTGCCGAGGACGGAGCTTTCGCTGAAGCCGATGGCGTGGCCCGTCTTCTCTGCGTGCTCTGCGAGCGCGCTGCCCTGCACGTCCTTCTTCTGGACGTCGTACCGATGCCTGCGCAAACGTTCGGGGTGGTTCTTTGTTTCCCCAATGTACGAGGCGCCGCAGTCGTTGCACGGGATTTTGTATACGAGTCCCTGTGCCCTCTCCCGCGGTGGCCGATCTTTTGGGAGAGGGAGAAGGCGGCCGATGGTCGATGTGGGCTTGTGCGTCACGGTAATCCCGTATTTTCGAAGGACGCGGGCGAGAGTCTCACTTGTCCCCTTTATGTATGGGACGCACATGCGGCTGGAAGGGGGGCGGCGTCTCGTGTTCCAGGAGTGCGACGAACTTTCTTGAGGACTTTATTTAGGAACCTAGCAGGGTAACCATTCCTTCGAAGGTCTTGCTTGATTGTGGTAATTTCCTTCCTGAGAGTCTTCTCCGTTGAGCATACCGTGATTGCTCGCCGGAAGAGAGCGGAGGCCACTGAGGTTTTGTGTGACACCGGATGGCTTGAAGAAAAGTCTAAATATCGACCAGTGTGTGTAGGCTTTCGGTACACCTGGAAGGCCAGGCGGTCGGGGCCTTTAACTGCGCAGACGTCCAGAAACGGGAGGCGGCCGTCAGACTCCAGCTCCACTGTGAACTGAATTGCCGGCTCGATTGAGTTCAGGTGTTTGTGGAGCCGGTCGATCTCACTAGTCTTCACAATGCAAAAACAGTCGTCGACGTACCGCAGAAACAGTGCGGGTCGTGGGGAGAATGTGTCCAGAGCTTTTCGCTCGATCGCCTCCATCGTGAGGTTAGCTACTGTGACAGAGACGGCCGCTCCCATAGCCGTGCCACTGTTTTGCCTGTATAATCGTCCAGCAAAAGAAAAATAGGTGTTGTTTAAGCAAAGTTCCAGAAGGCGACAAATTTCGTTCACACTGAGGCACGTTCTCTCGGAAAGTTTTGTGTCAGATGAGAGTGCCGATCTAGCCACTGTCACCGCCAGGGTTACGGGCACACTCGTGAAGAGAGACACAACGTCGAAGGAAACGAGACTCTCGTCGTCATGCAGTTTGAGGCTAGAAGTAAGTTCAATAAAGTGGCCAGAATTTTGCACAAACGTGTCGGTCTTCCCGGTGAGGGTGCCAGCAGCCGGTGAAGATAGTTCGATAGCGCACGTAGTGGTGATGTAGTGAAGTCCACAATGGGTCGAAGTGGGACGCCGGGCTTGTGGATCTTTGGTAGGCCGTAGAATGCCGGGGTTGAGCCGTTCCGGCATATGAGACTGAGGTACAGGGCTCTGGACTCAGGGTACTTGCAGAAAATCGTAGAAAGCACCCTGTTCAGAGTTGTCTGGATCCTGGCAGTCGGGTCCTTTGGTAGTGGCGTGTACGCGCTAGTGGTTAGGAGCTGAAGGGCTTTCTCCTCGTAGTTAGCGCGGTCCAGCACCACCGTCGCGTTTCCCTTATCGGCAGGTAGGACAACAATTGTACTATCGTCCCTTAGACTCTGCATGGCTGCCTTTTCTTCCGTTGTGTAGTTCAGCTGCTCACGTCGGTGAGCCGTAGATAGCACGCCGATAGCCTTAAGGCGAGCTTCTTCGCGGATGCCGGGGTCCAATCCGTGTAAGCCATACTCGACAGCAACTGCCATCGACGCAATAGGAGGCTTAGTAGTAGTCAGGTTGAACTTTTTTCCCTTCGACAGGACACGAGTTTCGGCGGCAGAGAGCGATCTTGAGGAAAAATTTTTCACGAACCTCTTGTCGTCTTCGTGGGAGCCGGTGGTGGACCCTTGAAGGGAGGCCAGTTTCTTCTGGTGGTCCGATCCCTTCTCTCGGAGGATGAGGCGGCAACCGATTTTGCGAACTCATCGATGGCTGGAAATGAGTCCGGTGCACGGTATTCCAATTGTCTCCGCAGAAAGAAGAGATCCAGGTCCCTCGTCCGGAGGTTCTCGCGGCATTCCTGAATTCTTGCGTCGAGCAGACGACGTTCGGCTTGCTCGACGACCCTATGGCCCTCGGCAGTGTGGACCAGACGTTTTAGGCGTAGGCTCTTCGGAATTACCTGCCTATCCTTGCAGGTCTTGTTAAAACTAAGATGGGCTTTAAAGGCCGAGACAGCGCTGTTTAGGTGTACATACCGCTTGGCAAGTCGGACCACGACCGCACCGTAGTCATTTCGCAGAGACGTAAAAGTGAACATTTTGGCGGACTTCCGCCTGGTTAGGTAAAAATTAAACTGGTAAAAGGAACTCTAACCACGGTTTATTAAAACGAAGGTCCCGACGTTTCGGGGCCAGCTCGGCCCCTTGATCACGGGTGACTGATTGGTGTTCGGTGGTGAACGACTTGCTCAAACTTGTTTTCCCGGCGCTCCCGCGCGACACCCCGCAGTCCGGAAACGTAAGTGCTTGGGAGCGTCCCCGCAGACCGGTTTATGTTGTTTTGGGTCCTTTGAATGTGCCACGACTCCAGCAAGAGTCGCCTCCGCCAGTTTCTCTCTATGCCGAGGACGGAGCTTTCGCTGAAGCCGATGGCGTGGCCCGTCTTCTCTGCGTGCTCTGCGAGCGCGCTGCCCTGCACGTCCTTCTTCTGGACGTCGTACCGATGCCTGCGCAAACGTTCGGGGTGGTTCTTTGTTTCCCCAATGTACGAGGCGCCGCAGTCGTTGCACGGGATTTTGTATACGAGTCCCTGTGCCCTCTCCCGCGGTGGCCGATCTTTTGGGAGAGGGAGAAGGCGGCCGATGGTCGATGTGGGCTTGTGCGTCACGGTAATCCCGTATTTTCGAAGGACGCGGGCGAGAGTCTCACTTGTCCCCTTTATGTATGGGACGCACATGCGGCTGGAAGGGGGGCGGCGTCTCGTGTTCCAGGAGTGCGACGAACTTTCTTGAGGACTTTATTTAGGAACCTAGCAGGGTAACCATTCCTTCGAAGGTCTTGCTTGATTGTGGTAATTTCCTTCCTGAGAGTCTTCTCCGTTGAGCATACCGTGATTGCTCGCCGGAAGAGAGCGGAGGCCACTGAGGTTTTGTGTGACACCGGATGGCTTGAAGAAAAGTCTAAATATCGACCAGTGTGTGTAGGCTTTCGGTACACCTGGAAGGCCAGGCGGTCGGGGCCTTTAACTGCGCAGACGTCCAGAAACGGGAGGCGGCCGTCAGACTCCAGCTCCACTGTGAACTGAATTGCCGGCTCGATTGAGTTCAGGTGTTTGTGGAGCCGGTCGATCTCACTAGTCTTCACAATGCAAAAACAGTCGTCGACGTACCGCAGAAACAGTGCGGGTCGTGGGGAGAATGTGTCCAGAGCTTTTCGCTCGATCGCCTCCATCGTGAGGTTAGCTACTGTGACAGAGACGGCCGCTCCCATAGCCGTGCCACTGTTTTGCCTGTATAATCGTCCAGCAAAAGAAAAATAGGTGTTGTTTAAGCAAAGTTCCAGAAGGCGACAAATTTCGTTCACACTGAGGCACGTTCTCTCGGAAAGTTTTGTGTCAGATGAGAGTGCCGATCTAGCCACTGTCACCGCCAGGGTTACGGGCACACTCGTGAAGAGAGACACAACGTCGAAGGAAACGAGACTCTCGTCGTCATGCAGTTTGAGGCTAGAAGTAAGTTCAATAAAGTGGCCAGAATTTTGCACAAACGTGTCGGTCTTCCCGGTGAGGGGTGCCAGCAGCCGGTGAAGATAGTTCGATAGCGCACGTAGTGGTGATGTAGTGAAGTCCACAATGGGTCGAAGTGGGACGCCGGGCTTGTGGATCTTTGGTAGGCCGTAGAATGCCGGGGTTGAGCCGTTCCGGCATATGAGACTGAGGTACAGGGCTCTGGACTCAGGGTACTTGCAGAAAATCGTAGAAAGCACCCTGTTCAGAGTTGTCTGGATCCTGGCAGTCGGGTCCTTTGGTAGTGGCGTGTACGCGCTAGTGGTTAGGAGCTGAAGGGCTTTCTCCTCGTAGTTAGCGCGGTCCAGCACCACCGTCGCGTTTCCCTTATCGGCAGGTAGGACAACAATTGTACTATCGTCCCTTAGACTCTGCATGGCTGCCTTTTCTTCCGTTGTGTAGTTCAGCTGCTCACGTCGGTGAGCCGTAGATAGCACGCCGATAGCCTTAAGGCGAGCTTCTTCGCGGATGCCGGGGTCCAATTCGTGTAAGCCATACTCGACAGCAACTGCCATCGACGCAATAGGAGGCTTAGTAGTCAGTCAGGTTGAACTTTTTCCCTTCGACAGGACACGAGTTTCGGCGGCAGAGAGCGATCTTGAGGAAAAATTTTCACGAACCTCTTGTCGTCTTCGTGGGAGTCGGTGGTGGACCCTTGAAGGGAGGCCAGTTTCTTCTGGTGGTCCGATCCCCTTCTCTCGGAGGATGAGGCGGCAACCGATTTTGCGAACTCATCGATGGCTGGAAATGAGTCCGGTGCACGGTATTCCAATTGTCTCCGCAGAAAGAAGAGATCCAGGTCCCTCGTCCGGAGGTTCTCGCGGCATTCCTGAATTCTTGCGTCGAGCAGATGGACGTTCAGGCAGCGCGCTCGCAGAGCACGCAGAGAAGACGGGCCACGCCATCGGCTTCAGCGAAAGCTCCGTCCTCGGCATAGAGAGAAACTGGCGGAGGCGACTCTTGCTGGAGTCGTGGCACATTCAAAGGACCCAAAACAACATAAACCGGTCTGCGGGGACGCTCCCAAGCACTTACGTTTCCGGACTGCGGGGTGTCGCGCGGGGAGCGCCGGGAAAACAAGTTTGAGCAAGTCGTTCACCACCGAACACCAATCAGTCACCCGTGATCAAGGGGCCGAGCTGGCCCCGAAACGTCGGGACCTTCGTTTTAATAAACCGTGGTTAGAGTTCCTTTTACCAGTTTAATTTTTACCTAACCAGGCGGAAGTCCGCCAAAATGTTCACTTTTACGTCTCTGCGAAATGACTACGGTGCGGTCGTGGTCCGACTTGCCAAGCGGTATGTACACCTAAACAGCGCTGTCTCGGCCTTTAAAGCCCATCTTAGTTTTAACAAGACCTGCAAGGATAGGCAGGTAATTCCGAAGAGCCTACGCCTAAAACGTCTGGTCCACACTGCCGAGGGCCATAGGGTCGTCGAGCAAGCCGAACGTCGTCTGCTCGACGCAAGAATTCAGGAATGCCGCGAGAACCTCCGGACGAGGGACCTGGATCTCTTCTTTCTGCGGAGACAATTGGAATACCGTGCACCGGACTCATTTCCAGCCATCGATGAGTTCGCAAAATCGGTTGCCGCCTCATCCTCCGAGAGAAGGGGATCGGACCACCAGAAGAAACTGGCCTCCCTTCAAGGGTCCACCACCGACTCCCACGAAGACGACAAGAGGTTCGTGAAAAATTTTTCCTCAAGATCGCTCTCTGCCGCCGAAACTCGTGTCCTGTCGAAGGGAAAAAAGTTCAACCTGACTACTACTAAGCCTCCTATTGCGTCGATGGCAGTTGCTGTCGAGTATGGCTTACACGAATTGGACCCCGGCATCCGCGAAGAAGCTCGCCTTAAGGCTATCGGCGTGCTATCTACGGCTCACCGACGTGAGCAGCTGAACTACACAACGGAAGAAAAGGCAGCCATGCAGAGTCTAAGGGACGATAGTACAATTGTTGTCCTACCTGCCGATAAGGGAAACGCGACGGTGGTGCTGGACCGCGCTAACTACGAGGAGAAAGCCCTTCAGCTCCTAACCACTAGCGCGTACACGCCACTACCAAAGGACCCGACTGCCAGGATCCAGACAACTCTGAACAGGGTGCTTTCTACGATTTTCTGCAAGTACCCTGAGTCCAGAGCCCTGTACCTCAGTCTCATATGCCGGAACGGCTCAACCCCGGCATTCTACGGCCTACCAAAGATCCACAAGCCCGGCGTCCCACTTCGACCCATTGTGGACTTCACTACATCACCACTACGTGCGCTATCGAACTATCTTCACCGGCTGCTGGCACCCTCACCGGGAAGACCGACACGTTTGTGCAAAATTCTGGCCACTTTATTGAACTTACTTCTAGCCTCAAACTGCATGACGACGAGAGTCTCGTTTCCTTCGACGTTGTGTCTCTCTTCACGAGTGTGCCCGTAACCCTGGCGGTGACAGTGGCTAGATCGGCACTCTCATCTGACACAAAACTTTCCGAGAGAACGTGCCTCAGTGTGAACGAAATTTGTCGCCTTCTGGAACTTTGCTTAAACAACACCTATTTTTCTTTTGCTGGACGATTATACAGGCAAAACAGTGGCACGGCTATGGGAGCGGCCGTCTCTGTCACAGTAGCTAACCTCACGATGGAGGCGATCGAGCGAAAAGCTCTGGACACATTCTCCCCACGACCCGCACTGTTTCTGCGGTACGTCGACGACTGTTTTTGCATTGTGAAGACTAGTGAGATCGACCGGCTCCACAAACACCTGAACTCAATCGAGCCGGCAATTCAGTTCACAGTGGAGCTGGAGTCTGACGGCCGCCTCCCGTTTCTGGACGTCTGCGCAGTTAAAGGCCCCGACCGCCTGGCCTTCCAGGTGTACCGAAAGCCTACACACACTGGTCGATATTTAGACTTTTCTTCAAGCCATCCGGTGTCACACAAAACCTCAGTGGCCTCCGCTCTCTTCCGGCGAGCAATCACGGTATGCTCAACGGAGAAGACTCTCAGGAAGGAAATTACCACAATCAAGCAAGACCTTCGAAGGAATGGTTACCCTGCTAGGTTCCTAAATAAAGTCCTCAAGAAAGTTCGTCGCACTCCTGGAACACGAGACGCCGCCCCCCTTCCAGCCGCATGTGCGTCCCATACATAAAGGGGACAAGTGAGACTCTCGCCCGCGTCCTTCGAAAATACGGGATTACCGTGACGCACAAGCCCACATCGACCATCGGCCGCCTTCTCCCTCTCCCAAAAGATCGGCCACCGCGGGAGAGGGCACAGGGACTCGTATACAAAATCCCGTGCAACGACTGCGGCGCCTCGTACATTGGGGAAACAAAGAACCACCCCGAACGTTTGCGCAGGCATCGGTACGACGTCCAGAAGAAGGACGTGCAGGGCAGCGCGCTCGCAGAGCACGCAGAGAAGACGGGCCACGCCATCGGCTTCAGCGAAAGCTCCGTCCTCGGCATAGAGAGAAACTGGCGGAGGCGACTCTTGCTGGAGTCGTGGCACATTCAAAGGACCCAAAACAACATAAACCGGTCTGCGGGGACGCTCCCAAGCACTTACGTTTCCGGACTGCGGGGTGTCGCGCGGGGAGCGCCGGGAAAACAAGTTTGAGCAAGTCGTTCACCACCGAACACCAATCAGTCACCCGTGATCAAGGGGCCGAGCTGGCCCCGAAACGTCGGGACCTTCGTTTTAATAAACCGTGGTTAGAGTTCCTTTTACCAGTTTAATTTTTACCTAACCAGGCGGAAGTCCGCCAAAATGTTCACTTTACTATACAGTGTCTATCAAAAATACTGAAAATAATGCTGGCCAGACTGCTTTTTTATAGTCGGTTCACACCAAAAAGCATCAAAATATGGAAACTCAAATGAACGATCAAATGCCACCATCAATGTTTATGAGCGAACCACTAAAACCCTGTAAAAAATGGTCTACTCCACAAAAATAAGGCGAGTAAATGGTGAAGGGTATAGAAAAAATTCTGTCATAAGTTTGACACAATGCAAGTTTCACTTTTAGAAGCTAAGTGGTTTAAGTAATGTAGTGCGGCAATGTTGATACAGTCCATAAGCACTATCATGTTGTATATGGCAGGTACCATTTCAAGGCGGCGTTAAGCCTGACCAGCAACTTTTCAGTTGATGACAAAGTGATCTGCGATGAGCCTAATGATGTGTTTAACGAAACAATGATGTAGGAGGTCATAAAGAGGAAAGAGAGAGAGAGAGAGAGATAATGAATCTGGAGAAATTAGTTATCGTAAAATTGACCACGGCTACAAAGAACGGAAGAAATTATATGCACGTTGGTTATGCATGTGTACAGATGTATAACTTCTCATTAGACTACACAAATAAAACCATGGAAAGTAATAATTGACTAAAGCTGTGCACAAATGTGGCAACAGACGGCTCAATGAAAGCAGTCAACGACATGGGACCATATTGAATGCCCTGTCAAATTCTACGGAAATTATGTCAGTGTTTCTGCACTTGTGAGCCTCTTTGCACTGACAGAGCGCAAATAAATAACCAACTGTGATAACTGATTTGTCCAGTAATATGAATCTTAAAACTGTGCTAGGTAGAGAAATTGCATCCATACAGAATAATACGAGTAGGGAGGGCACATATTCCTCGGTCTCCCCATGTACCTTCGCACAAGTATGGCCTACAACACTCTATCTGACCATCTGCTACTCCTGCGACTCCCACAAGCTCAATTATCCCTTTATTTGTAAGAGTTCGAAGTTTGGGACCTAGACTTCACATTCGAGTCCTACTGTGGTTCAAAGCCTCTTCAAGAGCTGGCAAGGATAACTGAACATGAAGGTTAAGCTGAGACTGAGGTGGGAACAGAAACATGGAGTGAAAGACAGAAAGAAAATGTCTCAAAATAGCTGTTAGAGCTCATTGTCTGCAATAGTGCATATAGTACATCAAAACCCAGATTGCATAATAATCATATGGGCGTCCATTATCTTCGGATGTATAGGACCAAAGTCCTAACATTGATTTTCACGCAGAATGGGGTTAGGAAACTGCTGAAGGAGTTTGTAAAGCCACTAGTATACAAGCAAGAGAGAACTCTATGAGTTAATGTGGCATTTAAATGTTGTAAACACAATGTTTTATTAAAATAATGCCTGGCTTGTTTCTGCAGAGCATTCTGAAAAGTGATTTGGGTAGTCATATTGAGCAAGACTGACTCCTCGTCAAGACTATAAAGCTCCGTTATAAATTTATGGATACATTTAGAATACTTTGACAGGCTTCCTACTGCAACCTGAAGCTCTAAATGTGGCACTGAGACATTACCTAAACCAGACAAATAGCCGTGTTAGAAAACAAGCTCAGAGCATTCTTAAAACAAGGCCAGTGCAGTGCAAGACAAATTAATACAGGCTTACTCAAACGTGGCAACATTCGGAGAACAGAATGATGCAACGAGGGACAAGTGTACCCAAAAAGGTTGCTAGCAGCTTTCCATCCTCTTCGAAGATATCATCTTCAAACACTGCTTTGACGAGAGGTCACCGATTCTGCAATGCATGGTCGGTGTCGTTTCACCCTATTTGCCTACATCAAGGCCGGATTCTTATGAACACCTATGCACCCAGGCTTTGGTAGATGAGAGCCAATAGTAAACTTACCGGTAACAGCAAAGTTTGGTGCCATCTACTGGAACTTTGCGTGGTTATCTAGGGCCATAAGACTCAGAAATGGTGAAAAGTAGTGAAAGCGCACAATAAAGACGATTATGAAGACGGAGAGGCAAACAGGACGAGTGCTGAGTCAGCGCTCGTCCTGTTTGCCTCCTTGTCTTCGTATTCGTCTTTATTGTGCGCTTTCACTGCTTTTCAACATACATAACCAATTCGCCTGCATCGCTACGTTAGTTCAGAAATGGTGACCTGCTTATGACATCTTAGTGTTCCTCTAATGCACTGAAGTGACAATATAAAGCAAAAATACAAAAACACATTATTGAGCCTCTACTCGAGCAATTTATTTTTCATGCCATCAATACCGCCTCTCATGATGATCATAATAAGCCACCGATGTGTCACCATATTTGAATAGGGATGTCTCTTAATTTCGACAGACAATGCCAAAAATGAATAGGAATGTGTGAAAAAAGTGCTCACACAATGAAGCACCACTAACACTGATACTTGAACTCTTTTGAGTGGCCTACATTTTGTGCTGTGTAAGTAGCTTTCCTGTCCCAAATGACTTTGCTGTCATATCACATGCTGGGGAACATATGGTGAACAAAACAATGTCATAGACAAGGGTGTAAGGATGGTACATCAACAGCTCAGCGAGGGACGGCAGCCGGTTACAAATGAACAGCATGGACACGTTTGTCCAACCGTAGTCATGCCAGTGAATATTGCACATGTTGAGCAAGTCATGCTTGATAACAGACGGATAGCAGTGCAGGATGTTGCAGCCAAGGTGACTATTAGTGTCGGCCGTTCCGAGACAATTATTCACAAGCACTTATTGTTTCGAAAACTCTCTGCCAGGAGGGTCTCTCTATAACTGACATTTTATTGGGGGCGGGCATGCATGGTGATCTATGATGAGCTCTTGATGCAGTTTAGATTTGAGGTCTATGCAATGTTTGTGACCAGTCATCAGATGCTATGAAACATGCGTGCACCATTCATCCTTGAGACTAAGACCAGCAGCATGGAAGGGCGACGGTGTTGACCCTGCCACCCAACAAAAGCAAAGCGCAACTGCGTCTGCCAGCAAGGCGATGGGAACCGTCCTGTGGGGCATGCAACCTGTCGCCCATGTGGATTTTCTAGAAAATGGATGCAATTAGCGCCCAGTATTACTGAACCATGCTGATTACTGATGTAATACAAAATGCTGTTCGCAAAAATAAAGCATAAGATGTTTTCTGGAAAAGTCATTTTTTCTCCATGACAGTGCCCAGCCACACGGGGTCAATTTGACAGCAGCAACTCTGGCTGAAATATACTGGGAGAATTTTTTGCCTTGTGCGCCTTAGAGTCTGAAGTTAGCTCCCAGTGATTACCACATCCTTGGGAAGGTGAAGCGGTTCTGCACTCGGAAAAAAAACACTTGAATTGCGTTCATTTGGCCTTTAGAATAACAGATATCACAATTATGTTTCAATCTAACGTGCTGGGAAGCCCTAAAAGTTATTCAAAATAGGAAAGCCCCGCCTCGCTAGCCTTGGGCAGCCAAAAGATTTGTCGATAACGTCACATACTGCAACGGTTTTTCGCGCTTAACAATATTTGCGCAGCAAGTGGTGCGTCATGTCGATGACGGAGCCGTTGTTGTGGGCGTCAGGGGGTGGATAGCGCTGCTGGGCGGACTGACGTTGTAAGTCCGGCCGGCGCCTGCTGGACGAGCGCGATGGCCCGTTGGAGGTCGCACCCGCCGGGCTGGCTGTCGCGCGCAATGCGTTCGGCTGGCGGCCACCTTGTTGCTCTGGATCATCTCCAGCAGGCGGCTGCTGCTCTCCCGTGGTCCTCCTTGATCTGAGCTAGCTGCCGCTCCGTCCTGTTGGGAGTGGCAGCGGTCCATGGTTCCCTGGGCCGCCGCTGACACGCCGACGTCCTTGGTGGCCCGGTCCACCACGAGCCCAGCCGCTGTGTCGTTCTGATGGCGGGTGTGGTGACGGTGTTGACCACGAGCCATCTTCGTAGAAAAACAAGAAAGCAGACGACATGGGGCTCAGTTGAGAGTAGAGCCTGACGTTATCTTTGCACCCCTTCTAGAAAGTTCGAAATAACGGATCTGAGGTGGGTACACAGTCTTCTCCCCCTTCTCTTAAAAAGGGGGCAGATCCATGGAAGTAGAAAACTACCCCCAAAATGCGAGAAAGGCGAAGCCGAGGAGACAAAAAAAAATGGTTCCTTTTTCTTTGGTGTCACTGACGTCGCAGGTTATACCGCCGCTTTGGTGGAGACAAGGGGTTTCCGGAACGGGACTGCCGTCAGTGTCGTTCTGGTCCTGCGAGTAATCTTCGTCTTCTGCTTGAAAAAATCGTTTAAGGTTGGTGACATGAACAGGTCCGGTTTCCTCACTAGACTCACAGTGAACTAGCTTGTACGTGAGTGGTGAGCACTTTTCACGCACGCTAAACGGACCTTCCCACCTGTTTGCGAGGGAGGCTGCGAAGCCTCAAGCGGCGTCACTCAGTGGGTGAGTACGCCGGAGTACAAAATCTCCCACCTCGAACTGCAAGTCACGTCACCCCTGGTTGTACTGTTCTGCCTGCTGTACTCGGGCGACGTCGAAATTCTCTCGGGCCTCTCGAACGTTATCGTAAAAACGCTTTCGCAGGTCCTCTGCCAACTTCACGTAAGGGCGAAGCCTTCCCTCACACTCTCTAGAAAGGAGACTGTTAAAAAGCAGGAATGCGAGCTCCTCGCCGAAATTCAATTGGGCAGGAGTGAGACCTGTTGACCGATTAGTGGTCGTATGGGTTACGAATGCCAACTCGGGCAGTTTCGCGTCCCAGTCCTTGTGGCGCTCGGTGTAGGCCACTAGCATCATCTTAACGTTCCGATTTACCCTTTCCGTGATGTTTGCTTGTGGGTGGTATGGGGAAGTTCTTTTGTGCTTAATTCCCAGCACTGCGCATGCATCCACGAACACCTTACTCGTGAGATAGGAGGCATTATCGCTTACAAACTGTGCAGGAAAGCCAAAACTAGCGAATGTTTCAACTAGACACTACCAGATTTTTTGCGAATCTAGCATCTGCAAAGGAAATAACTCAACCCACTTCGTGAAGTGGTCGGTTACCACGAACAAGTACTGATTGCCGCGGGTACTACGTGGGAAGGGGCCCATGACGTCACAGTAACAAATCTGCCTAGGGCTCTGGCTCAAGATCGGTTGCATGAGACCGGGGGCTGACCATCACGTGGTTTTGCCTTCAGGCACACCGGGCAGCTATGAGCGTATCGGAGCACATCCTGCCTCTTGCCTGGCAGGTAGCAATTTGGGATAAATTTTCGTAAGTCTTGCTCCCACTGCTGTGTCCTGCCAAGACAGAGTCATGCATGTATCGGATGAAAAGCTTACGTAGCTTGCGGGGTATCACGGTCCGGAATGCCGAGCCATCCGGATCGTTGTCCACTTGGGGGATGTAGCGCAGCAGGACCGTCGTCGCTCATCAAGTAGGAGTCAAGCTCCTTGTCACTTGGGCGGTCGACTGGACATCTTGCTGCCAGCCAAGCCAGAGTCCGCCATCCAGCTGCGCCTTGCGAAGCTCCTCGCGGCTCGGCAATGTACTCCACCGTGAATCTGGGGATTTTCGTGTTGTGGCCGCGATGGTCACCAAGTCATGGGTATCCTGCGGGTGTTTCTCGGGAAGTGGAGCACGAGAGAATGCATCAGCAACTTTGTTGGTTGACCCCGGGCGGTACACTATGGAGTAGTTGTACTGTTGTAGCCTAAGCGCCCACCGAGCAAGACGTCCAGCTGGATTCTAAGTCCCCTTAGCCATGATAGCGCTAAGTGATCAGATTGAATCTGGAACGTTGCACCATCTAGGTACATATCGAAGCGCTTCAAAGCATGAATAATGGCAAGACATTCACGTTCTGCGACACTGTAGTTGCGCTCGGCTGGAGTTACCGTGTGGCTCGTGAAAGCAACTGGCCGAAGCACACCGCCATACTCCTGCAGCAAGACAGCACCCAGGCCACAGTCGCTTGCATCTGTCTGCAGAACGAACAGCTTGTTCAAGTCTGGGAGCTGTAAACAAGCGTTGTCAGTCACGGCTTTTGAAAGGGCTGCGAATGCGCATTGTTGTTGTTCGACCCAACACCACTTGACGCCTTTTTTAGAAGGTGATTGAGCGGTTGGGATATCTCGGAACAGTGTAGAATGAAATCGTGGTAGAACGCAATCATTCCGAGGTATCTTTGTAGGCTCTTTACGTCATGTGGGCTTGGGAATCTCGTTAGCGCGCGCAACTTATCTTTGTTGGGGCGGAGCGTGCCGTTATCCACAACGAATCCAAGGAGGTTAATCTTGGGCGCGGCCAACTGAACCTTTCCGGGATGAATCGTGAGCCCAGCATTACGCATTCGCTCAAATACAATGCGAAGGTGGTCGACATGCTCCTCAATAGTTCTCGAGAAAACAACCACGTCATCCATGTATGCCATGGCAAATTCATACTTCGAGCTCCCAAGTACAACATCCATCAGGCGTTGAAAACTGGCTGGAGAGTTAGACAAGCCAAACGGCAGTCGGGTGAACTTTAACAACCCTTCGTGGCAGATGAAAGCAGTTTTTGGAACGTCTGATGGGTGAATCTCGATCTAAGAAACCCGCGACTGCAATCCAGCGTTGTAAACACGGTCGCATTACCGAGCGTGTACATCACGGAGGAAATGCTTGGAAAAGGGTAGCTGTCTCGTACAGACACATCGTTGAGCCGCCTGAAATCCACACAGAGTCTGGCTGTTCTGTCTTTGTTCGGAGCGAGAACAACGGGGAACGCCCAAAGGCTGTTTGACTCACGTACTAAACCAGTGTCGATCATTTCCTTGAGCGCCGCATCTAGGAGTGCCCTTTTGTGGACGCTGATCGGTTGAGGGTTGCACTTCCGAGGCGGCGCGTCACCGGTTTCAATGCGGTGCAGCAGGATGTCAGTCTTTCCAGGTGTTTCCGTGAACATCAGTGAGAAAGACTGCAGGACGGCTTGCAGCTCCTGCTTCTGCTGGCTGCTTGCGGGGCACTTTCGCAACGATTCTCGAACGTCGGCAGGCAAAACGTTTGGCGCCACGGTGAAGTGGGCTGCAGTGGGCGGGTTACGGATGCAATCTTCCCGTCTGGAAACCAAGTCAGCTCCGGTTGTTGTCCCAGCCGGTATCCGCCACCAGAAAAGTCGAGTGTCATGCTTTCGCCTGTAATGAAATTTCGGCCCAAGATCACAGGTACCACGAGTCCTGGCATATAAAGAAATCGCTGACGCCACTTCTTTCCATTAAACCGAATCTGCAGCCTCACGGCTCCTCCAGCTGTTATCGCTGTACCAGAAGCTAGCTGCAAACGGGTTTTGCACTCCCGGAGGCTTATCTTTTTTGCTTTGCAGAGTTCGAAAACGAAATCCCCTATGAGCGAGATAGCAGCCCCAGAATCCAAAAGTGCGGCAATGGGAAGATCGAGCAGTGAAATCGTCATGCGCGGTTCGATGATGTTAGGCTCGGGCTGGATTCGACATACCCATGGAATCTGTGCCGTGGCCTCACTGCTCCCAGGGACTGCGACGGCCGTCGGCGAGTGGCTCTCTGGTTTCAGCGTTGCCGGCCGTAGTAGTAGCTTCCCTGGTTGTTCTGGTTCCGGCCCTTTGCCGCCGTCTCGTGCCACCTCTTGTTTGTAGTGTCCAGAAGTCTTGGACGCTGGTTTCGGTGATGGCTGGGCTGCTCGCGCTCGTAGCAGCAGTCCGACGACAGTTGCCTGCTTAGGCCACCCGCACCGAGGTGCCCGTCGGACCGCCTCCAGTGATCGGATAAAGAACCACTATGGGAGAGCCTCCACCAGGCTTGCGACTGGCTGTTGTTGGGAGGGCTTGTTCCGTTGCGGCGGGTGTCAATGCTGCTGGGCTGCGGGTTTGCGACCCCACCGTGCCAGTTTTCGCCAGCACTTGCAGGAGCAGACTGATGAAGATGGTTCGCTTGGGTGGTGATCTCCGTTGGGCGCCAGCTTACGATAGGGCACGGCACACGACCTCCCACCTGTCGCGGCGACCCCCGCCTGAAACTCTCACGGGCCCCGCTGTGACCTCCGGGGACCTCTCGAGGAGAGTTAGGCGAACATACGCTTATCCTGCGCGGGAGATCACCATGCATGCCACGCCAACTCCTTTTGGTTGACGTGGTGGGGAAGGGAGGTTTCGTTCGGACAGTCCACTTGCGTAGAGGCCTCGGGGCCCCGCCATGCGCATGCCGGTTCGAGCGCATACCTGGCTGGTGGCGGCGGCACGTGGTTCCGCTCGGCATGAAGAGCTTCCTCGATGAGGCGGGCGCCCCGGGCTTGCTCTTCAAGGGTTTCAAATGTGCGGTTGATTGAGGTAGACGTGGTACCTTGGGTGACGCTGTCTTCTGACCCAAGCTACTCTGTTCGACTCCGGTGACTTCGGGTCCGCCCTATTGAAGAGCTCTTGCATAACCCGAACATACCGGACCAGACTTTCGTCCGGGTGCTGCGTCCTTGCTTCGAGCTCTCGGATAATCTGTGTAGCGTAGGCCCGCAGGCAGGAGCTCTTTCTCGAAGCCTTGTCTGGAAGTCCGCCAGGCTGGTGAAGGGGGCCTGCGACCCCAACCAGCACCTGGCGCTGGCTTGCAACGCCAGCAGGACAATTCGGTCCACGATGAAGGCTTCCAATGCACTGGAGGCAAGATGGTATGTCTTAGGCTCGCCCAGGAAGTCTGCCACGGACTTGACGTCGCCGTGCCCCATGTAGACTGGAACAGTCAAGTGTGGTCGGGTTTCCTGGTGGGGTTTCCTGCTGGCCAGGCGTGTGGGCCAGGCGCTGCATCACGGAGTCGCACATCTTCGTGACCTTCGTGAGCAGGTTCATTTGTGCTGCTGCGGCCATTGCGGCTTCCTGCTCCCGTGTGAGCATTTCTGCAAGCACAAGAAAATAAACGCCCCCAATTGCAAATAAAATTGATCTCTTTAAAGTCTTAACGTTCTAATATTTTATTATATTTCATTAATTCCTTCTCCTGGTCCGAAGGTATTACGGAAAGGATTGTCATGTTTTATTTTTACAATACGTGCACGGAGCGGTGGAAAAGAACCAGCGCATTTTGCTCGCCTTAGAAATTCAGAATTCTAAATGGTAACGTCAATATTAAAATTGGGCATACGATCGTCGCTTGCAAATGTAAATTCTGTCTTTTTCATGAGAGCTCATCTCAAACGTAGTAAAATATTTAAAAAAAAAAAACGGAGGACATGTATTTCCTGTCTTATACTGATTTGTTCGCCGTCTTCACGCTGGTTTGGGAGCTCGTTCCTAGGTGGTGCTTTAGGCGAAAACATCCTTCAAACATGCAGTCGCCAGCCTCTGTAGAGGCTTGCGATAAGCGGAATATTTGTAAGAAAGAGGGCGGTTTCATTTGAAATTGACACACGCCTGCCGTGGTGGGTATTTTTATTTGATAAAGTATATTTATATAAATATTAAAGCACTATTTTTGCATTTTAAGAAACCGCTTTTCCTAATAAACTCTAACTTATTATTTTTCCAAAACAACTATGATGTTGAGCAAGGTGAATAGCACCTTTAGCCTGCTTGGTTTTTGTCCCACACACACAGCGGGTGTTATCTTCTGCTGTTAACATTCGTTTGATTTCGCAGAGCAGAAACAGCAGAAGCCTTGTCTCCCCCATGAACCGAAGGCAATCGCTGTTTTTCTGGCAGTATCACTTAGCTCGTGCGTCCGCCTCAGTCATGTAGTGACGTGATCGGCTACCCAGCGAGTCCTGGCGGTGCCAACAGCCACCTTTGGACTGACCAGAGTCTCTGGCACAGCATCTTGGCGCCGCCGAACGCGCCGACCGCCGCGGCGGGTGTGGGGTGCGGCTTCCGGGCGACGCCGAGCGTGCCACTCGAAACAGCGGATGCTGACTGACCCCCCTCCCCCAATATCTACTGTTGAGACCAGAAGACTCAATTCCTCGGCCTTCGTGACGGGTGCTGACGGACGATTAGACGATGTACACAAGCGGAAACGTTTAGGTCACGGTGTGTTAGCGGGCAAGTGGCTCTGTTCCCACGTTCTTCGAGAAACGGGACAAGGCAGATGCATTGGCGGGTGCGGGACCACGTGAGAGGTCTGCATCCGCCAAGTCTGCGAAGACGTCCCTCAAGAAGAGTGTCGTTTCCCCTCGCGGGACATTCGACAGAGATCCCTCGCCACTTCTAGGGGCTACAGTAGCCGGGGCTCGGACCCCTACAGACACTTCCCTTCTCAGAGGCACTTACCGGAATATCACGATGTAAATATTCCCGCGTATAAGCATCGTCTGCCCTTCATGAATGCTCCTGAGCCTCTTCAAGGCTTTTGCGCACGGAAGTAAGGGAATGCTCGGCCATGGAACATATCAGTAGGAGTAACGGGCCATACGCCAGGTCCGCCAGGGGAAACCCCGTTGGTTACAGTACGGCGGGACGAAGAGCAAGCAGAATTGCCGCAGTGCCACGTCCGACGTATTTACCTGCTCATGACGCAAATCCCTGGAAAATTCTGTTCGCCACCCGGGTACACGTACCACACTGTTACTCTTAATGTGCTGACTTAGCTCTGGATACTTTTTATGGCACATTTTGTTTAGAAAGTAGTTACCTTGTTAATCCACCATTTTCTGGTAAACTATTCTACTGTCAAAAATAAGGTTCGATGATCTCTTATCAGGAAACTGGTGCGAAAATGGACGCCATTAGGAATGGAAGGGAAAAAAGTATCGGTTACAAAAAAGTCTAGTATTTCCAAAAGTAAGGAGATTACTCTTGTCGTTACCTACTAATAAATGTTCTCAAATGATGAAAAGCTTGTTCAGAAATTCACCGAGCAGAAATAATTTGATTACTTGGAATTAGAACAGTACAAGTACGTGACAGTTACGCCCAGCTCTTCCACTTGGTTAAACAACCGAGTATTCATAATTTTCGTCAAGTCCCTATTACCTTTTCTGGTGGGCTATTGTGCTTTGCCGGAATCCGGAAAAACATTTCAAGGTCATGTCCAAAACTTGGAAGAAACAATCATTTGTGCAATAGGAAAAAACGACTGTTTGCAAAAGCAAAACGAACTAACTTAGCTGTTGTCTGGGACGCTTACTACACTACGCTCAAAACATATACTAAAACCATTAAGCTATCCAAAATTAAATTTTTTTCCCAGGACTTGCCCGCAATCTTGAAGAATAATCCGAAAAAATTCTGGAAGCTTATGTCACCTAAAAGTGGCCACGTAAATATCAATCTGAAGGATACTGCTGGTGAGCCTGTACCGGAGAAGGAGTGCCCTGTAGTGCTTAATGAATACTTTTCTTCTGTGTTTACCACTGAATCCCCACAAAATGTTCCAACTGTCCCTGAAGAGTGTTATGATCCCATGTCGTTGATTACTGTTAACTCATCCGGTATCGTTAAGCAAATAGAAAAACTACCGCTCACTTCCTCAGCAGGCCCAGACAATATTAATGCAAAGATCTTAAAAAATACAGCCAACATTTCCGGTGAAATTCTCAGTCTCATCTTTAATCAATCTTTTTCCAAGAGTTGTCTGCCTTCCGACTGGAAGATTGGGAGGATCGCCCCAGTCCACAAACAGGGAACTCGATCTTCCGCCTCGAACTATCGTCCCATCTCTCTAACCTGCATTGCGTCGAAACTTTTTGAGCACGTCTTATATTCTAACATCATGACTCACCTAACGTCAAATAATTTTTTCTTCAGGCACCAGCACGGTTTTCGTAGGGGTTCTCCTGCGAGACCCAACTATGTGAATTTGTTCATGAACTGCAGACTAACCTAGAACACCATATACAAACTGACGCCATATTTCTCGACTTTTCGAAGGCATTCGACCGTGTTCCCCATCAACGTCTGCTTTCTAAACTATCATCCCTAAATTTAGATCCCCTTGCATATTCATGGATTAGAAGCTTTCTCGCGTCTCGTATGCAATACACGGTTGTTAACGAGCATGAATCAAAGCTAACAAACGTCACTTCAGGTGTGCCTCAGGGTTCCGTCCTTGGCCCACTGCTCTTTCTTATTTTTATTAACGACCTCCCACATGACATCTCCTGCAAAATACGACTATTCGCCGATGACTGCGTCATTTATAACACCATCTCAACAGACTCTGATAATCTTTTGCTTCAAAATGATCTCATAAAAATTAACGACTGGTGCGGAAAATGGCTCATGTCGCTTAACAAATCTAAGTGTAAGCTGATCCATTTTACCCGCAAAAAAACTCATTTACCCTTTCATTATACCCTAGACAAAGACGTGATCGAATCAGTTTTAATGTATAAATATCTTGGCCTTAGACTAACGCCTGACCTCTCATGGAGACCTCACATCGAAGCCGTTTCTGCAGGGGCTTCCCAGACCCTCGGATTCATCAGACGTAATCTGCGTGACGCCCCTCCCCAAGTCCGAAAGTTGGCATATGAAACTTATGTAAGGCCAAAATTAGAATATGCATCTGCAATCTGGAGTCCTCATCAAGTCTATCTAATCAATCACCTGGAATCAGTACAAAACCGAGCCGCCCGATTTATCTTATCATCGTATGACCACTTCACTAGTGTCTCTTCTCTAAAAAGTCAACTCGGGCTCAAACCCTTACTCATTCGAAGGAAACTCTCCCGTTTATGCCTTCTTCATAAAATTTATTATCATTGCCCAGAGCTAAAGAACGCACTGCTCTCACCCCCGATAGAATATCCTCCCGCCTAAACAACTCTTGTGCAATAAAACGTATTTCTGGTAAAACTAACTCATTCAACGAATCATTCCTCCCATATGCCATCACACAGTGGAACCAGTTGCCATCCTCCATCGTCAGCACCTCTGATGGAACAGTGTTTTACAATAATTTACTAGCCCATTATGTATAATTTCTCATGTTCTTGTTTATAGTTACTGCTATTGTTCTATTACTGCGTCTGCTATTGTATTCTTCGTTTTACTGCCCCCCCCTTATGTAATGCCCTAACCGGGCCCTTAAGGTGAAATAAATGAAATGCGCTCTCCAATCGAAATCGCATACTACTCTACAGGTCTACACTGTCTAGCCCACTGCTGCAGAGTTAGAAAATGTCATTGGTAAAAACACAACTTTCTGAATTGAGTCATCTGTACTTTGATTAGTTTACTTTTCTTTGTTCCTCCAATTCAACTGATTACTTTTGATGTTTTAGGCTTCCCTGACATTATTAAAATCCTATGTAACAATATACTTTTTGGCAGTGCTACCTTCAATGTCACCTTATGCCACACTCCCTAAATTATTCTCTAGTTATTGCATGATCTCGGTTTGATTTACATTTTCTTTACTACTTATCCTTATATGGGCGTATTGTTATTTTTAAGAGAGATATTCATGCTTATTTGTTTTGTTTTCTTGCTTTAATTACACAGGTTTGTATGTGGTGTTTTCGATATTATCAGGTCTGTGCTAAGTTTTAATTATTTCCTGGTCAAATACATCTCGCTATCCGCGACATCTTTGTTATCGACCTAGTGCTTTTAATATATCTTGCTATCAAGTTTTTTTAGGGATCTTTTGTTTCATAAATTTATATTTAAAAGTCAAAACAAACATGGTATGTAGAAACGATTCTGGAAACGCCCGCAACACTAGTGCCGCGGGTAGTTATTGGCCTCTTGAGACTGCACATGACCTCGTGCCAATTCTAGCCGGGGTTAGTCAATTAAAATCAATCATACTAGACAATCCATCAATCACTATATGTTGGAGTTAATGCATTATAAAAGTTATTGCAGACCATCTGGGTCCATGGCCATTCGGCTAGCTCCGCTCATTTTAATATAAGCTATCACGATAGCCATAACTCATAGTTAAAACACATGCGAAATAACGTTGAAAGCAGCAAAATAAAAGAGTTAAGAAAAGTAGCTATCCAATGTAGAAAATAATTCCAGCGTTTTCTACAGTGTCTTGTCATACAAGCTTCATGTTTGCGGAGGCCTTTGTCTGCGGGCATGCGCTTCAAGCAGGTGTGATTCTGCAAGCTGCCGCCTTGTACAGGTACACAAATGCACAGGCAGTACAATTGTACACTAGCACGCCTGGAAAGGAATTTTTTCCTAAAGGCCGTGTCCAATGAGAAGAACAGTATTTGTTTCGAATTATTAAAGTTTCACTATGGTGTCACAATTTGCGTTTTTTTTCCCCAGAGATTCCGCGTTTTTTATTTTGAATATTCCTTGCCGGATAAAATTCGGCGCATGTCGGGGCTTATATTGAAAAAACAGGATGCGATCGCAAAAGTCCCTAACTTCCAGGGCAGCATTGCAACATACGCTTGTTTGAAATACTTGAAGATTATCTTGTTAGCAATGGAAGAAGGGAAATGATGTACGTAGTGTTTGCTTCAAGAAAATAAAGCAGCCTCAGTGACAGTTGTTTTATATTTATTTATTCGAAATTTCGTTATCACCCATTACGAGACTCATTCTTATATCTATTTAAAAAAACTCGCCTCAAATTCAAGAAGCATGTGGGTGCACAGTTCACTGAGACCAAGCATGTGCTCTGAGCATACTCAACACGATATCGATCTATCGTTTTTATAATACATAAGGAACGAAACGCAGGGCAGTTTAAATATTGTAAAACCAGTGTAATCGATCTGCAGCTTTGGTACCTCCACTTGTTGGTCTGCGGTCATCTGCCTTCATTGCCGAGTTGATATGCGAAAGTGCTTGTTGGGGTGTACTTTGGAAAGTACTTTTTGATATGCGAAAGTACTTTCCTCTGCTGAGTGTTCAACCAGGTACCAGAATTCCGTCAGACGAGAACCTTGTTTTTCACTCCTAGCCGGTAAGATGTTTTGTTTGAAATAAAAAATATAAAAGGAATATGGTTGAACCATTGTCAGACATGTTTTACCGCTTTTTTATTAATAGGAGCGAGTATGGTCACTAAAAGAAAACGTAGCGACCACTCATAACAACGGAAATACTCGGAGCGGTTTCTGATCGCATGCAATCTTACTTACAATCTCACTTACAAAATCGTGCAAACATCAGATAAAAACAGCTTCTGTGCACAAATTTGTCGCCTGTCATCAGCAGGATATCCCACTTCCTTATTAATATCAGTGGCGTGAGAACCTTCTCAAAGAACAGAGAAAAGACGTCGTCAGACAAAAACCAAGAGACAGGTCAACTAGACCCATTGTTGTGCCTTACATCCACAACGTCTCCCATGGTCTTAAGAAAGTGGCAAACAGGGTCAACATCGACGTCATCTTCTCGGCTCCATACAAGCTTTCCAGCTTATGCAAAAAAGTAGAACGATCCTCCCCAACATCCAGCGAGCTGCACAAAGAAACACCGGACCAGTTTCGTTCCGTGCACAGAAGGGGTAGTGTATTCCTTTCCCTCTCCTGTGGGAAACGAAATATCGGCCAGACTGGGAGATGTTTAAACGATCGACTCCGGGAACACAGCAACAACATAAGTAGAGCCAACTCAGGACATTTAGGCCTACATTGCCGTGATTGCGGATGTGCGGCACATCTAGATAGGTGTACAGTGCTGGGCAGAAGCGGTAGCCAACTGACTAGAGAAATAGTTGAAGCAGAAAATATGGCCAGGGATAACGACAATTGTGTAAGCACTCCATCGCTCACTTTATCAGGAAAAGAATTGGCTTTTCTTAGTAGCTTATCCTATTAGCTCACATGAGTATCATTTATTTATTTATTTGAGGATACTGCCGGCCAACTTTTGAGGGCCAAGGCATGGTGGTGGAAATATAACGTCAGGGAATCCTAGTTCGCGTACATACAGGCATGGAAATAAAACAAACAGGTAACTTATTCATTGGCAACAAAGAAAAGATCATCGATTGTACTAGCAAACGAAGCAGCAGAAACAATAGCTGTCACGCTGTGGGGCAACGCATTCCACTCACACACGGTTCGAGGAAAAAATGAATGTTTAAAAACATCTTTCTTGCAACGGAACTCACGGAGTAGTTTTTCATGTTTCTGCCTTGTATCACGGCTATCATTATACTGCAGATACTTATCAAACTTCAAAGCAACTTTATCATATATTATGTTATGAAAAAATTTCAAACGTTTTAATTTCCTTCTACGTGATAACTCGGTTAGACCGGATGCTGCATACAACGGTGTCACATGTGAATCTTTGCCGTACGAATTATAAATGAATCTAAGAGATTTTTTTTGAATGCTTTCTAACTGATCAACTTGCGATTGTGAATAAGGGTCCCATAATATATCAGCATATTCCAGCAGAGGCCGGATTAGAGATTTATACGCCGTGAGCTTCGTCTCAGAAGTACAGTGGGTCATAGTCCTTCGTAACGACCACAATTTACTGGACGCTTTTGCAATAACCTGCCCAATGTGATGAGCCCAACTTAAGTTTGACGTAATTGTAACACCTAGGTACTTATACTCATTAACTACTTGTAAAGCGTTTGAGTCAATGGTATAGGAAAAGAACAGGGGAACCTTTTTCAGCGTTATAGACATTTGCACACACTTCTTAACATTCAAAGTCATTTGCCACTTCTGACACCATGAAAAAATAAATTTAACGCTGTCATCTAAACATTTTTGATCCGACACGCTAGATATCCGGGAAAATAATACACAGTCATCAGCGAAAAAACGACACTGTATAGAGGGCTTATCTACTCGCAGGTCGTTTATAAAAACTAAAAACAGCAGCGGACCAAGCACCGAGCCCTGAGGTACTCCAGAAAGAACAGGTAACTCAGTGGATTCAGCCTTGCCCACACAAACAAACTGTTTACGGTTCGTGAGGTAAGAATCCAGCCACCTCATGAGACATTCATTGCCAAGTACTTGCTTCAGCTTATGTAATAACTTCCTATGCGAAACTCTATCGAACGCCTTAGCTAAATCTAGAAAAATAGTGTCAACCTGACCGTCATTGTCGATGGCTGAGGCAAAGTTGTGGATCGTGTGAAGAAGTTGAGTCACTGTCGAGTATCCTCGTCGGAACCCGTGCTGTTCATCAACTAAGAACGCTTCTGATTCTAGGAAAGTTATGATATGCTTAAAAATAAAATGTTCGAGGACTTTGCTACACGTACTTAAAAGCGACACTGGTCTATAGTTGCAAACACCCTTTTTATCGCCACTCTTATATATGGGCACTACCTTAGCTACTTTCCAGTCTAGTGGCACCTCATCCGTTTTTAAACTGCAAAAGTAAATCCAAAAAAGAAACTTGGAACACCATTCAGCATACTTATGTAAAAAAGCATTAGGAATTTCGTCCGGGCCGCACGACTTCCTAATGTCTAATCGCAAAAGACTGTCGAAAATACCTTCTGCTGAGACCACTAAGTCACCGATCCCACAATTGTTATAAGTAAATGACGGCAAAACAGAGTTGTCGACTGTGTACACAGAAGAAAAAAGTAATTGAACTCGCTTGCGATGCTCTCTTCATCGACAATCGCCCTTCCGCTATGACTAAGCTCCTTAATCGTCACATTCTTTTTTGTCAAATGCGCCCAAAACTTTCTTGGGTTTTCCTTTAGGAAGTTATGCATTGTGACATTAAAATAACGATATTTAGATGTGCGCACTAAGGTTCGTAACTCTTGACGTAAATGTGGAAGCTTAAATTTTAAACTTGGTTGGAACCTTTCTAATCGATTTATTTTCCGTTTTAGATGTAAGATATCTCGCGTCACCCATGGACTGTTCTTCTTTCTTTTTGATGAACGCTCTGGAACAAACTTCTCAATACATGTAAAGACAACCTGCTTGAAAAAGAGCCAAAGCTTATCCACCGACTCATCGTTTTCCTCGTAAAAAACAGTAAATCTGTCAAGAGCAACTTCCAAGAAGTCGAGAATATCGACATCGCTTGCCAGGGTGAAATCACGATAACGTTTAGCCTCGGGCACTTTGTACGAATAATGCGGAGCTGATAAGTCACACACAACTATTGCGTGGTCAGATATGCCATCCGCGATAAATACATCAAGAACACTGCTGGCAACGCCCTCAGATAAAAACACAAGATCAAGCAATGACTCGCAACCGTTTGACACGCGCGTGGGACATTTGACCACCTGGCTTAAATTATTGGCAAAAGCAATATCGACAAGCAGTCTTGAATGTTGCTGGGATGTAGAAGAAAAAGAAGCCAACTGTCCTGAATATATCGAAAAGGCGTAAAAAAAAGTAGTGTTAAATATATTGAGTTGTGAGTCAGCGCTGTGTGAGTGTCTTCTCTGATGTGAATGCTATCCCTAAGTGTGATTGTTTTGTGGACGTGTGTTTGTGTGGATTCCCTACTTGCGCTGTTAATTTCGAGATCGCTAGATATTTAATTGAACGGTTTATTAACCCGAATGAAGTGTAGGAACTCCTATCTTGCAATCTTTGCTCTCCATGGTAATATACAATTCTGAAAGCCCTTTCGAGTCAGGAGTAAACAAAAGAAAAACATCCAGGTTCAACACCTGTGCTTGTTTTGTTGAGTCTTTAGAAAAGTTTGTATGAGCGTCAGGTTTGGCAAGCCCAGCGTTTGTCTATTCCCTCCCCGCGTTTTTATTTTTATTTATCTTAATTCTTTTCTTATTAACGGTTATTATTTGTGGTGACGTGACTTGAAGCTGTGCTATAAAAAGAGTTCCAGACGCCTTAGGATAGAGTGACACTTTAACTTTCTTAAAGTGAAGAAATATTTGGTAAGCTAACTCTCTATGTTCAACTTGTTCTATTCAGTTTTGCACTTAGTACTTTGATTTTGGCCATGCTAAATAAGTCTTGTAATAGAGTAGATTTCAAACGCAAGAAATGTCGACAAAGAACAGCCATCGTATGGTTTACTTGATGGCGTGACGCTTGTCAGTGCTATTTGCTACATTTATTATTTCATTTAAATGAATTATACCCGTGCATTAAAAAAAAATTGTACCTAGATCTGAAAACTCATACAATTTGCTACGCGACAAGATAGGTATTTTTTATGTTGCCGTGTCTACAACAAAATTAACTAAAAGCTTCTGCATATGCTGTGGTAGATTGAAGCGCATAAGACAAAAGTCTTACCTGGTAGCAGCAATGAACAAGTGTTGTTTTAAATTACTTTTTTTAATATTACAATAACAAAATCCTTATTCGGTCTATATAAAATATAGATCACGGCTTTACTATGATCTGGCGATAAGCCAATAGAAAACTACAAATACAAATTAGTTGGGTGGTTGGTTTAATCTCAACTATATAAATATTTTCGCATCCTACACTATATTTTGCACGCAACACTAACACACCATATTTATAATTATATTTACCATTCTAGAGTATACAGGTTGTGTAATTTTAGTTGGGACAAATTTTTGCTTTTTAAAGAGGTGGGAATTTGACGAGTGCCGCCTTTGGCATGTATGTATCAGGCTCGGTGGACATTAAAAGAGGGTATAATCGTCATGGCAAGCTGGCAAACTAACTGAAATCTGTAATTAAACTTTTTAAATATTAGTTTCGGTGTTATTTTGCAATTACTGTATTGATGGCAATTACTTACGAAGGACAGACCCATTAATTTGCGAAAATTTAATGGAGCAATTATATTTTTGCAAATTGATTTAGCGTTGAAGTAGTCGTTTCTGTTGCGTCGTCACTTGCTTCGTCTGCGCAACTACGAATGACACGCTGCAGAGATAACGACAACATAATTGAAACGACGACGTCACTCTCCAAACTGTCACTATGGGCAGAACTCGGGCCCTCTTTTTGCGCTCAATACTTATATTGATCTGAAGGCGTGAAAACATTTGACTTTTAGATATTAGTCTATCAATTTTCGCATTCCTGCCCAGAATGGCGCTTGGAAGAGCGAGGCAGTCGTTTCAATTCTGTCGTCACTATACCGGCAGCGTGTCATCGGTAGGCGCGCCGACGACACAAGTGACGACTAAAACTACTACTTTAAAATGTTTAATGAATGTAAGCTAATTATTCAGCTTGCCATGACGATTATTTACAGGTCCAAAGTCTGCCGAGCCTGACAAATACATATTGCAGAGGTCACTCGTCTCACTCTCACCTTCGTTTAAAAACTATGTTGTAATTAATTAAAATCAACACCCTGTATATTTTGAACATCAATATGGTATTTGAATAATATCTTATAGAAGTCTATTTTGAACATATTCACAAATTCGAAATATTGGGTTCATTAGGAACTATCTTTGAACAATAGAGAAATAAAAAATAAACCTTACGTATTCAGGGAGTTCGCATCAGTTACAAGAAGAAGCCGAAGCCTTTATATGGCGGCAGAAAATCATACCATACCGTAGAGTGTATTGTCAATTAAAAATCACTGTCGCAATTTTCATCCTAAAATGTACGGTGTATCTGATATTAAACACTTCTCTAAAAATCGCCTCCCAAGAAAGCCGTGTAGGAAGGTAACCCGAATGCATGCTGTATCAGATCAGATACTTGTTTTCCGGCACCTGTATCAAACATGCTCATGTAAATGGCGCCATTTGGCTGCTCGGTACTCGGATAAATGGCTTGGTCACATTGTATTTCGTCTGCGGAAAGCTTAACTTCCAGGCAGCGCTGCGAACTTCCAGACAGTGCATCCCTCACGTCTGAAGATTGCAAACTATGTAAGATTCGCAACGCTTAAAAAAAGTTGCGTTTGCCGTTTTTAGGATTGATGAGGCACCAATGCATCGTGTATCAGATATTATGCAGACTCTTTAATTTATTTATAAGAGAAGCCACGAAACCATGTTCCAAGCTTTTTGCACAACGCTAGCTCGTGATGAGCAGTCAAAGATTACCCATTTAATCTTTAATTGTGAAGAAGGCTATAAGACGTTTTGTTTTTTAGGTGGTACATACCTCGAGGTACTCGATACACCTGAAAAGTAGACATGATCAGGATGGTGATCTTGCCACTTTCGGTCGTACTCCTCGCTGCGTCAGGTTACATACACGGTAAGTAGCCTGCTCAATGCTGAACATTGACTCCTGTGGATTTTTTCTATACATCATACGTTTATTGTTCCTATTAAGTAGTACAACGATTGAGTCATTTGACTTGCCTAAACATTTTCCTGGTTGCAAGGAGATAACTGTAAGCTTGCTTTTAGTAAAGGAAGGATATCTGGGAGAAAAAAACGGAGTTGATTGGGGAAAGGCATGTTATGAGCTTCACAGTGTTGAGGCGCTTCCAGAAAAAGAGTAACGAAATAGGTTACCCGCAACCTGGAAATAAATTGAACTAGTTACCGACCTATGTTACCTTGCTTAATAAAAAGTTTTAGCAGATTATTCTGATACCTCCGATACCCTTGATACACGGTAACAATACGATGCATGCGCAAAGGCAGCGGCTGGGTATCAGGTATCATTGCCGGAGTCGTCGGAATGATATAATAAACTTATCTTAAAAGAACAGGTTACCTGTACCGATAAAAAGTAAATCACGTTACATTTGCGTTACATCTTCTTTATGAATGAAACCTTTTACACTTTTGGCGTAACAGCTGTGCATAAACGCCTTATTTCAAGGAACATTATGCCGATGCTGAAATATAACATAATTACCCTATTCCTGTTTACGATTTTGATTTTGAAGGTAAGGGAAACGAGTGCAAGAATGCGTGACTTGGGGCCTTGGACGTAAACAAAAAAATGAAGCGCATGTTTTGTAAGTTTTAAGAACATGTATCAAGTAACGTGACTACTAGAGACATCCTCACCTCAGAACGTACAGAACATGCATTCGATTAATTTTTTGCAGTACTAGGTGCCAAGTTACGAATTCTTGCGCTCATTAGCATACCTTCGAAAACAAAACAGGAACGAAATATCAGAAAATTATGTTCTGTTCCCCGAAATTCCTCGAAATTACGTTCCTCGAAGGAAGTAACCCCAATATGTCATTAGTTAGTCTTGTTAAAAACTAAAAATAAAGTTTTTGGTGACCCGTTTCCAAAAAGTAACGGATTACCGGTAACGCACTTACTTCTAACGCGCTCGCGCCAACACAGAAGTTTCATAAATGTTTTTCCCCAAAAACATTAATGCATAAAAACGCGGGTACCTCATTTCAAGAGCAAAAAATATCGTAATAGGAAAATTGGGGCTAGAGTACTACCTTGTGCATTGTATTTTAGGTCGGCACATTAACAGGTTTTTTGCGTTTCGGTAGGAGATATAAATCAAATAAAAGTATAAAAAAGTGTTCATGTTGTATTGCATTGACTTGTTTTAAATGACTTTCTGAAAGTAGGAAACCAATATACATAGAACTTTCCCTCAAGTTTCAATTCCGGTGGAGTCTGTGAAATCCGCCATATGCAATACCGCATTGTCTCGTAATATCAAGCCTATCTCTTTTTTTTAATATAGAGACAAGTGCTAATGCGTAACAATATTAAACTGAGAAGGTAAAGATGGGGTTTTATTTAAAAGGATATTCAATATATGTATTTATATATATATGGGTCATTTGTTATGAAGGCGAAAGCCTCATAGGTCCCATTACGCGAAAATTCGGCATCGGCGGTGTGCCCGAATGATGGCCATAAAAATATGTCATTAAGCACGCGCTGCTCAAAGTCAAAGCGGACGCGCCTCAGGAATAAAGCACAAAGAAAAGCACCGCAACGCGGATGCTTCGTCACGGAAGCCGTGAAGCCGGCGGAAGCGCTCAAGGTCAAAGCGTACGCGCCTCAGAAATAAAAACAACGAAAAGCAAAGCAACGCAGATGCTTCGTTAAAGAAGCCGTGAAGCCGGCGGGACCACCGCGTCAGCGCAGTGGGGTGGCCTGATGTCACCGCCGGAGTGCCGTGTGCAAAAGGAAGACGTGGCAAGCTGCGTGTTGGAATGCTTTCGCATTCCTACGCGTAAGCACTCTTAAATGTCTTCGGCGTGTTTTTTTTTTAATTTCACTTATGTTTTGGGATAAACCTGAAAAAAAATCTCAGAGGAAATGCATTTTGTAACTCTTGCTTCTAAAGTTCATGCCTGCGGTTTAACGGATATTCGCATCGATATGCCGTGTTCTATAAGCACGTACGTTTAGTGCTTCTTACGATAGAAAACAGGGTCGTTTTTTTAAGAAATGAAAAGGTGTACAACTTTCTGACTGCTCAGATGAATGAAGCACTTATCAGCTCGGACAGACGTTGCCTCTGCACTTAAAGCATAGCTATCACTACGGCAATATTGAGTACATTGAAATATAAGGGGCGACTTGTTCAGCTCGCTTTTCACAGAACTTGATGTTTACCCAAAATAAGGCCCGTCGACGGGATTCTTTGCGTTACCTTCATCGTTCGAGTGCAAGGCACAAATCGGAGTAACACTTCGTCACACGTGCAACCAAAACCTGGCGGAAGTCCACGAGTCACGACGTGCTAAATGGGAAGCATCTACTGAATTCTTGACCTGTCACCGACTATAAACAAACGGTGATGTAGTAAAGGTCATTCACAAAACTGTAGTGGTGAATTTTGTCAAGTGCATTTTAACGGGGGCCAGTTTAGGGAACAAATATGACACCAGTTTTGCGGCTGCGTTCGGCTGCGATATGTCAATGACCGCCTAAGAGAACACTGCACTATCTCTGAAGTCGTCGCCAGCGGGCCACCTAGACGTACATGTAAGGGATTCTAAGTGCTCCGCAATGTTTAGCAACACCAGAATCTTAAAACGATTCAGGGCCGAGAGGACTCGCGAGCTGTATGAGGCACACATGATTTCGTCCAGTGGGGATGCTTGCATTAGCGCGCAGCCATGACACACAAAAAACTCAATTACCTGTTTCATGCCGGGATGAACTCCAACCTGCTATGACCTTTTAGTTCATACTCTTCCCAAACTCCATCTTTTTTATTTTATCAGCCTCGTTTCTGTTTTCGTGACTTTTTCTTTTTCAAAAGAATATTTTAGATTATTTCTGTAATTTTGGTAATCCATTACTAAAAACTGAGCACCCTCAGTAATTTCCCCTTAAATGATGTAAATGGGATTTACTCTACGTATAACGTATGTTTTTGTAAGAATTTTTCTTTTTTTATTTTGTATCTTGATATCACCCCTCAACATCTTTATTCTCCTTCTCTTTCGGGAGTATCAAATGCCAGTTGTCAGTGAGCACACTTTCCTGTCTCCCTCGTTTTTCCTTCCTCGTCGTTTTGCGCTGTAATGTATTAACATGTACCCATTCACTGAGAACACAAATGTCAGCGACCAGCCGGCACACACCAACGGGATAGGTGTGTCTTGTAAACAGAGAGGAGGAGGGATAAGGGAGGCATGGGGAAGGAAGGGGAGAGAGGGCACTAAGGTTTGGAAGGGATGAGGAGGAAGTAAGAGGGAGGGAAGGGAAGGCGGAGAAAAAGAAGAAAATAAAAATCAGGATTCCGTCTGTCGCGTGGCGTAAATTTCCCCTTCAGATTTGGCGTGGGAACTGAAATGGTGTCAGGTAACAAGTGAGAGGAAGGGAGGTAAGGTAAATTATGGCGCCACAGGAGGATGGGGAAAGTGAAGAGAGTGAAGAAATGAGGGAGGTGGAAGGAAGGAGAGGTAGGGTATTGGATGCAGGCTAAGAGGAAGGGAAGAGAAGGGGTTATGCGGTGAAGGGAGGTAGATGGAAAGGACACCCTAGGAGGTGGGGGTATGTTGAGTATGAGAGGGAGGCGGGAAAAGGAAAGGAGAGAGGAGATAGGAGTGTCAGCTGATAAATATCTTCTCACTAATATTTAGTGGAGAGAATTCTTTTAACTCGGAAAAGAGACCGTACGAACTCAAGGCCAAAGAAGAAGCTGCAAAATATTGTTCATTTACTAGAGCTCCTACATCCTGAATTTCATATTAAAATATTATGTGATAATAAATAGTTCTGAACACTAAAACCAAGAGCACTGCAGTGTGGGTGGAATCACATTTGTTTTGCATACAAAATGTCATATCACCTCATAAAAAATATTATCATTTCTGCATACCATTGTGATCCTCTAGTAGCTAACCCACATCTGTACAAGTCGTCAATTTTCACCGCCGAACTTTGGAAGCTTTTTCTCCTGTTTGCGACCCCGCATGTCGGTAATCACCGATATATATATATATATATATATATATATATATATATATATATATATATACTGTACTATATACATTGTGCAAACTTTTAGACGAATATTCTTTTATTCGCCTTCCGATTAGCATCCTTGTTCTATTACTCAAATATTAACCTACTCTACCAGGTTGAAATGATCCGGTAGCGATATCAAGATTATGTTTTAGCAACAGTCAGACAGTCTGATAAAGCATCCTTGCCAGTCGGATCAATATTTTTAAGGCATGAAATGCATTTTAAAGATACCCCCAATGCCAAAATTGTGTCTGTCCGTCCGTCTGTGCAATTCCCACTAAATTTTGCAGGAAACATAAATGGGTATAAAGGGTCACACAATGCCAGTTGATGTCACGTGACCTGAAGTGACGTAATCTATACACAAAAACGGTTTCCCTGTCGAAATCCGCAGGGAAATTAACATCACGTTGCCTGATGTCCCGTTAACTGCGCACAAAGGCCGATTCTGTTTCCCCGCTAAATATAGCGGGAAATTCGATGTTATGCAACCTGATATTACGAGACTTATACACCAATTTTGTTTTCCTCGACATATTTCGCGAAAAAATTTAATTCATTGGAACTGATATCACGTGACCTATACACGAGCTCAGTCTCCCCGCGATATTTGACGGGAAAACCGCTGTCACGTGATGTAAACACCATCAATTGCTCCTTTAAATTAAGCGGGAACATTGACGTCCCATGCCCTGACGACATGTGACACATCAATAAAATCTCTGCACTAAAACTACCAGAAAAATGTATGTCCCGTGACCTTTACACCAATGTAGGTTCCCTGCTAAATTTGCTGGGAAAATTGACGGAACGTAAGCTATGCACCGAGTTTTCCTGCTGAATGTACCGGGCATATAGATAAAAATAAAGTTCCTTCTTCACTTTCTGAAACGACGGTTTAATGTCTTCTAAATAATTTTAAACAATCGAGCCTTAAATAATCATGTTATGCATTATAGTGCTTTGGAGTAATCGCGTCCAAACGTTTTCTGTTCTTTGTCTTATTTGTATGTCCAAGTTTCACTGCACATTTAATAAAATGTACTAAACGGGGGTCAACTCGCTTACCACAGTTGCGGTATTTCATACTATTTATGTATAAATATTGTAAGACATTATTTGCCAGGCATTAACTGTTTTAGTGTGGACAAAAAAGCTAGCAACTGCAAAACTTATAAAATGTCGAAGTACGGAGTTGAATATTGAGTGCCTACCACCAGGAACTGAAAAAATATCAAGTTAAAATTAACACACTAAATAAGTCCGTTTTGAACGTTTGTAACAAAATGTTTCCCATTTTGAAGGTCGAAGTCAGTAAGCTAACGAGCCGAGTCACAGTAGTTTGTTGAGTCATTAATGTAGCGCAAACGAGAATAATGAAGATCGAAGATTAGCATGTATTATACAATTGTAATTACTAGTAATAATCGGCTTTGGGAAATTTCCAGAAAGAATTGAAATATACTAAAAAAGGGTTAATTGTTTTTTAACAAAAAGAACAACTCATAAAATGAGAAGTCTCATTGAGGAGTCAAGTAATGAATATCTGATATTATTTTTCAAAAAATTACGTAAAGCGAGAACTATTATACAGACCTTTTTATTGCACAAGCAGATGTGCGTAAAATTGTTACACTCCAGATAAAAACAGGAGGCAGTAGGCTTTCGCAAAAACCTTTCAAAAATTGGAAAACAAATGATGAAGAGAAAAACTTAACAACACATCTGTTGATTTAAACCCACGGGACGAGAAAAAACTTTTAAGTAGTCGTAGAATTGGTAATAAAAATGAAAGGGTGTATTTTATTTGTTGGTTGTACGAACTGGTTCTACTCAGTACCATCTCCTTTTCTTTCTTTTTTTTTAAGGCAGATAAGTTGTAGGCTTGAACATTTGTGGTCAGCATTACAAGATTATTTATAAATGGAGGTGTCTTTGGCTAATCTTCCTTGACCTGTATTTTAATAACACTTCCATATATAAAATATATTTCGAACAAACCATCAGTATGGAGGTCGCATGAAGTTTGATCGACTAAGGAGCCGCTTTATCAATATTAGTTTTTAAAAGGAAATTTACCGACGCCCTTTATCTACAAAATCCTACAGTACATAAAAAGCAGTATTAAAGAAACGATCGTTCACCGTTAATTAGAAAATATTACATGCAGTCATTTCGGAGACTGAAGAACCTATTGTTTAAATCACCGGGCTTAGACATACCTTCTTCTGCAATGAAATACAACAGCACTTGATGCGGTTGATGGGATGGGGCTTGGTCGTGTTGGCCGCACCATAAGCGGCCACCGAAGGAGGGAGGGGAAACTGACAGAAGGAAAGGAAGGGAAGAGAAGTTAGGTTGGCTAGGAGAGAGAATGATCGGGGAGGGAAGGAGGGGGTGGAGAGAGAAGAGAAGAAAAGAGAAGGGGCGATAGTTGAGGAGGGAGGAGAGATACAAGGGAAGAGTAACGAAGACGGGAAAGGGAAGGGGCAGGAGGAGGAGTAAAGGGGGCGTAAAGGGAAGTGAGGGAAAGGGAAAAGAGAAACTGTGGAATAAGGCGGAGTGATGGAGAGGTGAAAGGAGGACATAGTGTTTGGGACATGAAACAAGGGGGAGGGAAGGGAGGAAGGTCTCCGCTGGTGTGAAGGGAGGATAAATATATAGGAAGAAGGAGGGAGGGGCATGGGGCAGAAAGAACAGCGGAGGTAGGTGGGAGGTGACGAGAAAGTAATGAGGAGAGGGAGGGATAAAGAAGGGAAGGGAGAAGAAGGGGGAAGGAGGAAGGAAGGGGGGAAGGGGGGGGGGCTAGAGGACGAGAAAGGTGTGAATTGGAAGAGGGAGGGAGAGAGAAGAGGAAGGAAATTCGGAGGCTGGAGGGATGAGGTGTAGGCGTTGCCACGTGACGTGTGGTGAGGTGTGTTATTCACTAGACATGAATTTGGCTGCTAAATTTAGCGGAAACTGAATTTGTGTTTAGGTCACACGACGTCATATTCCCTGCTAAATTCACTGATGAAACTGAATAGGTGTAGAGGACACGTGATGTTAATTACCCCAGTAGATTCAAAAGGGAAACAAAATTAAAGTATTTTTCAGCCGACTTTCATTTCTCCGCTAAATTTAGCAAGGAAACTGAATTTGTGTTTACGTCACGTGACGCGAAGTAACCTGACGCCATTATCCCCGTCAGATTTAGCAGCAAATGCTCGGACAAACAAACGGACGGATGGGTGGATTGACAAAATTTTAGGATTGGTAGAAGGGGGGGGGGGGGGGGAAGTGAAAGAAGGAGGGCGCTTTTTTTGAAAAAAAAAAACGACGAAGTACAAAAGATTTTGCATCGTTAAAATCACGTCATCATTTGCTTGGACGTCCTTCGTTTTGGGGGTTTTTAGTCGCAATTAAAACAGTTTTTGCCGCAATTTATTTTTAGTAAATTTAGGGCATTAAAAATTGCGAAGTCCAGTTTGTGTGAAAGTTGCATGGTTGCATATCAACCTAAAAGGACGACATGGGGCTAGGGTTTTCGAAATATGAAACTACATAAAATGTTACATAGCCGGGGCAATTAGTGGAGTACTGAAGATTTCGGCATGCGGCTGTCGTTGGCTGACGTCGTCCTAGAAGCCCCCTTAGGCACTAGTGACAACGTCCTTTCATATCTGGAGTTCGGGGAATTGCCCTCTTGAATCGTCTGGCACTTTGCAATTATGTCAAAAACCTGAGTAAGTGAAAACATGATATTAAGGAGTGCGATCTCTCTCTTGCATAACGACATCAAGTTGAATGAGAACGTGTTGGACACAGTCCTGGAGGCCCGCATCCGCAAGTATGCGAGTAGCTTTTCTCTGGCGAGCCAAGATAAATGCTATAGGAACGCCAAATGCTAAGGAACGTCTTTTGTGCCTTCTACCTGGGATGCTTTTCACGGAAGAGAAACCTACTCTCCCCCCCCTTCCACAAAAAAAAAGAAAGAAAAGAGGTGAACGTCCGGCAAACTATTTCTTCGTGAGCGCTAAATTTTTATCGCAATCTCTGAAAAATGTGTACATGTTTTTTTTTAAACTGTCAAACGCCATTTGGTTACTGACTGTATGTTTATAAATTAGTCGCATGTGTTTTAGGCACCTCTGAACTACAGACATAAAAGTGTAACTCTAGTGGATAGAATTATCTAAACCAAGCTCACGTTGTATACAAACAACCTCTAATAAAGCCTTTAAATAATAGAGTACTGAGCTCTAAAGTATGTTTTAAGGTTTACATGTTTTCACCTTCCTTTCGTGCAAGCAGTGCAATGTATATATTTCAGCAACCCAAACACCGAAAGACGACGCAGACGAATGCAGTCGGGGACTTGGAGATTTTATCACGACTGTATGTTCCAGCTCTAACGCCACGGTAAGCAGCTGACCTGGTTTGAAGACATGAGTTTCTTGGAATGTTATTCAAATTGGTAAAACGTAATTGGCGAATTTAGCTCCAAGGACCGGCTCAAGAATGGGCTACAGCCTCTATAGGCCTTTTCAATATTTTAAACAAGCTGTTTGTATTGCTCCTCGTTCATTCTTTTTTTAGTTATATGCAGCTCATTTTAGAGGAAACGATGTTTATGGGTGTGAATGTTATTGCTTTATTTAAGCGTTTTATGTTGTTTTGCCTGTATATTAAGAACGTGTCACTGAACTTGTTTTGATATTTCTGTAGTACTACATATAGCATCGCCCTCTTTGCTGATAAAAAAGCTTAGACAAAACAAATTACTATTTTTTTCTTCCCTTTACTCTGGAGAGACACAACATCATCGAACGTTAATTTTATTTATACATTTGTTACTGCTTCCTAAAGCAGCATATCGTGCGGAGCTACGCTCGGTATGTTTTTTGCGTACCGTCATGAACGGTACATACCTTAAAATGTTTAAATAACGGAGAACTAAGATTTACAGATAACTAAAAGCCAGATGGCCATTTTTGTACCAGGGAGAACAAGAACAAGAATCAGAGCGAACGAACAGTTACCTTGGTTTATTAGCGGTCGTCATCTGACCCAGCTTCGCATGAGGAACACGTGATTCGCAAGAGTAATAACTTGAAGGCACATTGAAATAAGCTTTTTGTTTGCAATTAGACTTAGGATATTTGTTAATGGCGTCTTCCCCGACCTGCTAAAAAAGCTAGTGTCCCAGACAGGTTTCACAGCTCCATAAACTAATAAAAAAGGCCAAAAGAGAAGAGTATATGCGCAGTGGTGTAAATCTCTAACAATACAAAGTAAATGGGAACTGCAGTATCGCCGACGGAATGCCGAGAAAAAAGAAAACCTCGGCCGCATTACCATGGTAACTACAAACCTTTGGTTGTATGGGGTGCTTTTTTCGGACGGATACGCAAGGTGCAAGTACGGGTTGGCACAAAATATTTTTTTTCTTTTACCAGGGTGTGTTTCACAACAATCATTCACATGTCCTTCCCGTTTGAGAGAATTTTTGTATAATCACTTGAACAGTTGCTAAGATGAAAATTCTGCGTATTTGTCTCCCTGTACTACCTTAAGTTTAAAAAGCCATTTCTGGCTAAAGGCTTTAGTCTCACAGTTAAAGTAACTTATTCAAGCTTTACTTACTGTTCTTACAAAAATCGAACGCATCAATCAGAAAAACGTTTCAAATTGGCTGTAGAACCTTGGTTACATAAATATTCATTGGTACATCAAATTTACTAGGGTAGACGCTACATCTGTACTTAAACTGCATCTTGCAAACTAAACCTCGTAAGTGCAATGATTTATAATTGTTGACTGAGTGGTTATATTTAGCTGCGATTGGGGGAGTGTTTTTACTAAAAGTTTGGGAAACATTCCTTTTTCAGTTAACTCAATTTTCTGAATGCTCATATACATGTCAAAGTAATAATGTTAACGGTCAAATTATAAGGACTACGCATTTTTTGCCGAACGGCTTGCCTTGTGGTAGCTGTAAGGTGAGTAACGTCGAAATATCCAGACGACACGTCGAAGACTGAACCAATCTGCAAATTTCTTGCCTGCGGCAAATTAAAAATTATGAAATTTAAAAACAGATTTATTGTAATACCTTAACTGTAACTAGAAATTTCTAGGAATGCGTTTTGCATTTCAGGTCGGCTGAGTCGAGTTCCGATGCGATTGCAAAACGACATACGCACATTTCGTTCTCTCTTCGATCGCGAAAGCACAGTTTCTCTCTCCTAAACAAAACGAAGAGGCTGGAAATATGACCGAAATGAATGGTGTTGGCGTATTTGACGGGAAACGCGTACAGTCTTTGCCTAAAGGATCGTAATAAACAAAAAATTAATCAAAATATATACGTAAATATATATATATATATATATATATATACAGAGTGTTTCACGAAAGGAGGACAAATTCGATATTGAGAAAACTACGCGTCGCACCAAAAAAAAGCCTTTCGTCGTCTTGGTCCTGGGCCAGGGACCTTTTTAGGAATATTATTGAAGTCCGAGATAATTATATTGTTAATTATTTTTAGTTTCAATTAGAAAATTGCTCAGCATCATCAAAAAACACTAGATCAACAAATTGCAGTACAATAAAAGGCACGCGAAGCATTTTACGGCTTTCTGAAAAACCGTACAAATTCGACGGTTTTTATGTTTCGGTTTGTTATCGGAGCGCATCTCAGCCCCGGCGGCACCGCGCCCCGTGGAGAGATAGGGCGGCCAGCCTCTGCTGCGTCGCGCGATGACAGCGCAGCAGAGGTTCGATTCACTATCTCTCTACGGGTCACGGCTGCCGGGGCCGAGATGCGCTCCGATAACAAACCGGAACTAAAAACCCGTCGAATTAGTACGGTTTTTTCGGAAAGTAAATATGCTCGCGTCTTCTGTTCTGCAATTTGTTGATTTAGTGTTTTTCAATGACAATTAGCAATTTTCTAAGTGAAACTATATCCTTTAACACAATATTAAAAAGTTAATTACGCAAAAATATTTAACAATTTAATTATCTCACACTTTAATAATTTTCTTAAATTGGCCCCTGGCCCAGGACCAAGACGACACAAGCCTTTTTTGTTGCGACGCGTAGTTTTCGCAATATCGAATTTGTACACCTTTCGTGAAACACCCTGTATATACGTATATATATACCGGGTGTTTTTTTTGTGTGTTTTTTTATTCTTTCAGATTCGTTTAAAAAAAGCCGTGAAAGCTACACTAATGCGGTTTGTGCAGGTGCGTTATACAGCCGGGCGGACATTATGGGGTGGCTAATCTTTGCGATAAGTTGGCTACTTAATTAAAATTCGTTAATTAACTTTTTGATTACAGAAAATAGACACATGATTTCAATTAAAAACTTGCTAGAGCATCATCGAAAACCACTAAATCAACTATTTTCGGCAGGATATAACCCCGGGGCAGCATTTTACGGCGTTCTGTAAAAACTCGCAATTTGGACGCTTTTCTAGATTTCGGTTTCTTATCGGAGCGCATCACCGCGCCCGCGGTCCTGCTCCCCAGTGGCTCAGACGCGCAACACACGTGCGCCCGACTTCCTTCCGTTCTACGAGGGAGCCGAGGGGTGGCTTCGCGCCGCGACCACCAGGGAGCAGGACCGCGGGCACAAAGATGCGCACCGATAAGAAACCGAAATCTAGAAACGCGTCCAAATGAAGACGTTTTTACAGAACGCCGTAAAATGCTGCCCCGAGCGTTATATCCTGCCGAAAATAGTTGATTTAGTGGTTTTCGATGATGCTCTAGCAAGTTTCTAATTGGAACTATATGTCTATTTTCACTAATTAAAAAGTTAATTAACGAATTTTAATTAATTAGCCGACATATCGCAAAGATTAGCCACCCACATAATGTCCGCCTGGCCGTATAACCCACCTGCAAAAACCGCATTAGTGTAGCTTTCACGGTTTTTATTTAACAAATGTGTAAGAATAAAAATACACCCTGTATATATATATACAGGGTGTTTTTTTTTTAACTGCTCAAATTTTTAAATAAAGGGGTAAAAGTTTTATGAATGCGGTTTTCACTGCGTGTTTATATGGCTTGGCGGACATTAGATGGGAATATAACCATCACTATTATCAAACTAATTAACCAAAATCCGTTAATTAACTTTTTAATTACTGTAATTAGGATATATGTTTATATTACAAACTTTGAGGCAGTCATATGCCAAGACTGTTCCATTTTGTAGAATTCGCGTAATGTGCCTGTGTTCCAAGATATCTGCCCCCGAATTTTTTACTTAATCCGACTTTTTATCCACTCAATTCGGCAAACCCACGAAAGTGGCCACTATAGCCGAACTTTGCTACATTAGCCGGATAAAAGTGCAAAATTCGTGGACGAATATCGCGGTACACAAGCTGGTTACGCGAATTCTACAAAATGGAACAGTCTTGGCATATGACTGCCTCAAAGTTCGTAATATAAACATATATCCTAATTACAGTAATTAAAAAGTTAATTAACGGATTTTAGTTAATTAGTTTGATAATAGTGATGGTTATATTCCCATCTAATGTCCGCCGAGCCATATAAACACGCAGTGAAAACCGCATTCATAAAACTTTTCCCCCTTTATTTAAAAATTTGGTGCAGTTAAAAAAAACACCCTGTATATATAAAACTGGGAAGGAAAAAACCCTTGGTGAGAACAGCAACAACGGACTGATTTATTCTTTGACGTTTCGGCCGGAGTCCGGCCTTCGTCAGGAAGAAAAGCTCTTCCTGACGAAGGCCGGACTCCGGCCGAAACGTCAAAGAATAAATCGTCCGTTGTTGCTGTTCTCACGAAGGGTTTTTTCCTTCCCAGTTTTATACCCACGCGTTCGGCGCTCCCGCCATCATGCGCGTTGTATATATCTACTCGAAAACGCCAGGATTCGATGGTCTAGACGCCAGCAATACGTAACGAAAACGAAGCA
>JAZHYW010070318.1:0-57667 GCA_037355805.1 Ixodes ricinus
TACCGGAACACATATTCAATAAAAATCAGTTGAGAGTTGCGCCTCCCTGTATCCTGTTTCTCCCTTTGTCCTCCTCGTCCTTACTGCGCACAAGATTGCACAAGATTCATTTTGAGACAGGCCTGTCCTAACCAAGTAGAACATTTTTTTTTCTATTTTTGGTGTTTTTTTTTAGTGTAAACAACACTGCAGGCGGTTGCAAGAAAAGGCCGAGACAGACCCAGTTCGTTATCTATGTCAGGTTTATTTCTTTAGCTTCCGAGTTTGCCTTACAAGGTTATGTATTCCAGGAATAAGGCAGGCTTGGATGTTTTCGAATTTTTGTTCTTAGAGTAGAAGTTGGGTTTTCTTTCTGCGCGGAAGACAAAAAAAGGGGGGAGATGTTTAGTGTTATTCAAACTAATTTGTCTTTTTAGAGAAGAAATGGGGAAAAGTTGGGTGTTGTTCAAAATAATTAAATTTTACAGATATGATGATTAATGATATCTGATTATACCACACTTTTTCTGCTCTTGTGCAGTCAATCTCGTAAGGAACGTTTGCATCACATTTTTTCTGCACTCCACCATTTGAGCCTTTAATGTTATGGGGATTCTTTTGGCCACCCTCCCGCGATGGCCGTGATAATCTAATAACCTGTTTGTGAAGCTGCCTCGGGGTCCGTCCTCTTCTCTCTCCGGAGGACCTTCTTATTGGTTATGTGCGGTAATGACGGGCAGGCGAGGAGGCCTTGCTTCTTCCCACTTTGGGGAAATGGGCCTTGACGGGGTTCGGATGGGATGTTGACGACTTTTGGAGACCCCACGCCTGGCGGGTACGGACTCTTTCATACCTTGCCGCCACAAGCGGCATTCTGGAGAGTGTCCAACAAACACTCTTGGACTCTGTCCTTATTCTGCTACATGTGTCTTTCTCTTCCATCTTTGAGAGAGACAATGTAGCGATCGTTGGCACGGCGGAAGGGTTTCATCAAACTGCAGCAGTGTAGTCTAAATGTTAGGAACGCTGCCGCGAAGGTGTGGGACTGTGCTACTAGGCTCGGTGTCTCCTTAGAAATTGCCGCCACCGTTAGGTAAAACCCCACTAGGTAGAGCTTGGTAGGAGTAATCCGCGCTGTGCATGCCCGATTCTTGCCGTCTCTTTTCGTCGAGGTATACCCCATGCTACCCGGAAACATCCAGTTTTCGTCAAAGGATATGCGGTTTCTTGAGCCCCAGTACAAAAAGAGGATTTAGCTGTTTTTTTGGAGGCTTCTAAGGGGGAGAGGCTGCAAGCATGCAGCGTATGCTGTTTGAGACAGCCTAGAAACCAGGAGGGGCGTTTGTTTGAGCAGAAGCCTCGTGTGCTCAGCCCGAGTCTCTTCCCTTGCAGCTGAGGAACATCCGCAGCATGATCCGGCTTACCAAGGGCAATCTGGAGGCCCTGATCGCCAAGTTCTCTCAATACCAGCACCCGCCGTCCATGTACATTGTGGTGAGTGTCCAGGCACAACAATGGTGCTGCTTGGTTGCATTGGTCAAAAGACGAGTCGTAAGGGCGCGCCGTTTCCTACTTGTTTTACTCGATTCCCGATCGTACAAACAAGCGGGTGGTGTCTCGTGTGACCCAAAGTAACTTGCTGTGCCTGAGGTAACCCGTAATGTTACAGTCGACATAATGACGCACTACTTCACCGGACGAGCAAACTCTCCTGGCCAGGTTTCGCTTTTCGGAAGTGAGCAGCGGGAGGCGTCACTTGAGCGTTTGCAGGCAGGACCGGGTGGAACTGTGTTACCGTCCCGCACGGTTGGACAATGTTTTTATGTGCGTGTGGAGGGGGGCAGAACGGATAAAATGTTTCACTATGCCCCAGGACCTGCGTGTACTAACTACCACAAATTGTGATGAACATACAGTGAACTGTAAAATATTATAGCTGCTGTTCTAGGTCCGAAGTTTACCAGTTCACTTGCAGGAATAAAAAACACCTAGGGGAGCTTGTATACCAAATTTTCTGGACTATGGTCAACCAAGTACACAGATTCAAAAGTAAAAATTTTACTTGGTGTGGACTATCCACAGGTACAGACTATACTAGGGTTTGTTTTTTCTGGTGGTTTATTCTGACTAGCCACGAATGACTGAGAATCATACGAGCTTCTTTGTGAGGCAATGATGCGGGCGTTTGTCGAGGTGTGCTTTGCATGAGAATGGTGCGGACTAAGCACCAAGTGGGAACTGTGCACAGGGTGTGGACTGTGCTTTTGTCGGCCGAAATTCGCCCCTGCTGGACTAGTATCCAATTAATGTCCGTGTCAGAGTTACCAACGGGTTTGACCGTATTGTTCGTAAAATGTGCTACAACTAAAAGAAAACAGAGCAAACACTTTGGAAAGCAGTGGGTTTTTGTTTAGGCTTTACAGATTTGTTTTAAAAAATTGACGAAAGCTGCACTAACGTTGTCTGTGCAAGTGAGTTACACAGCCAGAGGGACATAATATAGGAGAGTAACCGTGACAATAAGTTGGATAATCAGCTAAAACTTGTTTATTGACTTTCTCACGCTAATCTTTCTGTAATAAAATTAAATAAATAATTAGTGAAAATGAATCTACCGTAAAATACCGGGCAAGTGCCCACTCAAGATTTAGAGATAATCGCGAAAAAATGTGGGATGGGTGCTCATCCAGTCATCAGTTTTACATATCAATGTACTGTGCATATTTTCTCAGATATTACAAATATGGGAATGGGTGCTTAGTGTGGAATGGGCGGATGCACGGTATTTTACTGTATGGTTCCAATTAGAAACTTGCTGAGCATCATCAAAAACCACTAGATCAATAAATTTGAGAAAGACTCGAAGTGCAGTGATGCATCTTGCACCTGTGGGACTTGTGCTACAGGTGCAAGGCTGGCGGTGCAAAAGCGAATGATAAAAGACGCCATGCAGGCGCATAGTCGAAGTTGGTTGCATTTTTAGAACCCGGGAAAACGAAGCACGTGCACCAACTCTTCCTACAGTTGACAGATTTAGTGGTTTTTGATGAGGCTCAGCAAGTTTCTATTTGAAACTATATGAATATTTCTATTAATTGAAAAGTTAATTTACCAATTTTATTCATTTACTCTAAGGGCCCTTTAAGGGCATTACATAGGGGGAATTCATACAAAAAGAACACGGTTACTTATCCAACTTATTTTGACGATTAACTCCCCATATTAACTAGGAGAGTGTTTTTCATCCGTAAAGGCTAAAAATACAAAACACCCTGTACGTATATACCAAGGTCTAGAGAATACAAAAAGATCAAGATGTACTCCCCTTGGTTTTGCCTGCATAGCTTTGCTCATTTCGTGGGAAAGTGTTTGGCAACGCTCTGGAAGTGGCCGGGCCAATGCTGCAGTGTCAGATTTCCTGTAGCATGCTTGCCTCACGTGGATTTGTTTGTTATTTTATTTATTGGGTTAGCTTTCGTAATAGAATAGACCAGAAAAGCAGTATGGGTCTTCGGCAAGAGTGCCACTATGAATGGCTTTTAGTACTTCTCTCGAGTGATATTCTGTTTATCATGCATTCAATCTCAAGGCCATAATTTCATGTTGTAGCCAGTGTAAACTCGCGCATTGATTGCGCAATTAAAAATAGCTGTACCATGCAGCTTATCGTAAAATCCCGAAGGATAGCTCACCTAAAATCGAGAAAAGATTGGGTAAAATAAGGAGTCGGCTAACTTTCGGTGTGGAATCGAGAAAAGTTGAAAAAAAATGCTATTTTTCGAGGGGCAATGAAGCAAAGATGACCATGCTTCCCAGTCAGCAATTTTTGCTTATATCCCGCCATAGCTAACTAGACGCATTTATGCCAAGGACATTATTGACCCGAACACTAGAATTAATAAGAATGGGCTATCTTTCGGTGTTTCAAATGAAAATAGAACGTCGAGCCAAAAATAGGGGTGGGTTACCTTTTGGGTGGTGGGGCATCTTTCGGGATTTTACGGTAGTTCTTTGGGAATTTAACCCGGACTTGTAATAGATGAAAAAGAGATATCCGATAAGGTCAGAGGAGGCGGCGGGGGGGGGGGGGGATGGTGGAAAGCTCGAGGAAATTGAAGTTTAGCCAACCCCCTGTTGGTCTAAGAGTGCTGAAATTCTGGAGCTTTCTCAAGTTGGTCAGCTTTTCAATACGCAAGCATCCAGCCACATATAGGTGGAATGGGAGTGGTGTTTCCTGTTCCCACCTTGGAATGGACCACCATTTTTAACCCGCGCGTGCAAGTGGTGGAAAGGTGACCATTCTCAGGAGGTCCCGGAACTGCGCAGCGGTGAGCTCAGGGCATCGGTGTGGCCCAAATGAATGGTTCCTGGGAGAAAAATGTGCGGGAGACACCCGACACTCTGGCATGGTGTCGTACCTGCATCTTTTAGTTTCCGACACCGATTGTCGGGGTGGGAAAAGTCTGCTTCCTGCGGGTGGCAGTTTGGCAGTGGAGCTGTGCCACTTTCTTGGCATAGCGGGTGGCACCCTCGCAAAATGGGCGTTGCAACAAAACCTGCGGACCGAGGCACATGTTGACTCAGACACGACGCCCAGCCTCCTCTGATCAGTCTATTTTGGATTCATTTTAGCATCACTCCGGGACCATTCCTAATTCAACCGCTACTTTTCTGAAAGCTCTCCGCAATCTCAGTTCTTTTGAAGCATCCGCACCTGTGAGTCGGACTGCCTGTTACCGCACAAATCAGCGGGCTGCCGAAATTGGTGACAGTTTTGTTTGGACGCCACTCTACGGCCGAAGCACGCCGGTGGTTCTCAGATGCTCGTTGTATGACAGTTTACGATGGAGCATATCTCTGCCAGAGGCTGCCAAACATGCTTTTCATTCGTCCAAATCTCGCCCCAGTAGGTCTAAGTGCTCACGCGATACAGAGATGGAGCGACGCTGGACGCCAGTAGATTTCCAGATGACACAACGTCCTTACCCCCGGAGCGTGATTGTGTCGGATTTGAAATGCGGCCTCTGCTTTGCCAGGAGGCCTTGAGGTCGTCCGCTCTCCCTTTCATGATTTTTTATCGAAAACAGTTGACTCGATAATCCGAAGCTCGTAGGAACAGTAAAATGCTTCAAATTAAGCCTACCTTGAATTTAGAAAAAGTTGGCAGCGACCTTTATTTTTAAAGTCCTGTAATGCATGAAATGCTTTATAGGGAATCGGTGTGTCACACAACATATATTTTCCCGCTAATTTTTGTCGGGAAACTGAATTGATGTTTTGGCCGTAAGACGTGAATTTTCCCGTTAAATTTAGTGGGGAAACTGAATTGACGTATGGATCATGTGCCGTCGATTTCCCCAAGGTGTATTGGTCATGTGACGCCATTTTCCTGCCAAATCTTGCGGGGAAACTGGATTGGTGTCTAGGTCCCGTGACGTCAATTTTTCCGCTAAATTTAGCGGGGAAACCGAGTTGGTCTGTATGTTCGTGACGTCGGGTCACGTGACATCAATTTTCACGCTACGTTTAGCTGAGAAACTGAATTTGTGTATAGGTCTCGTGATATCCATTTCTCCGCTTAGCGGAAAATGCAGGGATGGATGGACAGACAGACAAAGTCTTGGGATTAGGGAGTAGCGTTAAAAAGCATTTCATGCTGTAAAAAAGATACGCTCAAACCGTTTGCTTTTTATTCGGTACTTAGTGGGAGAAGTTGATTTTTGCTTACCTTCACTACTGGAGTCACGCAGTGCTAACGAAGACGCGGAGTATTAACTATGTCCCGCAAATAGCAAAGCTTTCTTAGGGCAGCAGTTTCGTGGCCAAAGAAAACGCACAATTGTACTTCGTGGTGCCGCAAGCAGTTTCGAGGGCAGCTAGGCACGGAAAGCGACCGTTCCTAGGCCTAATCACTTGCACAGTCTGCGGACCATGTTTGTTGACATTAGTATATTCGACGGACAAAACATCTTATGGGGCTGGGTGTAGCCTTCAACCCAGTTTTGTTGGCCACACGCGTAACTCGTGTAAGAACGGTGCCACGATGAGCGCGCCCGCAGTTACGCTGGCTCGGCTTGGCTCGACGTAACTTAGGCACGTGCTTTACTCTTTCCTTTTTTTTTTGCAGACACGGTAGGTAAAAGTGATGGGGTGTGCATGGGTACCATTTAAGTTTGGTCGGGTATAATCGTGAGGCTCTTTCACGCTCCCAGTGTTGCCGGACTTCTCGAGCGCGTAAAAATATCCTCGGAATTAACCGGTCCCGGAGGTTAACTCTAAATTCCGGCGTGTTTTTCCCCATAGACTGGTATGTGTCTTTGCCAGTACTGCACTTCCGCTTCGAACAAACCGAATAAAACGACCGAATTGCTTAGAGTCGACAGCATGCACTCGATGCTTCGAAGGCATTATACAGAGTCAAAGTGTAACGGGTGAAGACGGTCGTTTTGAAAATTGTCGCATAATATTTGGGAAGAGGTTAGGGCCAGTGGTGGTAGCGACGAAACTGGGGAGGCGGCACTTGGAAGGTGCGGTTAAGGACGTCAAGGGGGACTTCTGGCCGCCGCAGGAGATCATGAGGACCTGACGGGGCGGCTGAACGAGTTCCAGCTGCGGGAGCAGACGCTGCTGGAGCGTCTGTGCCAGCTGGACGGCAGCTGCTCCCCGGACCCCTGCGACACGGACTCGGAGGAGCCCTGCACTGCCCCGCTCCAGGGGCCCCGGGTACCTTCCACGGGTGAGACCTTTTCTGGCCATGGCAAAATCAGTCAAAACCTTTGTTTCTCCTTCGGGTCGGAGTGGCACGGGTGCCAGTCCGAGCGATACCGAGCCATGGTCGACCTCTTAAGAACGGCTAAACAGTCCGTCTCTCTTTTGCTTCTTGCTGGTGACGTCAGAGGAAAATCTAGGACCCAACCCTGTGACTCTCTATGAAATGCTCGGGTCTGTACTAGTACAGCAAAATTAAATCGCTCGTGTAATAAAATAGACGAAAAGCAGTCGGGAAAAGCTTGGTGTCAACGGGAGAAATAAGAAAATGGCTGAGCTTGACGAAAAATTTTAAATTGTGCAGAGTATAAACATTTAAGTCGTACAGCTTGAAAGTACAGTTTGTAGGAGTGTGCAAATGGTGGATTTTTACTTCGAGGCAATTACAAAGATGCATCATTACAATTACAAAATTATAGATTCAAGCCTAGAAAAACTAAGCTCATGGAAATACCTAGGAGTTCACCTAACTTTTCTGCTAAATTTAGCAGGAAAATTTCCCTGCTAAATTTAGCGGAAAAATTTCCTCGCTAAATTTAGTGGAAAAAATTTGCCCTCGTGATGTCACATGTGACGTCACGTGTGACGTTACGTGATGATACATGTGACCAACGTTACTATATTATCTCAGTTGTGCAATTCCCGCGGAAGGGTGCCCCCCCCCCCCCACTCACTTCAATCGCCTCCCGTCGTTCGAAGCGCCATCTAGATTTTCGTTTACAAACTGTGTGTTCCATAGAGTATGGTGGAGCACCATCTGGACGCTGCGCTTTGAAATGTATGTATCTCATAGAATACACTGCAGTTACCAAAGCCGCCGTCCGGCGCGTCGAACGACTGGGAGGGGGTACTGCTCGTGCATGCAGCGTCTATGAGCAGTTTCATAACTGAGCTAATCTAATACAGTAGCATGTAACGCACTCAACCCGGGAAATTTATCTGAAAAATTTCACGCATAATTTAGCAGAACAATTTTACCGTTGTGATGTCACACGTGACGTCACGTCTGACGTCAGTGTTGCTTGTGGCTATTGGTTAGATGTGTGTATATGTAATTGTGTGGTTTTTATGCATATTTTATATTGTGTGTTTCATTGTTGCTCAGTCAATACTTTAACACAGGCTGTGTTTTATGCGGCATTTTCTATGAGGAATCATCATAAATTAGAATCATAAACAGCATTATGAACAAATGCAATGCTACAAGATGTTAAGGTTACATATAAAGTTTCTACATAGAACTTGAGTGGTGCTTGAACCTGGTGCAGTCGCAGTCGGGTACTAGAGCCACTCAGCTGTGTTGCACAGGTGCTCTTGAAGGCTAAACCATTTTATTTGAATGCAAACGTCCTGGCAAGTGCGGAACGTATTGAATAAGAATAATAAATAAAAAATAGAATAATAAAAAACGAAAAATCCGGCACAAACGACACACAAAGTGTGTTTTGTGCGGGACAGATTGTCTGCTCCCCAGTCTTTATCAGCCTGTATTATATTTGATGCATGGTCACTGTTCAAATATGGCCTATTCATATATATGCATACCTAATGATTTCAATGCTCATTGTTAGTGGCACTCAAGGACCTTTTTTATTTTTTCCTTCTTGTCAACAGCATGCCATGGAATTCTTTTATTTTTTTCATTGTTCTAGTCTTTTTATGGTTGCAACTATTTCCGGCACAGGTAGCCTCGTAGCCGTCACATTGAAGCCTAACACTTACAGCCTTTTACAAAAGAAGGCTGTAAGGATTAATGACAATTTAGGCCACATCGAACATGCAGCACCCTCATTCGAAAAATGCGAGTTATTACCAATAGAACATGTGCTCTCACATAAATTGGCAATCATAATTTTTTATCAGATCAAGCATGATGAGACACATTTCTTTGATACTTATCTTCGTAAACCTGCGGGATACGATCTTGGGCGTACCAATTATGCAAAACCAAACGTTAGAGCTAACTATGGAACTCAAAAACTAGATTACAAGTTCCTGACCTACCAAATAAACAACCCAAGCATTGTAAAAATAGCACAGCGGTGTATAACAATCCACGTGTTCGTAGAAAAAAATCAGAACATACTTTTTTGAAGCTTGATTGCCTACCTTAGATTGTTGTAAGAGAATGTAACTTTTCTGTGTGCTTATTGCAATATAGTGCCTTGAATATGTCTTCCTTTCATGGTGTTATGAAGTGTTGTGATATGTTAATGTCAGACGTGCGTTGGATGATATTGTTGATAATGACTGTAATAATGTAAATGAATGCAGTTTTCTCTTGTTTTTTTGTTTCATGACTTTTTGTGATCTTTGTGTCTATTTCTTGTTTTTTATTCTGATGTATCGCTTATGCTCATATGTTTATATGGATGATTTTGATCTGAATGGTTCACAGATGTCTACGTTTATTTAAATTTTGTTCATTAATTATTGTATGCTGTTTCTGTTGACTGCTATAAGGAGAGGGAAGGGGGGGGGGCTGGTTGTCACGTCAGAGGGCATTTTGCCTTTTTTTACTGCAGCCCCAGACACATGTCTGTCTGAAATAAACTATTCCATTCTATTCTTTGCTAAGACATTGGCCTCACAAGGAGAGATTCCTAACGGGATTGACTATTTACGATGGGAGCAGCAGCTTGGTCTTCTCCATTGGGTGACCTAGTCTGCTGATGGATGCAGAAGGTTGCGCTGGGGAACCAATGGCTGAGTGGGCTAGCGCACACCAGCTCGGAGCACATGGAGCGAAAGCTCCAGTATCCAAGGGGGTTCAGTCCCCTGCCCGATCTGGAGGAGCATCGTACCGGTATCACTACTCCATGCGTTAAAGACCCCAAGCTACCAGTTGTACAGCACTGGCTCTCATCTACAGTGGGCAACAATGTTGCCATCTTCTGGCAGACTAACCTCCTGCTGTGTGAACAACGACTAAAAACTTCTTTTCGCTGAATCAGTTGATCTTTCCTGCTGATGTCTGAATGTGCCATGGCTCTTTATAAAGCCTTTGGCGGGAGTTTGTCTCTACACTCATGACACTTCGAAGTTGATGCTGTGGTCATTGTCTTCACAGTGTTCTGCAACAGTGCTGTGCTTGTATTCAAATTTGCGTACTTCGTTTTTGTTTATGAGAATTTGTTCATGCAGGTTCTTTGTTTTGCGGATGTATGTGACTGAGCACTCCTTGCATGGAGCAACACACGCTTTTTCTTTGGTGGGCAGTCTTTTGGTCGAATCATCAGACGCCCGATAGTTGATATTGGCTTGTGCGCCATCCGAATGCCTTCTTTTGCTAGCATATGGGCCAGGGTTTCGCTAGTTTCTGGCATGTTGGGAACGCAGATGCGGGTGCTTGGGTTGGGGCTACCTACTACCCTGTGTCTCCAGGTTATGATGATTGCGACTTTGACGACGGATTACACGATGAATGAAGCTGCTTGTGTAACCAATCTTCTTTAGGTCGGTGAGGACTGTTTTCCGTCTCTGAGGAGCAGATGTTTCTAGGTATGGACGGGAGGGTTCTTAACATCGAAGCCGCGTGAATCGTAGGATAGTTTGAGTCCGAGGTAGCGCCAAGTGTGGATCGGTTCTCTGAACACCGCAGATGTTATCCTTGTCGCTTTATAAAGACATCCATCGTGCAGCTCGTCGTCGAAATCGCAATCATCATAACCTGCAGAGTAGTAGGCAGCCTTGCCCAAATGCCCGCATCTGCGTTTCCTACATAGCAGGAACCAGCAAAGCTGTGGGCCGTTTGATAGCAAAAGAAGGCATTCAGACGGCCCATAAGCCACCATCAATTGCCGGGTGCCCAATGCCACCACTGAAAGACCGCCCATGAAAAGAAAAAGCGCAAGGTGTGGTGTGCAAAATTCCATGCAAGGAGTGCTCGGCCACATACATCGGCGAAACAAGGAGCCTGCATGAAAGAATTCTCCCCAACACACAAACGATGTACGCAAACTTGAACGCAAGCGCAGCGCTGTTTAAGAACACTGTGAAGACAATGATATTTGCATCCTCTTGGAAAACACCAGTGATATTGATATTGTATTATTAGCCTAGGAGAGCCGTGGCACTGAGAAAGGCAAGTCGCCCATACAGTGTCACAATTGCAGTAACAAACTTCCGCCAAATGCTTTATACAGAATCGTGGCACATTCAGACAACAACAGGAAACATGGATCGGTCCATCGGAACTTCCAGCATGCATGAGCGGACTAGGCACGCCTGACAAAAAAGGGAAAAAGGCCGCCGCCGTAAAAGAGGACGGGGGCTCCTCATTTGTAAACAGTCAACCCCCGAAGAAGAAACCAAATCAGTTTGGAAACGTCGGGACCCTGAATCTCTAGGGTGTGGTCGGTGATCATACCTTATTTTCATAGCTTAAACCCAACCAGATGGACTTGGGTCGAATACGTTTACGTTCAAATGTTTAAGCGATCGTCCAGCAAGATACGTGTGCAAAACCTTTGGCGAGAGGATTTGCCAGCATTAGAAGGACGATCACGAGCGGTCACTGAACACTAGGACGCCAAGGATTGACTCGAACATCCTCAGCGACCGACTGTTTTTGGAATCATTTGAGCCATGGGTTCTCAAACTGGGTTCCGGGGAACATAGGGGTTCCGCGAGCTGGTCTCATGGGTTCCACGAGCATTGAAATTGCAGTGCCCTCCCTTAGTTTAACCTTCTACGGACTGAGCCATGGATCAAGCTCGTGTTGCAGGCAAAGCATCCTCACCTTTCGCACTAATGGATTTTACATTGTGCCCCAGGTCAACCTCTCTGCCTTCTCATTTTGTCTGTAGTCCTCCATTTTGTGTTATTCTGTCAGTGCAATAAACTCTTGTTCACTATCTAAAGGCCTTTATTGCCCGGTATTTTTGGTTGGCGACAAGGGAGGAGGGAGGGGGGGGGGGGGTTCCTTGGGACTTTTGAGGCTTGCTGGGGTTCCCTAGTCGGAAAAAGTTTGAGAACCCCTTATTTGAGCTATGCCAGGAAACATGGGTAGGCCCCTCGGCACCATTGGCCTACATCAACGGGCTTTGCAATATTAGCAAACCAGAGACCGTACAAGACTAGGCCTGGAAACGTTCTAGGGCTTGATTGGATCCCACGCTTTTTCATTATCCTTCCCTCCGAGGCAGATTTCTGTCTAATATTCACATTCAAGTTTTATATCGAGCTGAGTACAACTATGGCTCAAAGGTGGCTTTCATTCGTACCTGCGTTTAATAACAAACTCGAGTCGCACCTTGTTTCGCTCGACTTGTCCTTGCTTCTTTCGGCATTCTTTGTACACTTGTTGGTGCCTCTAGTTTTCCCTGACCGCTACCTTGAATTCGGTTCTCTGCTGGTGCTTCTGCAGTACCTCGAGCCTAAAGGGATTGTGTCATGTCACGCCTAAACGGTCCAGAGAAACGTTGCTAGGGCGTCGGCCACAGACGGCGTCGGCCCCGCAAGGAACTCCCCTGGGTGCCTCGGGTAACGCTCGCGTGTGGGAGAAGCCCCTGCAGCCTGTGGGATACGCACACAAGTGTTGCCTCGAGTGCTGGCTTTGTAACTGTTTGGTGACATGGAACGAGCGTCGGTGCATAACACGGGTCTGGTCACACTAGGGATGTCAGAGTCTCTCACTTTCATGCGGTCAGAAACTCGCGGCAGCTCCGGTACTTTCTGAATTCTGAATATTTAGGCCGTTAGCGAGGCTCCCATTGCACCAGCTGTGGGCGCGAGCAAATGCCGTTTCTTTACGGGCAGTGACTGGCAAGAAGGTGCCTTGACACTGCTCTCCCCGCAGGTGAGGCGAAGGAGGTGCCCAAGTCGCCCATGAAGTCGGTGGTCCGAGCTTTCCTGCCCAACCAGCAGAGGACCACGGTAAGGCTCTCTGGCGGCCAGCTTCCTTCTGGGAGCAATGGGTGAACCCACTGCCTTCTCCGGAAACCTGGAACACTTGTTCTCTGGAAACCTGGAACACTTGTAGATGGCCATCGGCTGTCGCCTTTATTTTATGCCGAGTTTCATGGGTGACGACAACTATCGCATTTCTTAAAACACTGGGCAACCATTTCTTCGAAACTGGTATTTCATATTTGGCGTCAATCTATAATCCTAACCGACGCGTCTCGGCCCTATAGAGTGGGAAAAGGTTCGCGAGCGGACACGCATGCCGCACATGGTGCACGAATAGGAACTTGCACGTCACATTGTAGGAAGGAGAGGTGACTTTACGCAGCCAGTTGATGCAACAAAAATCAGTTTGAGGTTGATATGGGTTTCACTAGATGGTGCTACGCAACATGGGGACCAAGATTAGAGGCTTTTGGCAGCCAGTGAATAGCACTCCCTCACTTTGGTCGGAATATAATTGCGCATGTGTGAAAGGATCTAAGGCGGTCCTTGTAAAAACCTAGGGATCAATTTTGACCACACTGAGTATTGCAGATAACGTCGCTACCATTTTTTTAGTAGTGCCACGGGTGCCCAAAGAGCTTGTATAATATCGTGACATTCTAGATTTGACTAGTGGGACAACTAAGGGCAACATAAATTTTATCTCGTTAACCACGAGAGAGATTGAACTTAAGGTATGGCAAGGTGTCACTGCCAATTCATTGATTATCTGGCTTTAAAGACTCTTTTATATTTGACGTATTCGTAGGCACATCAACCTATTTATTTCACTGTTGTAATAAAATGAATGAATTGAAACATTGCATCAAGCACTAAGAGTTTCCTAAACTTTTTCCTTTTGTTCTTCCTGCTTGTTTTGCTTACATTAATGTCCCAGTCCAACGGAGGAATATGCAGTAATAACTTCATCTTGGTTTGGCTAAGGAAATGACAAAGTTGGTACAATGGTCTTTTTGCACTCAAATCTTCCGGCTACTGTTTTTTTGCAAGTCTGAAAGTTTGAACATGCTATATAATGCACTCTTTAGCAACTTTTGGCACTAGATGCAGTCTACAACCTGAGAAGCAGCATAGGAATGGTGCGCAAAACACTTTTCACTCCTCGCATATATAGCCCTCTTCCTAATGCGCTTGCTTTCTTAAATCGCGATTAAATGTTGCGACTCGCCAGTGTCAAGCCTGGGGCACAACCAAGTCATTCTGAACTTGGGTGGCACGATTAAGCTGCGATGTACGGACCACAATTGGTTGCACCATTCATACACTTGTGTTATGGTGAGTTCACTTCTCTACCAGTTCATCCTGGGTCACACAAGAGTCCTAGGTTTTTTCCGACGTTGTCATTGGGCCTTGGCACTTGTGGCTTTCAACTTTGGTGGAATGCTGCTACACCAAAGCTGTTACGGGCTGGCTCGTGCCTTTACTGCCCCGTCAGCTAAGAGCTTCCTGGGTCCCTCTTGTTCAGATAACAACAGGTGTATTGGTTTTCATGTGAAGTGGCAAGATATGTCCTCACAATGGGATAAACCTTACCTTTTGCGAGGAATGTCTTCGTTTCCATGAGAAAAAATTGCGTCTGAGACGAGCTGGAACCAACAACTTTCCCAAGCGCACATTGACGCAACTTTCACGGCCCCCGGGAATAAAAGCCTTCTATGCCGTCATACTGGTTTACTAGAATTAGTTCTTTAAGTTATTTTGAGATTACATTTCAAGACAAATAGAAAAACGAACTTGGCTTCTTCACCAACTCTTGCATATTGAGGCATTTTTTGGCAAATTTTTAAGACATTTTGAACTGAAGGTTTTGGGCTGGAATGTTTTCTGTAGACTATTTCAAACTTTTTGTGAGAATGTTTCACGTGACACTAATTTTCTCGGCACGCAGCTCGCGCAAAAGCACTTTGACGTGGCTGGCCTCCACTGATGCCGGGGTGTCCATTTTTTTCTTCCACGAAAACGAGGGCAAAAAGGAAGCTGCTTTTGGCACTGTTCGCACAATCTACCGCAGAGCACAGGTTGCTACCCATTGCAAAGGAACTTTCAACCTTGAAGCTCTAAAAAATGATCTCGATCGCTAGTGCCCAGAAAGCCACTTCACGGCTGCTGGGGTTGCTCGTCCGCCTGCCCACCGGTGACGTTCACGGGTAGGGAAAAGTAGAGATTTTTCATTGTTGCCAGTAAAGAGTCGCCTCCTGAAAACCTCGTGGCCGGCATAACTTAAAAATTCAGTAACTGCACACCGAAATTTCATTTTTTTTAAAGTATTTTGGCTCTCAGTTGGGAAAGGGTTTTTGATGCGGTCTGCCAATTTCCAGTCAACTCGAAGACCATAAAAAAAATCGGCGGAGTTTCTTTTAAGTGAATCTGCGAAATTGCAGGCGTATATCATAAAATATTTCGCATGGTCAAAATATTTTTTTGTATTTGCTTTACTCGCAGCTACAACATGATATACATGTCAAATATTTATTAAAGAAATGGTTAAGATACTGACTTGCAAACAGGGGGAAAATATCAAGAAAGCATAAATTTTTGGCATTAATTAAAAGAACACTTTTTTCTTTTTGTCGCCCATCGTAATTTATATGCCATTTCTTTTTTTAATATAATTAATGTCAAGTAACTTTAAATTCCCTCTATCTAGTAAACCAGTTTGCGTGCGTCATAGATTAAAGTATTGATGGTGTAGAAAGTCAAATTTTTCGTTCCTCAAATTTGCATAAGACACAATTGGGGAAACACTTTGTTTTCACCTCCTCTCAGACGCAGTTTTTTCTGTTGAAAACAAAGAAGTATCTCGCAAAAGTAAGGTTCATCCCATTGTGGGGACATGTTTTGCTACCTGGTACAAAAACATGATTTATTTAAAACAAAAAATAGAGCTTATTTGAAGACAGCTTTGGCCAGGAAGAGGAGCAGTGCAGGCCACGGAGGCGCTCCGCATTGCATGTGCACACAGAACCGACGGCTTTTTGACCAAAAGGAGGAGATTACGGGCCTTTTGCGAGAGTAAAAGGCGACAGCTCCGAGCATTTCCAGGCCCGCCCAATACCACCCTCCGCCCCGGGCCTTCGGTACCGACACCCTTCGGACTACCGACAGCCCTTTGGCCGTCGAGTAGTCCGCCTTTGCATCGAGTTCTTCCAGCCTGCCCGTGAAATTCAAATTAACGAGCTTTCGGCGTAAACGTATCTCCGCGACGTCCTAACCCCATTTTTTTAATCCTCTTTTACCAATTATCTCGAATGAAGTTTTCGTCCTCGTAAGGACAATGCAAAAAGCGGTGACGTTTTGGGGTGCGCAGGTCCAGGTGAGGCCAGGCCAGACGGTGATGGAGGCGCTGTCCAAGGCCATGAAGAGGCGCAAGCTCACTACCGAGATGTGCGTCGTCTACAAGTGCAGCACCAGGCGAGCACCCTTTTACCTGTCGGGAGTTCCGCGTCGTTGCCTCGGGCCACTATGGTATGCGTCTCGGGCCGGTTCGTTTCCCGCTCGTCAAGAGTGGTCCTGGCGGTTGGTCGGAGGAGTTGCAGCCGAAATGGGGCGTCCCTGAACTCCCGGTCACCGCAGCTTCCGTGGACGGTCGTGCCCCGACCCGCTGCCCTTGTTGCGCCGCCTCCGGCACGGGCACGACCCGCCGTCGTCGCGCCTCGATCGAGAAACCCCTTTGAGGGCGCACTCAACGGCCGGAGATGCGTCGGGGGCACCTGGCACTGCACACCGCACGCTCCTCGCTGCGTGCCTCCCCATCCCCGACGACGCGAGTCTGAGCGCATTTTTCTCGCATGCCCGTCTCTCGGCCTTCCGTGAACTCACTCGAAATAACATATTTTGTTTTGGAACACCCGGACGGGTCGAATGGCTGAGGCGTTTCCACGTAACACCTGTCGAGAGTACTACGCTGGTGCTCATACATTTTTCTTAGGCTTTTCATTTTAACACGAAAGCATTCAGTCATTTTTGGACAGTTGCCGTAAAGTGGATTTTCCTTTATACATTAAAACGAAAATTTGGGCTAGTTGGTTCATTATCACGTTCAAAGCGCCGAAACCACGCGAGGACAGTAAGAAAGGGGACTTTTGTCGCGGGTGCACCCCGTCCACTTCCTCATTATCTTCGCATGGTTTGGGCACTTTGAGTGTAATGACAGTCCTCATCTACGTTGGATTTAGTGAGAGAGTTGGGACGTATGGACGGCGTAGCCATTGAGGTTGGGGACGTGCGCGCGCAAACGTAGCCGCAGTTGCGAGGAGGCTCGTTCCGTCGTGCAACCCTGGGTGGGACAAAGGGAGCGGAAACACCGACTGCACCTCGAGCAGGTTACGCTCGACAGAGAAACAGAGTTCGATTTGGTTTGGGCTTGGTGCGCGGCGTACGCGCATCAGAGGTTTAAACGCAGTTTAGCGCACCAAGAAGGAACTGACGACTCGAGCGCCAGTCGTCTCGTAGCGTGGAAAGCCCTTGGGCACTCTGTGACCTGGGACCCACTTGCAGGCTGGCAGTGGACTGGGGCGAGGACGTCACCAGCCTGGAGGACGACGAGATCCAGGTGGAGATCAAGGAGAAGTTTCCCGTCACCACCAGCATCTCGCACAACTTTGTGAGCACCCCCTTCCTAGCATTGTTTCTGAAACGGCGGCGGAGTCTTGCGCAGAGCGTGTTTTTGGGTCGGTAAATCTCAGAGCGGTCGTCAATGTACTTTCCATGGCCCCAAACAAGAACGTTGTTGGTCATCGACGCTGTCCCGCGACAGCCAGCTGCAGTGGCGTAGCCAGGAATTTTTTTCGGGAGTGGTTTTTTTCAGCACTACAAAACACAACTGCACCAGGAAGCATGCAAAGCAATCTTTCCCATGCGCTTTGGGCGTCATCTATAATATACCACTGTTGTGTGGCAAGAGCGTATACATAGGCCAAACGGGCAGATACCTCAATGATCGACTCCGTGAGCACGATTACTCCTTGAAGGCTACAGTGGGCAAACATCTTCCAATCCATTGTAGGGAGTGCATGTGCAGACCGTTGTTCGGCGAGACATACCGTATTTACTCGCATAATGAACGCACTTTTTTTCCCGAAAAATCGATGCAAAGTTGGGGGTGCGTTCATTACGCGGGGTAAGATTTTTGCGTCCGTATTTACTCGCATAATGAACGGCCCTTTTATCCCGAAACATCGACGTAACTTATCCCTTTGCGCGCGGCGCGCGACTCGAAAACCAAACTACGATGCGCAAAAAAAAGCTCCTCTCCATGTTTTCTTTCTTGCGCATTTCTTTCTTTCCGCTCCGCTTTTCTTTCTTATTTCCTTGCCCGCGACCTCAAAACCAAACTGCGCTTTGTAAAAAAAAAAAAGAGAAAAAAAAGCTTCTTTTTATGTTTCTTTTTTTCTCTTGGTTCCGTGGACTTTTTTTTTGCCGCCTTTCGCAAGCTGTTTTGTTTTGTTTTGCTTTGCTTAGCCGGGGGCTTTTCTTTCTTATCTCCTTGCGCGCGGCGCGCGACGCGCAACCCCGAAACTAAACTGCGCTGTGCAAAAAGGAAGAAAAAAAGAAAGCTCCTTTTTATGTTTTTTTCTTTTCTTTTGGTTCCGTGTTTTTTTTTTTTTTGCCACCTTTTGCAAGCTGTTTTGCTTCGCTTTGGCGAGGACTTCTCCGCTTCTTTTTCTTATCTCCTTCCGCGAGGCGCGCGACCCAAAGTCCAGACGGCGCTGAGCAAGAAAAAAAAAAAAAAGCTCCTCTTCATGTTTTTTTTTTCTTGCTTCCGCTGGATTTTTTTTTATTTTTTAACGCCTTTTGCAAGGTGTTTTGTTCGCCCACGCTGCCCATGCATTCACGACCTCACTGCACCAGGATAAAAAAGTGCATTCATTTCGCGCGCGTGGGGGGAGGGGGTCAAAATTTTGACGTCCGAGTTGGGGGTGCGTTTATTACGCGAGGGAAAAAAAAGTCGAAATTTTGAGAGCCGACTTGGGGGGTGCGTTCATTACGCGAGTGCGTTCATTGTGCGAGTAAATACGGTACATCTTAGGAAGGAACAACGACAAATCGACCCGCAAGCTACTGGAGGCCTTCCACAGTCTCTCTGAAGACAGGAACTGTATTGCAGTAAACTTTCGTTAATTCGACCTCGACGGGACTTTGAAATTGAAACACGATGCTACAGAGAAGCGCTTCGCTTTGAGAGCGCTCCCTGAGAAAGCTTCGAACCGACTTTGGCGCCAAACAACCAAACCGTCAACGACAAAAAAAAAAAAAAAAAAAAACATTAAAAGAAAAAGGAAGAGAACTTACGCTCTCCGGTGCACAAGATGGAAGATGGACCACACGATGCTAAAGAAAGAAAACGCTTTCGCGAGCGCACGCTGGCTTGTGCGCGCCCGACCACGTGCTATGTTCTCCGCGCTACTCCACGCCAGATTGGTTGCACTGGCTCGTGTCATTCGCTACGGTCCATCTCGATGGCGTAGAGCAGCAGGCGCATATTTGCGCACGTTCGGCTTTGCAGCAAAGCTGTTTCGCCCTACGTTGGTGGTTTTTCTGCCGTGGTGCCCTGCAATGTGAGCCCCCGCACATTTGCTCGGGACGAATTATCCGATGCAGAGTCTTCCCGAGTTCGAACTATCGAACTTTTCCTCCCATAGAAATGTATGGGCGCTCGCCGGGACTTTTGAACAGGATCGAATTAAACGAAAAGTCGAATTAACCGAGGTCGAACTAAGGAAAGTTTACTGTAGTGCAGACTCCGTGACGGTATCAAACAAGGAAAGACAATTCCTTCACCAAACAATGAAGGCCTCACATGAGCCGGGATGAATAAGCAACTAAGGTTCACAGGGCTGGTGGTGGATGCATGTGTCCGGGTGCATCATTCTGTCTTTCTTTTCCTGTCTGTAATCCTGTAGTTGTGAGTAGCATTCTTGTCTGTCCTATTCTTTCTCTCCCGACTTTGTGTGCCAAATACGTCAATATCTCCAGCGATTTCTTTGTGGTCCCCGATTTGCCTGAAAATTTTCTAAACACGCCAACAAACATCGCTCAAATAATATCCCGAAGGTAATATTTTTTTTTTTTAAGTTGTTTAAAGGGCAACTTTGCTTCATTTTTGATATTTAGAAAACTATGCAGCCCTCTTCAGTATCATATAGGAAGACCCCATGTCAAATATTACGATCTAATTCCGTCTATATATTTAATAAACTGGCCAGCAAACTTTCAAGCGAGCCAAGTCGCCGAAATCTGCCAACTGTAGCGTGCGACGTGAGGCGCAATCGTCAGCGCAGTCAATGCGACGGGGTTGGAGCGGCCAACGTTGAACCACTACGCCAAAGGCATGACTACGTCATTCTCACGTTTTGGTTGTTTTTACTTCTCGTAGCGAAATTGAACGATGACGTCATGAGTTTCTCCTCCCGGTGTTGGCTCTACGGCGTCCACGTGATCACCGTAACGCGGATGCGCTAGTTTGCGCTGCCCTGCGCGTTTATCGCAAGTCCGGTTTCTCCGCTCCCCCTCTCCTCTTTCGTGTTCTCCCCTTCCCCCTCTCCCCCGGGCCATCACCGTCCATGCCATGCGAAGCGACCTGCCCGCGTCGCGTGTCCTGTACCTCGCCCCCACGAACGTCACAAGACCACGTGGTTCGACGTGGCGTGGCCATGACTCTGACGACACGAGGCCAATGTTGCCTGACGCAACCGAAGTTTCGGTTTCGGTATCGGCTGATGTTTAAATTAAGATTACACAAAAAATATTTCACATTTCGCGAATTCGAAGACGTAGAGCTGTTGAGTAGTACTTTGTGAAATGGAATCACATGTAAGCCTAAATTTTTCGGAATTGAGCGGAGTTGCCCTTTAAAGGGACCATGAAATGACCTTTTTACTTTTGCCAGATAACTTTTACATTAAACCTTCAACGTTCACTGAATGCCGAACAGGCATCCGTTTTCGTCTCGGTTCATTAACTTCTACACAAAAAAATAATGAAATATCGACTTTTTCTTTCTCTCCAACTGACCGCAAAACAAGTTGCGGCGTAATTTTGACGGTCGTGACGTACGCTGGGACAGGAACCGGAAGTTCTCTCGGCAGTAGGAGAATGGGAGCGTTAGCGGAGGCGAGTTGGGGGTGCGCCGGTAGGTTTTACTGCGCTGATGTCACCGACGTATTTTCTGAATCGGCGCCTCTCATCGCCGCGATAGCCATGGACACATCGCAGCTGAGCGAAATTCAATGAGATATGTTGCGCTACAGCGACAGCATGGGACTAGTCTCATACGCCGGTATGCCTGTTGGGAAGTGCGGCGAGTCTTCCGGTGAAGACTCCAGAAGTCAACCCAACTGTCATTGTTGGTAAAAGGCGGCCCGTGTCAGTCGTTTGCAAAGCGACGTAGATGGAAACAAATCGCCGCGGCGTTTTTCGCGGCCTCGGAGATGCAGGAGCGAGCCGACGTTAAAAAAGATACGTTTGAGCTACGACAGTGTCAGCAAGAGCCACGTAAATACCTGTTCACACTCGGAGCGGACGCGCGCGTTTGATGGAAGTGCTGTATTCGCGCTGTTGGTGAGCGCTTCGGGACCGATCTTTTACGATTGCAACTCGATACTGACGTGGCACTCGGCAAAGGAAGGTTGGCCCGGCATTGCACGTAGCTCCCACGAACTTTTATAGCTCGACAGTGACGTGCAGTCGTGTCAGAATAAAAATGGCATACTAATAACAAAGTGTACATACCGTGTTACGAAGGTAATCCATACGGCGTTTATTCGAGCTCTATATCACACAAAACAAGTAGATAGAATCGACGAGACGACAGTGTTCGTCAACACTGCCTCGGAAAACAAGGAGATGACAAGGGGAAGAGATTGACCTCACCTGTTAATCTAAAATTGAGGTCAGCGATCAAACTATAATACGGGAAGGGTCCACAAGGGTCGCGCGGGCATATTCCATTCAGCACGCCAGCCGGTCGTGGGCACTGTCTTGGTCAAGTACCGTCGAAGCAACGCTGCGCCTGCTAGGCCTATATTCTGCGCAGCTCGCTTGGTCGGAGTAGGTGGATTCGTGACCGTCGTAGCTTTTCTCGGGTGTTTGTGGATCCAGCGTTCTTGTTCGTCGTGGTCTGTTTCAAGTACTTTTTTCTTGCTGCTTGAAGTCGGGACGCGCGAGAAGAACACGTAAAAAAATAAACGTTCGTTGGTCGTCGTGACCACGGTGACCAAGCGACGCTGTCGGCCATGCTGATTTGATCGTAAAAAGGACAGCTCCGGAGCTGGCTCTCAGCTTCGTTTACCACACGATAGATGGCGCTTGGCTCTCAGCATTATCAAATTTGGCAATTTTCGCCACACATCTCTAATTATGCTACAAAATGTGGATCTGAATATTATTTAACAAAACTTTTAGGAAACATTTGCCGGCTATTTATTGTTTATGATCGCGGTGCTGGTGAGGTAGGCGCTTACCCAATAGGCGACGTGGATTCGGCTGACGTGCTGCAGTTCCGCGGATGCATAGCAGTGAAAAGGCAGAGAGCTTTCGAAGGAAAGAAGGCGCAAAAGAGTCCAGTTTTCTTTTAAAAGTTCTATAGCAAAGAATTTTTTTGGCTCCCTATTTTTGTGTTTTTGTGTTTCTTTTCACACCTTTTACGACGTCCGGTGGATGAAATTCGATTTCAGAATCGTTTCATGGTCCCTTTAATTTTTAATCTTGGTCATCATTGTGTTTTTCAAACTGAAAATCTTTACTGGCAATGACAAAAAAGTGACGCCATCGATAAGCAGGGGTTCACTCTTTGGACTGCAGGATTTGTTCCCAACTGGTTCTAAGCAGTTTCATTCTGTCAAATGAATGCTTTAGAAGCTCACTCTAGTACCCACGCACCTGCATGGAACAAATGCGTGGTATAGTCTATTTTTTAGACAGCTTGCTCGAGTTGCAAGCCTGCCTGCCACTGACGTCACGGCACAGAAAAGTGTGGGTATATTTGAATGTTGGTTTTTGCATCATTCTCAGTTGCTGATTTCACAATAACTATTCTGAATTCGGTGATACTAAATAGCATACCAGGAAGGGGCCGGCAATTCAGAAAATAGGTTGGGGTAGCTCAAAAAATCGCTGAACTACCCCTTTAAAGGGACACTGACACCCCCCCCCCCCCCAAAAAATCTTTATTTTTAGCAGGCATATTAATATGGTGTCACAAAAACTACCCAATCAATATTTTGCTACAGTGCATTAATATTTTTAATAAAATAAAAATAAAAAAAATGCAGCTGCTCAAGACCGACTTTGAAACTGGACTGGGGAGGGAGAAGAAATGTAGAGGAGGAGAGAGTTACCGGAAGTCACATGACTACACCCGGTCGCGTTTTCTTCTTTCTTTTTTCCTTTGTTTTCCCGGTTGTGCAAAGCAGACGAAAAATTCACACTTTGCACAAAAGACTCAAAAGTCAAGCACTTCATGCTTTATGTTTGCACATTTTTCGAGCTCTTACCAATTCGTGTTCATAAAACGGGCGATGTCTTCAGTCAGGAGAAGGGGCGACGACTCGGCAATCTCTTCATGCGAATCAGCTTGGTGGTCGGGCGTGTCGTACGAAATATATCCTAATTGTTTTGATCGGTAACGCTAGACAGGTTCGCCGGTACCTCGAACAACAGTTTGTAAAGTAGAGGTCCCACTCCCTTTGTCCGCCGCCATCGCCTAGCCCGTTTCACTCAGCCGTCCAGCCCGCCACTCTTGCTGCAGTACGACGCCACGTTGAAAACTACGCAGAGAATGCACAGAGTACTTCTAATTTTTTGCGCAACCTTTTTTTTTTTTTTTTTCAGTTAACATATTTGCAGTTTTTCAGAAGCCACAAAAAATGGGTATCATATTTTTTGTCTACTCTTAGTATTGAGTGTGTGCCTTTGATGACCCACGACTTTGATTATAATTGGTGTGTGTCTAAACCATAGAAAACGACGGCACGTGACCACAGAGAAGAGGGTGAGCGCCACTCAAACCGGACAGTTCTCTATTGGCATTTTTCAGGCAGAAAGAAAACGAATTTCGAGCCGCAAATAGTGTTCTGGGTAGTTGGGCTCTCATATGTCATCTATAAATAAAAACCTTGGCGAGCATAAATACCCAGTCAGTGTTCCTTTAAGGTGTTTGCAACAGTTGTTTGCAACAGTTGTTTGCTGCCTACCTAGTATATCGGTGAATGCAAAACTAATCACACTCATAAAAAAGATGAGCAGAATGAGCAGCATATGGAACCGCTTTTTGTAACCGCCGTTTACGAAGTCGAAGCAACGCTCTTGCAATATTTTTGCAAACAGTTACAACTTTATTTAGATCTCTTAAACATAAAAGCTAGGTTTAACAAAAGGGTCTCACTGCACACAGTAAGTATATTACGACCAACATTCTAGCCGTTAATCCAGCCATGAGAGCTTATCCGGCACTTTCAATAGAAGCACTGGGCAAGGCCTAGAGCAGGGCGTACCTAAATTGATCTTGCGGGCTTTTATTGAAGCGTTTCCAAAGAGTGGCGGGGATGGGTGCGCAGGTACGCAAGACCTTCTTCTCGCTCGCGTTCTGCGAGTGCTGCCGCAAGCTGCTCTTCCACGGGTTCCGGTGCCAGACGTGTGGCTACCGCTTCCACCAGCGCTGCGCCTCCAGCGTGCCCACCCTGTGCCAGCCGCTGCGCGGCCGAGAACGACTACTACAAGCAGTGAGTGCAAAAGACTCCCAGACCGACTTGCGCCCTTTGTTGAAACCGCTGGGAAGAAGTATGGACTCGGCTAAAGGGGCACATTTTTACAGCGGAGCTGTTAAGGGCTAGGTTCCCCAGGATCGTGTCCGGTATGTCGACACAAACCTACCTGGACAGCTACTGCCATCTATAAGTGACGGCGGCAAGCACACAACCAGTATGGTTTCCGCCGTCGCTCATAGATGGCGACAACCTTTCCAGCTATAATAGAAGAATGGATATACTTCGTTTCATTTTATGTTGTACCGCAGCGAAAGCGAGAAGTGCGAGCTCATAGCGTTGGCAGCTGCTCTGAAGTCACGAGAGCTTGTGCCGCCGAGATGTGTCCCAGAGCAAGGAGCTCGCGCTTTTAGCCTTTCCTGCGGTACATCATAAGGTGAAACAGAGTATAGTTGGGCGCGTTGGTGGGAATTCATCGTAGGAAACAGCGCGTAAAACAGACGACGACGAAGAAGAAGCACACGTAACGAGCGCAGCACTCGTCACGTTTGTTTCTTCGTCCTCGTCTGTTTTGCGCGCTGTTTCCTACGCTCCTACGCTCTTATCAGTTTCGGTTTGGACTCACGATGGGTCGGCCGCGCGCCCTTTCGGGGAAAGGAGACAGGCTGCGGAAGGAGCGGCGACGTACGCAGCAGCGCGAATGGGTCCGCAACCGCCGCAAAGCCGCTGTCGCCTCGACTTCCACTGCGTCCAGCGCTTCAGATTCCCTTGCCAAAGAGCACATCGCTCGCCTGGAAAGCCTCCGCCGAGAACAGAACCAGCGATGTAAAGGGTGCCGGCGGGCCAACGCCACGGACGACGATCGTGCCACGGAGGCCAAGCGCAAGCGCAAGGCCCGGCGACGACTGCACTCCACGCCGGCTGAACAATTCCCGGGTGCGACGGCGAGGTTCCGGAGGGAGTTCGTGGAGAACCCGTTTGGCGTCACGTGCGCCGTGTGCGACCGACTCTGGTTCGCTGGAGACGTATCCACGATCGGCGGGGTGTCGGACGAGAAGAAGCGGGAATCGGGCGCATGCGCGTTGCGGCAGTGTATCGAGTACAGCTCCGCTGGTCTTCCTTCTTCACGAGAGTGGAAAGGCTGAACGTTTTTTTTTCATGACCGTCCATATAGAGGGTTTCCTGTGGGAGTTTTTTGCCACCTTTTCTGCTCCAAATGAACCGCACAAGTGACCTTACTACACCCCATTCTTATTTTTAGGGCCAGTCAAAAGCCGCCATTTAGGAGATCCAAATTTGGAAGATCTTAGAGACTGCCGTGTCAGCAAATCTCTGCAGGTGTGGTTCGTAAAGCTCTGGGGGAATGGAGATCTCGAACTGCGTGTGCAACACATTTTTTTTGTGTGTGTTGTGCAACAAATCTTTTTAAGGGGGGACACTACCCAGAAAAAAAAATTCTGCAAAAAACATTGATTTTGAAAAGTTACATATTTACATCCACCAACATCCAGAGAGTATTCCCAGAAATTTTCACTAGTTTACACTGCAGAGTTAATTTTTTATAAATTATTTTCAGTCCACCGAAGCTAAAGAAAAGGTAGGGTTTGGAGCACTTTGAACACATTTTTCTCTATTCCACTTTTTGGTATAAATTCCATTTTAGTCTATCTATCGTTTCATAATGGCAATACAGGGAAGGCTCGTTCTTCATTTTTCCTGACTGAAATTTAATAGCGAATGCGGCTATGGATTTTTTTGTCACTTTATGAATGTCTTTTATAAAAAATGTGGACATTTTGTCAAAGACACAGAAGACCAAAAAGTTTACCAATTTTGCAGAAGAGAAAATTGATAGAAATAAATGACTTTAACAAAAAAACTTTCCATAGCTGTGCTTCCTAGGCATTCTACTACATATCTAGCAAATAAAAATCTTGAATATTGTGATAGTTTTCCGACGCTAGATTAACTAAACAATGCAGGCGTGTTGCTGATAGAAGCTGCCGGGTGTGTTCAGATAAGGACGGTCATGGTGGTGTCATGCCTATTTTTTTGTTTTTAATTAAATTTTTATATGAGGTAGCGAAACCTGTCCACACAACGGGACAGACCTTACTTTTGCAAGATACTTCATTGTATTCGTGAAAAAAATCGCATTCGAGAGGAGGTTGAAAAAACGTTTTTCCCAACTGCGCGATGACGCAACTTTGAAGGCCGTTGGAATAAAGAATACAACTTTCTACACCGTCGAATTTTTTATGCTTAATGCACGCATACTTTTCTGCCAGAAATAGTTAAATTTAAATAATATGAGCGTATATATCAAGTGAAATAAAATGCCAAACCTGGCTTCTGGAGCAATCCTTGCATAATGAGGCATTTTTCGGTGAATTTTTAAGTCGCTTTAAATTTATATAATAAAGCTGAAACTTTTTGTGTCGAGTGTTTCTTGCTTTGTGAACTTTTAACAAAATAATTAGCGTTATACTGTTGAAATTGTTTTCTGCATTGCGCCCGGAAATTTCGTCAAAATGGAAAAAGTCAAAGTTTTGCGATTTTTGTGCGGCAATTAAAAAAAATAATCATTCTCGATTTTCTTTAAATTTTACTCGATGGGTCCTTGATGACCGGTAATTACAAATATGCAATGACATGTTGCATTATTTTGTTTTAACACAAAAAATAAATGTGTGAACCCAGGTCCGTTGTCGCATCAATTACTCTAGCGTTTCTGTCTGGACGACTAGCAGTCAAACGCGCGAGTTATCGAACGTAATAGCAGGAAACGCTATGATCAGTTCGATATAGCAAGTAGTTCGATATAGCAAAAACATTTACAACGTAACTTCCACGCATGCGTTCTGCTTGAAGGCAAGGCTTCCCTGTCTTTCTCATCTCTTCGCCTCCGCCTCTTCAACAACACGCTAAAACTGTTGTTTCTTTTGTTTGCATGCATGCCGTATTTTCTTTTTAAAGCTTCGATATGCCCTTTTTGAATTGCTTCCCTTCATGGGCAACACGCCGTTGGATGCAACGTCTTCTTTATGTGGGTGTGCGTGAGCTGCAGCAGTGTTTTGCTTTATGAGCTTTCTTACCTTCTGAATCGCTCTTTCGTTCAAGTTTTATTCGCTGCTTGAGTTTTTAAAATTTTGTTGCTTTCCTACTTTTTTTATAGCTGGGGGGGCGGGGGGGTGGAAGGAGCAGAAGGGGGTGGAGGGATAGGTTAGAAGACGACTTGTTTATATGCTTATGAAGCCTCGCGGCGAAAAGTTTGATATAGCCAATTAGTGTAGATACGTTGATAAAAAGTACCTATTTACATGCATTTTTATTATAAATTGTATCCGTGAGTTCGATATTGACGATAATTCGCTGTACGTGGGTTCGTTCTAAACGGGTTTCACTGTAGTGGTACACGAGCGACGCATGCCACAGTATCCATACTTTGTCATATTAATGCCCAGGCGTCATGAAGCATTATAAAAATAGCACGTGAACTTGATTTTATTGCTGATATGGATGATATTGCCAATAATAACTGAATGTTGCGGCGCGGACAATCCTTATTAGGGTTTTATACTTGGCTGGTTAGATGTTCACTGTGCTACCATTTAAAGTTAGTACTTCAATATTAGTACCTGGCTGACAATATAATTTGATTCGTGTTTCTAGGTCACCGCTCAAAGCTTGCTGACAAAATAGGTTGATTGATTTCTCTAGCCATCGCTTACACGTAACGATATTGCGGAAACTTCTGCCCCGACCGATCGCAAGCATGGCTAGAGCGGAACTAAAACTGTGTATTTCTTGAAAACAATGGCAAATGAGTGGAAATCAAGGTTTAGGTAGTGTAAGCGGTTCAGTGTCGGAAGCAACAGCCACGTGTGCTCTTGGGCACTACTCAAGTAGCTCCAACAGGATATCTTGCGACGCCTCATCCGCAGGATCAGAAAAGTCATGATCTGCGACTGGGTCGAAGGGGGCAAGAGAGTTATCGATCTGGGGAAATATTTTTATAAAATTCTGAGAGGGTCATAGAAGTGCAAAAGCCTGCAAATGTTTATTTGCAATTAGGACGCCTTGGTGAGAATCAGCCAGCGCCGCCACCGAGTGCCGTAAGTCAATACACGCGCACAGGTTCGTGGTTCACTATAAACAGAAAAGGAAGAAAGATCTGCTGACCAGACGACCGGCCTACACCGCGGTGACGTCTTGCCATTAAAGAGGGCGTAACACAAGTTTTTAAACAACCGGAGCTTGATTAAAACAATTTAGTTAGAAAGAGAAATAATACAGTGGGGTTCAGAAGTATCGAAACGTGGCAATAAACAGTCTTAGCACTTAACCCAGTGCTGCGCAGGCAAGAAAATGCAAATATACCTAGCAAATATACAGAAGAAAAACAAGTACTAGACAATTGAAAACTGAACTCCTAAAATCCTGAATCACTACCAACCAGATGGCAATACTGAGGAGCTATTGCGGTGAGGGAGTGTCTAATCTGTCACTGTCCTGGGAGTGACTTGGCCTCTTCCCTACATTGTCCGAAGGGGGTGGTACCGGTGGATTCCACGGTGGGCTAGTGGGCAGCTTGATGAGGCCAGCCACACACACACACACACACACGCACACGCACGCACGCTTCTTGCGAAGGCTTCCTAGCACAGACATGGCCCGCCACCGTCGCTTTTCCCGGGGCCCGATTTGCTTTTCAGCAGATCGAATCTCACGGCTCCAAGTCCAGAGCAGGACTTTGTGTTCACACAGGTAGCATATCGTACGAGACAAAAAGAGCGTAGCTGTAAGCGCAACATATCAAACCAGGTGCAGGAAGGCCTTTGAACCGTCTTGTCCCGCGGGGTCTTGCTATATTGAAGGGCATATGAATTTGTAAACTGTGATTTTTGACAAGAGGAGTCTTTAATATATCCGAGCGCAGCCGGATTTGGTGACACAAGCAATCTACTACTACACGTCTCAAGAGACTCAGGGCTTCTTCCACTCAGAGAACCGCTGCTTGCCACGCATAAGGAGATTCTCCTGATCTGATTTTTAATATTTCCACATCTGAAGCGACTGGATTCTAGGCACAATCTTGGCATCCTTCCACCCAGCTTTTTCGCTTGTCGAAGTGCCTCAAGCTCGCCATCCACAATATAAAGCAAGGAGACATTTTTCATTTTTCCTTCTAGTGCCCGTACAAACCCAATCTCGCACCCTGTATGTCGTCAGTGGTAGGCGCCTGGTAACTTGCAGGTGGTGCTGATGTTTTACAAGTCCCCCTACCCCGCCGCATGCATTCTTGCCATGCCCTGCTGTAGAAAGATCCACTTCGTTGCCAGGAGCTCACTGCACCTCAACGGCGTGAAATTGGTACCGTTCTAAAATGAGCGCCGCTCCATCGCTATCGTAGTGAGTGCAGAGTAGATTGATGTGCTGTCCTCGAAGTGTGACTTAATTTTTGACAAGGCTAGCATGGCATGCGCCGAGTCATGAGTTAGATTGTCGCAAATAGCGGCATAGCTCCGCGCAGTAAAGATGCTGTTTTGGACTATAGGCTGAAAATCCTCAATGTGCTCTGGAGCGACACAACTACAGACCCATGCATCAAACATGATTCGACACTTCTTCGCATAGTCGGCTAGCACCGCTAAACTCTCCAGGAGTCCTTGCCCCCCCCCCCCTTCCCTCTTTGTTTGTTCTTCCGTGAAGAGGGGCTGTTCCTGCCACTCGCGAGGAATGACTTTGGTGTTCATTTACCATCGCCACATGCCCGGCCTGTTGCGTTTTATCACTGCAGAGGGACGCCACTGGGTCGCGGATCGCTACCCCGCAGCTCGGTAGAGATAATCGCTTGCAGCGCAGCGGGTGTAACCTTCGGCCTCACTTTGCCGCTAGGTAGGCTACTTATTTTTTGGCAAGTCTGCATCAAGAAACACTTGTTTTACTTGGCGCCGTCTTCAATTATGCTGCCTGCTTGGAGTTGAGTTACGCCATGCGTAATAATGCCATAATATACCACCGGCTTAACCTTCCGCTTACGCTACTGCCTTCCATCAAGTGGGGCTAAGCTTCTGTAACATCACTTGTCCTAGCGTGCCTAAAAATATTAATCAAATTATATTGTCAGCCAGGTACTAATATGAAAGTAGTACTCTTTAAATGGTAGCACAATGAACATCTAACCAGCCAAGTATAAAATCCTAATAAGGATCGTGACCGCTTCGCTCAACGCTCAGTTTTTATTGGAAATATCTTCCATATCAGCGATAAAAACCAAGTTCACGTGCTATTTTCATAATGCTTCATGACGCCTGGGCATTAATATGACAAAGCACGGACACTGTGGCATGCTCGTCGTGGTACCACTAGTCGCCCAGACAGAAACGCCCCGCTGCAATTGGTGCGACCAATGACCTGGTTACACATTTATTTTTTTGTTTTAAAACAAAATAATGCAACATGTTTTTGCATATTTGTAATACTGGTCATCAAGGACCCATCGAGTAAAATATAAAGAAAATCGAGAATGATTATTTTTTTTAATTGCCGCGACAAAATCGCAAAACTTTGACTTTTTCCATTTTGACGTAAATTTCCGGGCGCAATGCAGAAAACACTTTCAACAGTATGATGCTAATTATTTTGTTAAAAGTTGTGGGATCTTGCTAGCTACCAACAAACACAGGTACCGATAGAGTAACCAAAGGGTTATCTCAACAGCGGCGGCAATCTCAAAGGAGACGTCAAACCTGGTAGCGCGCGTGGTCCCTACATCTCCGCAGCAATATAGACGACGTTTAGGGCTACATTACCACGGGTCGGTTCGATCAATTACCTCCGTCAGTACCAATGATCGACTACCTTGTCTCGCTCTCTCGAATGTAGCGGAAGAGAAGACACACGTACCAGAGTAAGGACAGAGTCCAAGAGCATTTATTAGCATAGGTACTCTTCTAAATGAACTACTGATGTCCCCATCCTAAATTCCCCCACGCCGGCAAGGTAAGAGAAGGTCCTTACCTGCCAGACGCGGGGTTCCGGACAGCCAAGACTGGGAAAGCATCGAAGAAGTCGCTGACACACGTCCTATCCGTTTCGCGGTCACCCGGACGAGTCCCTTTCCCGAAAGCGGGAAAGGCTAGAGGCGAAAGCCTCCTCGCCTGCCAGCAGTGATTCGCATCCGAGCGGGGGGACGGAAGAGGTCCCCCCGGGAGAGAGTGAGAGGAGGGCCCCCCAAGCCAGGCGGCCCTCTGCCTCACGAACAGGTCGCAGCTCACAGCGAGCGGCCGAGAATTCCGACCCGCGGCCGTTATCGCAGCTATCGGGGAAGGGAGACCATAGGAATCCCCACAAAGTTCACAATGCAAGAAACACTCGACACAAAAAGTTTCAGCTTTATTATAAAAATTTAAAGCGACTTAAAAATTCGCCGAAAAAATGCCTCATTATGCAAGGATTGCTCCAGAAGCCTAGTGTTTGGCATTTTATTTCGCTTGATATATACGCTCATATTATTTAAATTCAACTATTTCTGGCAGAAAAGTATGCGGCATTAAGCATAAAAATCAGCAGAACCCATCCTTTGGGAATGATTATCTACGTTAATGCGAATAGCATCAAACGGTGCGGAGTTATGCGCGTTCGTCAGGTGGCCGGCACACTCTAGATACGCCAGCCCACTCTTGAGGCGATTCTAAATTTGTTGACACTTTCACAGCCCTGCGCACGATCTCCGCAGCCCAGCACGTGCGTTTGTGTCACTTAGGAAGGCGAGCAAAGCACGCGCCATACGCACAAACACTCAAAATGGTACCGACCAGACTTTCTGGCGTCTCAGCTAGTCTCAACCAACGGTACTTTAAACGGTTGTTTATATCTTACCATAGGACGCGCCTTACAGCGCTGTCACAGCTGCCGGTGCGCGCGCGTTCCATGCACGAGGGCTCATTCCGCTCTCGTGAGGCTGAGCACGGCCGCTACATCACCCTCTCCCCGAGCGCGGGAGAGGGTGAGCTAGGGGCAGTGCTCAGCCTCACGAGAGCGGAATGAGCCCCCGTGCATGGAACGCGCGCGATCGGTAGCTGTGACAGCGCTGTAAAGCGCGTCCTATGGTAAAGATATAAACAACCGTTTAGAGTGCGTTGAATGACTGCCTTCATAGCTCTGTGGTTAGCGCGTCTGCCTGCTGATCAAAGGGTCAACGGTTCGAATCCCAGCCGGCGCCGGTCTTTTTTATTTATTTATCGACCCGCGGCGTAAGAGGTTAGATAGCCAGATAGATAGATAGATAGATAGATACATAGACGAAAAGTGCGTGAAGTATCCAAAGAATGCTATTCGCATTAAAATCGACGTGTAGAAAGTTGTATTCTTTATTCCAACGGCCTTCAAAGTTGCGTCATCGTGCAGTTGGGAAAACGCTTTTTCAACCTCTCTCTCAATTGATACTGATTAAAAAGCCGACAGGACAACGGATAGAGAAGCAGACGAGACACAGCTGCCGCACTCACAAGATCAACGAAAGTTTTACAAATCAGGTGTCAAGACTCCAGTCTCTCTTCTATCAGCCGTAGCAGAGAACACTCTCAAGACGTGTAAAGAATAAAATAGGTAGAGAACGGAAGTACAGAAAAAGAAAAAGAGAAAACCAGTGGTCATACCATACCTACATAAAGTGTCCCATAACCTGAAAAGAGTGGGCCTGCACGCAGGGGTTAACATTGCTTTTTCAGCTCCTGTCAAGTTGGCGAGTTTATGTGAAAAGGTAAATTCCACCTCGAACATCACAAGCAGACCCGCCTGCACCAAAAAAACACACAAAACTTGCTGTTGTTGAGTGTACAGACGAGGCTGGGTACTCTGCTACTATCGTACGGGCTGCCATTATGTGGGGCAGACTGGTCGCTGCCTAAATGAAAGATTGAGGGAACACCGTTACGCAACGTTGATGCCATATCAGGGACACTCGGTGTGCATTGCCGGGATTGTGGTTGTATCCGATTTTCACAGATTGTACAGTACTAAACAAAAACAGAAACAAAAACTACAAGGGAAATACTCGAGGCTCGAGAAATTGCTAGATTAGGGCTGCAATGTGTCAGCGCACCTTCTTTATCGTTATTCGAAAAGAATTACAGTTTCTTGACCAAGCATGACTAGTTTCGTAAGTCCGATGGAGTGATGCAGGAATTTTAGCCTTTTTATGTTGTTGTTTTTTTAAGATTTTTACGATGTGATTTTATATTTTCCCAACTTGTTTGTGTTGTTGCTCGAATATATACCGAGGCTGCAGCGGAAATAAAGTTCATTTGTAAGTAGCGCTGTGTCTGTGTCTCCTTCTGTCCGTTGTCCTGTCGCGCTTTTTTAATCAGTATGAATCACCAACTTGCCTAACTTTCTACCCTTGTCCTCTCGAATGCGTATTTTTTTCACAAATACAATGAAGTATCTTGTAAAAGTAAGGTCTATCTCCATTGTGTGGACAGGTTTCTCTACCTCATATAAAAATTAAATTAAAAACAAAAAATAGGCATGACACCACCATGACCGTCCTTATCTAAACACACCCTGCCCTAATTTCCTTCCCATTTAACCGACAGACCTGAAATTTTGTTATGCACCCTCTAGCATGACCACCAGCCTATCCTGTAAATTTCATTAGTAATTTTAAGCCAAGGGTTCAATAGTTGACCCTCCCAGGGGTGTGTCCCCCTTGAGCAGTAGCTTTATAGGGCCATCCAACCTCAGGAGTCGCGTAAACACGAAATGTGTTGGTCGGCCAGTCTGTACCCACTAAACAATCTTGACAACCAGTGTCAGGGATCGAACCCCAGTCACTGAGCGTGCTGCTGACTGAGCTACGGACTGGAGGAGCAGAAGCAGGCGGTGCGAGTTTTGGAGCATGTGGATGCTTTGAAAGCTATGAAGCGTGAGCAGACAGAATAAATGAACATTATTTATTCAAATGGCACTTCCCCTTTATTTTGATCTTCTACGTGTACAGGTCGTCACTGATCCAGTCTTAGTGCATAGTTCTTGACGTCTCTCTTGATTTCCAACATGCCTTCGTTGCTTGAGCCTGTAAACCCCCCTCAGAAAAGTGCCGATGCCGTATTCGCACTAACAGTGTCGTACAGTGTACATAAATGCGTGTACGAAGCCATTTTAGCACCACGTTTAATGCCGTGAATTTGAAAGAAAAACGCCGTACCTGACCAATATTTGAAATGTTCTGAGCTATTTATTACGTAAGAATTATTTGTAATATTTTTTCTTACAATCCAGCACTGAGAGAAAATGCACTCACTTTTGTTTTCATAGAAATGCATTACCAGAAGTCAATTCAGACTGGTTGCCATCTGCTTAAATCTGTAAACCGCACACTAGCGCCAGTTGGACCTCTAGCGTACATTATAATAACTCTATTTGTTGCCCCACAGAGATGACCGCAAAGAAATGCTCTCACCGCTAGGATTTCTCGAGGGGGAACAGCAAACCCAGGAAAAGAAGCCGCTGACGAAGCGTGTTGACAGTGGGTTCGCTGGCTGCTGTCGACACGACGAAGCAGGCGCACCGAACACCTGGACGGCGACACGGTTCTCAGGTCGTTCCACTGAATTCACCACAGACAAAAGGAAGCAGGAACTCGAGTGCAACATAAACCCGGGCAGGGAAGGAGCCGGAAAATCTCCGAGAACCCGGCGTCGCCAATCGCGCTTGCTGCTATATTGAAAAAAGATGGTTCGTCAAGCTGCGACATGCATGAGTGACGTCAAGGAAATGAGGGGAAGGCTGGCAGAGTAAAGGCAACTGCCCTTTGAGGGGCTTCTTTTTGCCTGTCACCGACTCTAGGCTCAGTAGATGGAAATGTTGTATACAGTACAACCGGGATACTGACGCACACATACCTGGGACAGGCACTTGTGACGGCAGGGCAAATGTAAACAAAAATGTGAGACAGCAAGTTCAGCATAGCTCGAAGCTGGTTGGGACCATTCGGAGCGTTTTTGATGCAAAACACTAAATTTCTGGGTTGTTCATAATTGATGAGGAATAAGTGATTTTGTTTCTGTTTTCACGAGGGATGAACATCAAATTGAAATGTCTAAATACGATTGCTGAAAAACCCCAAGACACCAGAGACAAGAAACATCTCAAATGCAGATTTATTATTGCAAGCTGACATAACAGAGCCCCTCCATCCCGGTTGACGGCTTCTTTATATATGACGAGAGACTCGTTGTATTTATTTTATTTATTTATTTAAAAATACTATCTGTCCCTTACAGGACCAGGACTAGAGCCCAACAATCAGTCGTCAAATATACACAAACCCAGTTTGCTCTACCCTGCACCGGAACAAGCACAATGCATTCATGAAACTATGTGCAATGTCCAGAATAGAATACAACAAACTCAACCCGTGCACATATTTAATGTTGAAATAAGAGATGCAAACTCCCCCGGCTAAACACACCTATAATGCTTTCCGGTAACTGGTTCCAATCACGTGCAGTCTGCGAGAAAAATGAAAATCTCAAACAATCCTTACCAAACCTTCATTCTTTCACGTGCCTTCCGTGCTTATTTCTCGTTATCTGCGTCTTATTTTTACTGATATATCGATTCTTATCGACCAGTAGTAAGTTGTTTATAATGCTGTAAAAAAGAGTTAGCCTTTTCTGTACAAAGATCCGCACGCAATAATAAATTTTCCACCGCTTCAGAGACCTTTTCTGCATCTCGTGGTGATCCCGTTGCACCGGCTCGCTTGCTCTCTCGTCGACCGTTACTTGGATAAATGTGTTTGGAGCGTCCTTTTGGGGCCTCGAGTGTGAAACACACGTGTGGTTGCTCGCAGCCTGCTGGCCATGCAAGACGTGGTAGGACCCCAGTACGAGGGAGGCGGCTACGCCCCGTTCCTGGCCCCCGCGGCCCCGTGCGAGGCGAGCGCACCCCTGAGCGTGCCCCGGCCGCACCCTCCGCCCCTGGGCCAGCGGGAACGCTCCACCTCCGCCCCCAACGTCTGCTACAACCTCGTCTCCAGCCAGGACTTCTCGGCCGAGGTGGGTGGTCTCCGGGACCCCTTCGTCTGCCGGCCTCCCGCGCAAGCCGGCTGCAAAGGCACGCGCGCGCGTTGCCTTGCACAGACGGAACGGAGCTTGGAGACGCGACCATTGACGCGTCTTCCTCGCATCTTGCGTTGCAGACGTCGATTGACGAAATGTAGGCACGATGCTGCGGTGGTGGTTAGACGAGTGCACACTGATGGCACCGTCTGGGACGAGCGTAGACTGGAATACTATCTCCGTACGTGTCGGTCACAGCAGCGGGTGTTACGAAGGAGGACGCTTTCCCAAAGTTTTTTGGAAGGGGTAAAAAGGGGGTGTTTTATTTTTAAATAAAGTTTGGGATTCGGGACTTTAGACCCTCGGGGCTACGTAGTAGAGATGCCGCCAAGCTCCCAAAGTTTGATTTCGAAATGTTCAGAACATTTCGTGCCTCGTTAAGATTCGAATTTCAAACGTCCGCAACTATCGACCTCAATTGAGGTTCAACGTTGAAAAGTTAAAAAACGTTGGGGTTTCCGAAAGATTGGGTTAGAAAATTTTACTTTCTTTAAAAGGACACATGCAAAGAAAAAAACATTTTTTTAAACAGCTTAGATAAAAAAAAGATATCATAAAACAATTTTACAACAAAGGAAAAAAATTTTTAGAGCTATATTTACGGCGCTATACGACTTTGTAGTTGGCGCCCGCGGGAGCCGCCGCTGGTCACGTGGTAGGCCTGTGCGCCGCCGCACTGTGTCGCCACCGCTGCAAAGTGACGCCGCCGCCGCACACTGAGCATTGTACGACACCGCTTCAACGCGTTTCTCCACGCCGCCGTCGCCGCCGCCGCACAAGTTCGTCTGCTTCGGGGCGCCGCCGCCGTCATCTGACCGGCGCACAGGTCTATCACGTCTGCTTGCGCTTTTTCAGGAGTTTCCTTTGTTCTCTAAAAGTTACTTATTAATCTTAGTTTTTTGTTCTACTTCAAACAAGGATGAGTAAGTCACTTTTAGAGGTCAAAGAAAGCTTCCGAAAGAGCGCAAGCACCACGTGACAAATATGAACCCGTCACGTGATAAATAAGGGCCACTTTTCTGCTGCACCCACGGGCGCTAACTACAAATTCGTATAGCGCCGTAAATATACCTCTCAAAATTTTTTTTCTTCGTTGTAAAATCGTTTTATGATATCCTTTTTCCATCTAAGCTGTTTAAAAAAAATGTTTTTTTCCTTTGCATGTGTCCTTTAAGGATCAAGATAGAAAAATCTGAAAGTTTCGAATTTTTGTGAGTTTCAAAAATGAGAAGATTTTGCAAGTGTGAAGTCTTTGAATTGCTCGGACGAAAATCAAATTCCTCAGTTTCTATCAAAGTTTTTCAAGATTCGTGGCACAAAATGTAGAAATGGCCAAGATTTTACACGTTGCACGTCTCTTTTATGCCATAAGGACTTCTTCCTTCTCCGTAGCATAGTAATTAGGGTAGTACAAGTAGGCCAGGGTCGCGGCAGACGTGAACGGTGTCATGGTGCAGAAATAGAGGATGGACTGGGGACACACTGCGGGCACTGTAGCTAGACGTTCTAGAAGAGGACGGGGAGCACCGCAGAAAGAAAAGGAGCCCTCAGGGGCCATCAAGCGCCCAGCTTCGGGGAGACACGTCCCTGCAACGGAGCTCGAGCCAAGGAAGGAGGACCGTCACGGGAGGAAACTGCCGCAATGGCCAGGAAAGAAAGCTGCCCCTCCGAGGAGCAAACCCCCAGCGTCTGTTTTCTCCCACTTGGGAGAGACTGTCGCTGCGTTTTACAAAGGGAGCTTGGCGAGTGGCCAGGCCCCACAATCTTTAGACCCGAAAAAAAAAAAAAAAAAAAAAGTATTGTAAAATTTTGTAAGAACGCCCCCCAAAATGAAGAGATAAACGGTCAAAAACATACGGTGGGCTATCTTTGGGGATGTCATGGCAAAACTTCATCAAAAATTAACGAAGAGCACCAGAGTATCCGCTACAAACCACGTGACGCGGGAACTGATACTGCAGATTGCGGACACGACAAATTCGCGTTTCGTGATTTGATAGACACCCAAGAATTTGCTACGAACTCCTTTCATAGAAAAGAATACCGCAAGTGGCTGACGCAGCGGATTCGCGTTTCACGGTGCGAATGACCCACGGAAGTCTGCCGAGAACTCGCATCTCATAGGAACAAATACCGCAGATCGCGGACGCAGCAGATTCAAGTTTCATGGTGCAATAAACATGCGGGAACCCACTACAATCTTGTGTCACAAACACCGATATCGCGCGTGCAGATCGCAGGCAAAAACATGAAAATACGCTACAAACTCGTGTGTCATGGAAACAAATACAGCAAATCGCGGACACAGCAGAACCACATTTCACAATGCAGTATACACGCGGCAGCATCTCGCGCGCGTTACAGCTAGGAATCGATATCGCGCGCGCAGATCGCGGACAAAAACACGGGAATCCGCTACAAACTCGGGAACGGTGACCGCAGATCGCTGAACGCAGCAGATTCGCATTTCACAATGCAAGATACATGCAGGAACAACTCGCGTGTTGTGGGAGTCGGTATCACGCGCGCAGATCGCAGACAAAAGCGCGGCAGCTGCGTATGAACTTGCTTGTCAGACGTACCAGTACCGCAGATCGTGCCGTTGATGCGCTGTTCCTGTCGTCCAACGAGAATCGGGGTGTGGGCGATGTTTCAAAATTTTTATGTTGCAGATATTTAGCAGAAAAACGGGATGAGTGATCTCTCGGGAGAGGGCGTCCTTACGGGATTTTACGGTACACCGAAACGTCGGGCTCAAGGCGTAGACTCCTTTTCGGCTCTAAAAGTGTTTTCAGCCCCGCCCAGCTCTCTCCGAGAAAAATCCGCTGTCGAGTGCTTCTTCGGAAAGGAGACGCCGATGAGCACCCCATCTGGAGCAGACGCGAAAGACTCGGTCGGACCGCGGAAGATTCGCGAGGGCATATGGCCACGATGCCGACATTGAACGTAGAGCGTGTGCCACGAAAAGGGGCCATGGTCATTGACGTGCGGAGAGGTCCTCGAGTCGCCCCGCCCGCACTTCGCAACGACGCTTTGGCCTCGAGCGTGCCCACGCAGCGCGGCAGAGAGTGCCGGAGACATTAGAAACAAACATCCAGCAGACGCACACTCAAGCACACTGGGGCGGTGCAAGACCCAGAAGGTATCGAGATTCTGTCGAGAGGATTTAGGCAGTGCAGAAAGCACACGCTCGTCCCTCGAGTGCGTCGGATAGAGGATTGTTGCCCCCGTAATGGAACCCCTGCCGCCTCGGAGTAGGCACACTGTCCAGAAGGAAGGATAGCGACGGGTTTATCGATGGGTCGGTCCGATCGCGCTCTTTGTTGGCGGTGTGCTTGAGGTTCAAGTTGCTCTTTGACGCCGTCTCTTTTTGCCCCGCAGGACCTTGCAAATCGCTACAGGTCTCACAACTCTTCGGCAGGTGAGCCCTCTCTTTTGTACGCCGTCCGAGGTGCCTCTGCCTCGTCTTCCTTGCCTCTGTCCCCCGCTCGATGTTGTCTGCTAGTGCGAACGCCCAGACGCTTACCGTCCTGCTATTCTTAGTCCCTTTCGGTTCTATCCCAGACTGGCATGCATTGGATGGACTGCTGCGTGCCCCAGTCATTTCAGGACCGAATGGGAGTGCAGCTGGCTGGCGATCGCGTGGTAGGAGAACAATACCTATACGCCCGAGAGTCAGCCCTTTCGATGCAGCCGTGACGGCAAACGACGACGTAGCGGACCTCATTTTCCGGTCAAAAACCGCGTGCCTAGAAGTGTTTTTGTTTACCCTTTCAGTTGCATTAACCCCGTGTCATGACATCATATAACATTGAGTCTTTCTTTTTTTTTTTCCGAAGCATGAAATGCTTTGTAGCAAGACCCTATAATCTTAGAAACTTTCCCTTCCAATAAATGTATTTTCCATTAAATTTGGTGCAGAAATTGACGTCACATGACCTATAGACCAATTTAGTTTTCTTGCCAAGTTTAACGGAGAAATTGGCATCACAATTTAGTTTCCTTGCTAAATTTAGCAGGGTAATTGATGTCACATATACACGATTTCTGTTTCCCCACTCAATATTGCGGGGAAATTGACATGACATAATCTATGCACCAATGTAGTTTCCCCGCTAAATTTAGTGGGGAAATTGATGTCACATTACCTGACTTTACGTGACCGATACACCTCGCGTCACGTGAGACCAGTTACACCTCCCCTCCTCCCTCTGTCCTTACTTTGCCTTCTTCCTCTTCCCCTCCCCTCCCTTTTCCAATCTCTGTTCTCCCTCCCTACCCACCTCCCCATTCTCCCCCTCCCTTATGGTGCGACCGACACGAGCATGCCCAATCTCATCAACCCCATCAACCTTCATTGCATTGGACGGAATGTTTGAGCCAGGCTTCTTTACTGCCTTAAACGACTGTCTTCTAAACAAATGGAAACTATTAGTACTTCAATTTATCCATTATACGACTCAAGGGATCAACGTTGCCGTTTTTTACAAGAATACTGTATTCATGACTAACCACAATCAGGCATGTAGGATTATCTCCAACATGTCCGTGCACTGCCAAAAGTAAACAAGTTCGCACCCACCAACTGCTAAATGCGAGAGGTTTTACAGCGAAGCTGTTAATGGCTAGGGTCTGGGGAAAAATGCGTCCTCATATGTCAACAGAAAACTCCCCATTGGTTGTGGCAAGTGTGAATAAATAAAAATAAAAAGAGAGGGCAACCAGCTCTCCATTGGTCGTGGCAAGTATGAATAAATAAAAATAAAAAGAGGGGGCAACCAGCAGTGAGTCAGCCTTCCTTGGCATTATTAGATAGTGAGGTCCTGATCCCTTGTTATCATCTCTAGGCATCGTCCTCGAAGTCGTCCTAGAAGTTGTCTGAGAGATCATCCTAGGCGTCGTCCTCGAGGTCGTCCTAGAAGTTGTCCTTGAGGTCGTCTTAGACGTCATCCGAGAGGTCGTCCTTGAGGTCGTTAGAGAGGTCGTCCTCTAGGCGTCGTCCTTGAAGTCGTCCTACTACGTCATCCTCGAGGTCGTCCAAGAGGTCATCCTAGGCGTCGTCCTCAAGGTCGTCCTATAAGTCGTCCTCGAGGTCGTTCTCGAGGTCGTCGTAGACGTCATCGAGGTCATCTTAGAAGTTGTCCTTGGGGTCATCCTAGGCGTCGTCCTCAAGGTCGTCCTAGAAATCGTCCTTGAGGTCATCCCAGACATCGTCCTCGAGGTTGTCCTTGAGGTTGTCCTAGACATCGTACTTCAGGAATCATACTCAAAATTCACCTGAAGATGGAGGACCAGCGAAGCTGGTCCTCCATCTTCAGGTGAATTGATGGGCTCTACAATTTTTACTTTCTTCTCACATTTAGGGTTTGGTTGCTGCTCACTTCTTTTATCGCACCCGACAGAGTACCGTATTTACTCGCATAATGAACGCACTTTTTTTCCCGAAAAATCGATGCAAAGTTGGGGGGTGCGTTCATTACGCGGGGTAAGATTTTTGCGTCCGTATTTACTCGCATAATGAACGGCCCTTTTATCCCGAAACATCGACGTAACTTCTTATCCCTTTGCGCGCGGCGCGCGACTCGAAAACCAAACTACGATGGGCAAAAAAAAGCTCCTCTCCATGTTTTCTTTCTTGGGCACTTCTTTCTTTCCGCTCCGCTTTTCTTTCTTATTTCCTTGCGCGCGACCTCAAAACCAAACTGCGCTGTAAGAAAAAAAAGAGAAAAAAAAGCTTTTTTTATGTTTCTTTTTTCTCTTGGTTCCGTGGACTTTTTTTTGCCGCCTTTCCCAAGCTGTTTTGTTTTGCTTTGCTTAGCCGGGGGCTTTTCTTTCTTATCTCCTTGCGCGCGACGCGCAACCCCGGAACTAAACTGGGCTGTGCAAAAGGAAGAAAAAAAGAAAGCTCCTTTTTATGTTTTTTTCTTTTCTTTTGGTTCCGTGTTTTTTTTTTTGCCGCCTTTCGCAAGCTGTTTTGCTTCGCTTAGGCGAGGACTTCTCCGCTTCTTTTTCTTATCTCCTTCCGCGAGGCGCGCGACCCAAAGTCCAGACTGCGCTGTGCAAGAAAAAAAAAAAGCTCCTCTCCATGTTTTTTTTCTTGCTTCCGCTGGATTTTTTTTATTTTTTTAACGCCTTTTGCAAGGTGTTTTGTTCGCCCACCCTGCCCATGCATTCACGACCTCACTGCACCAGGATAGAAAAGTGCATTCATTTCGCGCGCGTGGGGGAGGGGGTCAAAATTTTGACGTCCGAGTTGGGGGTGCGTTTATTACGCGAGGGAAAAAAAAAGTCGAAATTTTGAGAGCCGACTTGGGGGTGCGTTCATTACGCGAGTGCGTTCATTGTGCGAGTAAATACGGTATGTTGTATTTGTTGTCTTCTTTGGTGGGAACTGTACGGACTCTCAAAGATGCCGGGATGCGAGAAATTTAGAGAATCAATGGTGCCACTTTGTTGTCCAGCCGAGTTAGAAAGTACATTGCCACATTGCAGCTTAGAGCCTTACCTTGTTCAGGACGTTTGCCATATCTCGGAGATATCTTTGGTAACACCTGATATTTCTATCCTTTTGCACGTGTGCGGCCGTCTATTTCCTAATTCAAGAACAGAAAATGTTCTTGGCAAAGCAAACATTCTTTCCCAACGTGCCTTCAAACCCGATCGTAAAATTGGCCAAGTGAACATTCCGTACGGATGCGGCTTTAAAAGGGGGACGAGGGTCTCGACTTTCAAACGCGCATTTAGTCGCAAATTACGGCAGATTAGTATCGTTACCAATTATTTTGGCAACCGGCGCGGAACAAATTGTTGAAGGAAAGGCAACAGTAATCCTGGTGCGTCGAAAGGTCATCGGAAATATTTTAGAGAGAGAAGTTTGCAAAGAGGAGACGGCCGGAGCGAGCGCCCCGAATCGGTTAACGCGGCAACCTTGGGCGTCGGATGATTGCTCGGGGCGCCGGCCGAAGAGCGAGCCGGGAGCTTTGTCCGAGCAAAACCTGCTCGATTGTGGAATGTTGTGCACGACTGACTGTGCCCCGTGTGCCCCTCCTCCTCCCTCCTGCCTGCCGGACTGCCAACCCCGCATGGACCTCCTTGCCGGATGGCTGCCGTCCCCAGAGTCGTCTCCCCAGGCCCTGCGCAGCTTTTGGTGCAACGGCTTCCCGCCGCACTCCCCGCCCCCGAGGGGGCGGCGGGGAGCAGCCAGCACCTGACCCTGCCGCATGGGGGCGCCAAGCGCCACGCCTTTGCGTACGCCTCCACCAGGGCCCCCGGAGGTGCGTCTCCGGGGGATCTCGAAAGCGTTTGCGGGGATTTGGTAGCCTCCACGGGGTGTAATGAGCTGACGTCACGTCATCTGATGTGTTGGGTACGTCACATGACGTGTCTGTGCATTTCTGGAGCTCCCCGTCAACACATGGGGACCGGTGACAAGGACGCCTTTTGCCACCCCGTTAGACGGGGTGGCCCGGAAGCAAGTGCTTTTTTTCCCGCATCCTATGCATACGCTAGGCCAAAATGTGGCAGTCCAGACGAGATGCCCAAGTTTTGGAGCTTGTTATTAAAGAGTTATAAGTAATGTTCAGAAATTTCCACCGAGAGAATGACAGCTGACGAAGCCCACGAATGTGTGGAGATGAGTGGCGTCAGCTTCCTGGCCCTACTTTCCCGTCGAAACTGAAAACGCCTCTTTGGAGTATGAGAACGGATAGTTCTAAAACTTTGGGTTCAAACTGCCACATTTAGGCAATTTCCTAGTGAGCAAACACTAGATTTGTTTACATTCTAGCTCCCCCTGAAATTCATAAATAAAATAGGGTGGTTCCGAATAAGGTAAAAAGAACACCCATTTCGCTTTACACGTTTAGCGCTGCTGCACAGGAGATGCAGCGAACTCAAATTAGTTTCATTGTTTCATACAAGAAACACTCGTGAAAAATGTTTCACATCCACGAAGTTCGTTGCTTACATATTTGGCACGAACACCTCCGATGGACGTCTTTCGTAATCACTCCCCATAAACACTCGTTTCGTGAAAGCACACTTTGAAACCACTATATTCTAGGCTCAAAAGAAAACAGAATGGTGCAGAAAAAGCGACAACAGAAAAAGAAGGGAAAACATGCGCAGCGAGCGAGCGAGCGAACGAAGCTCAAAGACTGGGAAGCGGGAGAGAAGCCGGTGATTGCGTTGGGCGTCGGACGCCTTGTCGATCACAAGGGGCAGGCTCTTGGCGCAATCTTGACTGTCTCTCGCAGACCTGTCGATTGCAACAGGTGGGATTGCCTCACGCCATACCTTTAAACTGTCCTTTTCGGGAGTAGCAAAAAGGAACCTCCAATTAGGTATTGCATCTCGCTTTGCACCGTCGCACGAAGCACTCGTTCCCCATTGCCGGCAACTTCTGGAAGCCGAAACTGGCCAGAAACAAAACGAGAAGCACTGCAGCCCGATGCACACTACCACCGAAGAAAGGACGGCATTGCTGGTGCGCCCTGGCTGCAGGAGATCTTGGCCACGACGGTTCATCGTCGGAGAGGCAGAGTTACTCCACCCCAAGTATTTCTGTCACTGCGGTCGCGACTGTGGATCGTACGCTCAAAGGACGTTTGTGACAAAGTAAGACGAAGGAGTGGAAGAGACTTTACTTTGTTCAGCCATGGCCGTTTTCTGCGACCCCAAAGTCCGTGCACATGCGGGTCAAAATTATGGATATAACGAAATAAAGCTTCGTTTACAAAAAAACGTTAATCTGTTTAGACAAGAATATTGGAAAGATAGCAGTAGCTCATCCGGAGATCATGAGGACAGCGAACACGCAGTACCCTGAAATAGGACCACGGAATGTACAATCAAAGATACTTCCTTTTGTTTCATAACTGAGAGCAACTTTGTTGAGCCCGTCTCCACCAAAATAAGGTTATCGCGAATACTTGGCCGTTTTCCCTGAATGTTGCGACTGCAGTCGGTCGTGCGGCGTTTGGGACGGAGGCAATGGGGAAATGCCGCGCATCAACGTTAGTGAAACATCCCATTTGACACTGCATTATCACGGCGTCATCTGTGTCAGGCAGCAAGGCCGCCCTAACCTGCATTGATGTTAGCACGCCAAACGTAGGTGCATGCGGGTATGCGCCAGACGAGAGTGTTGCGAAAGAGATGCAATCGCTTGCCCTTGGTGACTTCTTTGGACCGCTCACTCGCTCGCTCCTCGTTTAATTTTCTATTTTTCCGTCGCCTCTTTTTTTACTTTGTCTAATCTACCGACGAGCAAAGGCTAGGGAGAGCTGAACAGACATTGCAATTGTGGAAATGTGCTTTCCACAATCGCGTATCCATTCTGTGCTTTGTGCTTCCACAAACTGTGCATCCACCTTGTGCAAGGTGGATACACCATTCATTGGTCATATGCAAGCAGCGGACTTTGCAATAGTAAAACATTGTTTCGCGCACGAAATGAGGAAACAAATTTAAGTTGCCAGTTGGCTGTCTGTATCTCCTGTGCAGCCAAGCTATTTGTGTACAAAAGAATTTTTTTTTTTTCATTTTCTGGATTTTTTTGTATTTAACCATTGAGTCATGTTCCACCCCACTTTTTTTATGAATTTCAAGGTGGGGGGGGGGGGGGGAGGGGAGGGGAGGGGAGGGAGGGAAGGGGAGGGGAGGGAGGGAGGAAGGGAGGGAGGGAGGGAGGGGCTCAGGATATTACAGTAGTTACGTGACGCGACGCCATTTCACGTGGTCACACGACGCGCAGTTGCACCAATTGCGCGACCACGGAGCTCGTAGTTGGACCAACCACGTAACTCGTAGGCGCTGACAACCTAGGAGATGGCGAGTAGCTGCGGCTGCCCTTAAAGCAGCCACTGGCCACGGGTCGGTCGCAAAACAGCTGGAGCCTTCGTGCGAAGCTAATGCGAGACGTTGCATGTTCGGGTCGTCATCTTCCCCAAAAGCCAAAGGAGCGAAATGAGCCAAATAGATCGAAGCAGGCAGGCACAAACACGCTTTCTGCTTTAATCGGCTTCGGACAAACCGTGTCTAGGAAGACACTCTTGTCTCGAGTGCCACAAAGTTTGGGGACGTTACGCGAGACACGTCGTAAAACCAGAGCCAATTCGTATTTTGAGAGCGACGTCTCGAGATAGACGGTTTCGCTCCCTACCGAAAGTGTGTCTCGTGGCGTAAGTATTGCGGCGAATATATCTCGTTTCGGGGATAATTTGTTTCGCGAGCGTCCCGTCCAGGCTCCTAAAGGAACCGCCATTTGGGGAGTGTCAACCATCCGAGGGTGCCGACAATTTCGTATTTAATATCCAGAGTCGCACGCAGCATTTTCGGGGGAGCGAGCACGCGGCATAGGGAGCGTGCTTGCTTCGTGCGAGTGCTCGTGCAAAGGGCGCGTTTCGCAGAGCTGGGCTCGCGCTTTCTCCGGTGCTGCCGCACACTACTCGCGAGGTCCGAGGACGGCGAGTCGTCCGCATGGGAGGCGTGCGGAGGAACGAGTTCTTCGCACGTCAGACGGGAGGTAACGTGCAACCTGTGGCTCGCCATTCTTTTAAGGCAGAATGTGGGTTCTGGAAAAAAGTGAGTTGTTAGGCTGGACTCGCACGTGGGTTGTTGAAGCGATAGAGCCTCGACGTTGCCACATAACGATTTTATTCGGACGTCTAGGCCGAGAGACCAAAAGGCCCGACGAGGCTCCTACGGCCGCACGTTGCGCTCGGCGGAAGGGGAAGTAAAACTCGACGTCGGGGCGTCGCGCGCGACGTGGCGTCATAGACTACACTTTCTTATCAGATAGGATCCAGAGAGGGCAAAATGGGAGAGATGTGCTGAGCGAGACCCGGTGCGTGCAGGGGGCGTGGGGCTGGCCCCTCCCCAGAGCTGCTCGAGTCCGGGCGGCAGCCCGACCCGCACCCAGAGCGCCCAGGGCTCCCCAACCAGCGCCCACAAGGCGTGCCGGCCCAGGGCTCGCTCGGCCGACGAGAGCTCCAAGAAGCTCGTCACGGTGAGCTCTTTCTCGGAACGGGCCATCGATGCCCATACATGCCTGACTGCCTCCCAAGTGCGGGCGTTAGTGTTTGCCAGGTCCACTTCTGCCCTGCTCGGTCACGTCAGTGCCGGGGCCTTGCGCATCCGTCGAGGCGAACGAGGGTTCTCCGAGATTAAAACGTCGAGAACCCCTGTGCTACGGGACGTGATCGACGAACTACGAGTACCGTAGAGCTCCCGAGCATTGTTTAGCAACCTAGTCTGTGCCGGGGACGTGCCGTAGAATGCCCAGCATCCGCCCATTTCACAATAAGTGCCCACCCCTCAATTTTGCAACATTGGGACACGGACGACATATCCTTACCTTTTGTTAACCGAAGGAGCACCCATCCCCCAGTTTTACGTCTGCAAATTTTGAGTGGGCGCTTGCTCGGGATTTTACGGCCCTCTTTGGTGCCACGCGTACTAGAGTTTATTGAGGTGCGGGAGCCATTGTAGGAAACCGAGGTAACCATTGTAATTGCGCGGTTAATTTTGTGGGAGTGTCTTTCTTCTGCTTGGCCAGCTTGGAAAGCACTTTACGAGACTGCATTAAAATCCCTAGTTTTTTTTTTTTGTTTAAACTCTTCCTCCAAGTTTGTCTAAGACAGTGGTTCTCAAATGGGGGCCCCGGAAGGCCTTCTCAGGGTCCCGAGGCCCAAGGCCGTCAGTCAAGCAATAAAACTTGCTTTCTTATTGATGCTGGCTGTCCCACAAATAGAAATAGACCAAACCATTTGCCTATTTATATTTATAAGGAGGGGGTTGGAAGGCTGGTGGAAATTATCAAGGGAGAATCGGATGACGGACAACTATTTCGCACACTGGGGACAGGCAGAACGTGAGGGAAATTGGGACCCTCTCTCGTGTGGCTCCGGCCCAAAGTCTCAACCCCGTCTCCCGGTAGGCCCAGTGCCGAGGCAACGCCGACTACCGTAAAATACCGAACATCTGCCCATTCCATACTAAGCACCCACCCCAAAATTTTTTAACATCTGAAAAAATATGCATGGTACATATAGAGGTGAAATTAGTGACCTAACAAGCGCCCATTTCCAAATTTTTGCGGTTATCTTCATATTTTGAGTTGGCACTTGCTCGGTATTTTACGGTAGGTTTGACCAAAGGAAAATTGGCGACTCCCTCGCCTGGGGAAAGAGGCGGGGGGTGATGTATTTAGCTACCTTTGCCTGATACCCCCAGTGGTCATTATGGTGGTATCCCACACAGCCCGAGCGTAGTTATGAAACTGCAGAGGGGAAGCAAATTGGCTTAGAAGGGTGAAGTAAGGAATCATACTTTTGGTATCTAATTTCTAGGCTAGGTGGCGCAAGCTATCGCCCTTATAAAGGGTACAGCCGTTAGCATCCATCTATGCATGGTTCCACGTGCAAGTATTTACCTGACAGATGGTGCTAGCATGACAAGGCCGAGGGTGCCTGGAACGCATCTTGGTGTTTACCGTGTCCCGGCGTGGTCCCCAGATTTCCGGTGGACGAGGTCGTGCCACGTCGTTGCCGGCCGCGACCCCGGCGGAGACAACTGTTGCGCCTCGGATCGCTCTCCAGTGGTCCGCGGAAGGCAGCTGGGATGGTCGCCGGCGCAATTCTTTTGCATTGCGGGCAGCACGGATTTCCGAGCAGCACGGATTTTGGCCATGCATTGACCAATGGCTGGTGATAATCTTTGGCCAATGGCCAAAGAGCGGCCATTCATCGGCCATAGCCTGGCCGATGGGCGATGGCCAGTGGCCAGAGAAAGGCCAGTCATCAACCAGTGGCTGGTCACTGTCTGGCCACTGGCCAAAGGACCATTGCCAGCCATTGGCCAATGATTGGCCAAGTCTGTGTTGCGGGGACCAGTTTGGCTGAGCGTTGTTCTCTCCGTGTGCAGCAGCAGAAGCCCACCCGGGAGTCCATCGAGGACTGGGAGATCCTGCCGGACGAGATCCTCACGGGGCCCCGGATAGGCTCGGGCTCCTTTGGCACCGTCTACCGGGGTCACTGGCACGGTGGGTCTGCGTCAGGAGTGGCCGGACGCCTTGTCCGCTTTTTTAATGCCCGAGTTTCCGCCGCCGCGGGTGTCTCCCATACCTATATCGTGGCCCGGCAAATTTAATGGGGAATCGGCGTTCTCACGTCGTGACGTCTCTGTGTTCCGTGACATGTCGTGTCGCGATTTTCTCGTTAGGTACGTGAGTCCCCTAAATTTAAATGCGGCGGTGTAACTGCCGCATTTTAAAGTGTTCTGTTCCCGTCCTCATCCTCGCTGTTTTATACTTTCAAGTCTTGTATCTATTATCCAACACGCTCGTTTTCAATTGAAACTGTGTGCACCCGTGTTCTCGTTGGGAACGCCACAGTTTTCCCGCAGGACGAAGGAATTTGTATTTTTCCTCGAAAGTTAGAGTTATTTGCCCAGTCACTTCAACAACATGTACTACTGAGACCCTGGAATGTGGAGAAAGTGATTCCTCTGCACAAAGGCGGTGATAAACATAACTTTAACTAGCATTCCATGAAAAATCCTCGAGCCTGTAATTTATTCCAGTCTTATTCGTTTTTTGTATTCAAGTTATTTTTTTCACCTCTCGTAAATTTTATTTGTGTGAAAACCAACTTCTAACTTTTACCTTCACGCCACTCTACCGGAACTTCCGGGACTTACTGCATATTTCTCGATTTTTCTAAAGCTTTCAACGAGGTTCCTTACACGCTTCTTCTCCATAAACTTCGTAACCTAAACATAGATTATAATGTACTCGCTCGGATAAAATTGTTTCAGACAAGCCGCACCCAATTTGCTTGGACTAACTTAACCAATTGGTCACCCTCGCACGTTAGCTCCGGTGTCCCACGTGGTTCCGTACTCAATCCACTCTTATTTCTTACTTGTATAAACAACCTTCTTACGCTTGTCTCCTCTTTCGTAAGCCTGTGTGCTGACAATTGTGTTATTTATAAAGAAATTCTTAATGATTCTGGCATCTCCGCCCTTCAAACTGATACAGTCAAACCTCGATGTAACAAACTTCTATGTAACGAAACCTTCGATGTAACAAAGTACAAAACTTTTTCTAACCGCAAGTGTATGCACGCTATGTATTTTTGACCTCTATGTAACGAAGTCCCGTTTGCCGAAATTTCTATGTAACGAGGTTTCACGCACAATTCGGCACAAACTTTTGGGTCCCAAAGGAGATTTTGGGAAGCACATGCGCTGAAACGGGCACCCTTGATAAATCGCAAAGGGTGAAACGGGCCGAATCTGGCGAGTAGGGTGTACAGAACGGCCACTAGAGGACACTAGAGCCACCGCCGTTTCTTCCGTCGGCTTCGTTTGCGCTGCGTAGTTCGTTTCGAGGCCTAGCTAAAAGCATGCATTTCTCGTTGTCCTGGGCGATGGAGCCTTGAAGGCGATGAATTCACCCCTAACAACGTCGACCTCAACCACTTTCTATAACGCCGACTCCGGTGTCATGTGATAAAGGAGGTGACCGACGAGGCGATAGCTAGCGTTGTTCGTGGGAACTCGCAAGACGGGGACGACATCAAGTCTGATGAGAAAGACACCTGCGATGTGCCCAGTAACCGTGAAGTGGTGGACGCGATCAATTTCTTGAGGTGGTTCGCAGGCACATAGCAAGACGAAGACGCGATGCAGGCCGTCTGGCTATGCGAATCTCGTGTGATGCCAATAATAATGCCAACAGTGTCCCAGATAAAGGTGACGGACTAGTTCCAACCGAAATAAAGGCATCCTCGGTGAGTTTTGTGCACCCAGAAAACATTTGTGGAAAACCTTCTTTAACGTTAGCCCTGAATTTCTATGTAGCGAAATTTCAATGTAACAAACTAAATTCGAATTTTACCGACTTCGTTACATCGAGGTTTGACTGTATTAATAATGTCACTCGTTGAATTGGCTCCTGGAACATTTCTAAATGCAGATCTATGTGAGTGTCCGGTCAAGATAACACCTGTCCTTTCTACTGCAGCAATAATTCAATCCTGCTTTCTGTTTCCTCCTAAAAATACCTTGGTGTTCATCTAGCCAATAACCTCTCCTGGAATATCCACGTCAAAGATGCACTAGAACCACTAATCAATTACTAGGCTATCTAAAAAAACTTCTCGGCTAGTCCTGTGTTTCTAAAGCTTCTTTATACTAAATTTTAGTTTGCTTTAAACTGAATATGCAGCCTGAGTCGTTCCGCTCGTTCATTCTTTCAAACTATCATCCGACAGCCAACATCACCTCTATGAAAGCACCTCTCTCCTTACCTGACCCCGCTTTCGTAGGAAATTATCTCGTTTATATCTTTTTGGCAAGATTTATCGCTCTAATCTCACACCTTGTGAGACGTCATTCCATCTTACATATCATCAGGAACAAATCGGCAGTTAAAGGTAGGCATACCCCAAACCTGAATAGATTGGAATCACCTCAGTCTCAATAACTGATGCTGCTGATTTTAAAACTGCGATTACTAATTTTCTGGTTGTTTCCTTAGGCATTGTTCCTATTTTTAGCCTGGTCTGTCGTTATACAGTGAAGCCCGTTTTGAACGAACCCACGTACAGCGAATTATTGTCGATATCGAACTCACTGGAAAATTTTAATAAAAATGCATGTAAGAAGTACTTTTTATAACGAACAACACATTGGCTTTATCGAACTTTTTCCCCCGGGAAGGCTTCCAAAAACGCGCAAGCAAACGTCTTCTGGCCTGTACCTTCCCCCAAAAAAGTAGGAAAGAAAGAAAATTCCAAAAGCTCGAGCAGCGAACAAAAATGAGCGAAGAGAACCGATTCAGAAGGGGAGAAAGCTAAAAAATTCTTTGCACGCACGCACATAAAAAAAACTTATCATCCCAAAGCGTTTGCCCACGAAGAGAAGCGATTCAAAAAGGGAAATAAGTTGATAATAACAAAATCTGCCCGCATGAAAAAAAAAAAAAAATTCCAGCGCGTTGTTACAAGGCGGAAGCGAAGAGATGAGAAAGAAGAAGCTCTCGCCTTACAACGAACGCATCGTGGAAGTTAGTTGTAAATGGTTTTGCTATATCGAACTTCTGCTATATGGAACTGATCGTAGCGTTTCCTGCTGTTCGTTATGAACGGGTTTGACTGTACTCATATCTATTTTATGTCTCACTCTTCTTTGTAATGGCTTTGGGCTCTGAGAGAAAATAAACTAAATGCAATTGGTGAGCGCAGAATCGTACCTCTCAGCTTAGTGCACCGACTGAGCGGTTTGCTATTGCGAGCAGTTGGTTCGACGATGGCTTTCGAATTCTAAGGAAGCAGTGGAAAAACTGTCTCGCCAACGGTGATAGGCTCCGTACGTACTGCGAGCAGGTTGGAAGCCTCGGAGGCACAAGTAATCGAGCGGTGCGTCGTCGCATGCGTTTGGGCGCGTCGCAGGTGCCCCGGGACGATACGCCGCCCAGACGTGCAGCAGTTTCCCCAAACATTTTTACACGAGGGTTCTTCGAACCACCTCGTAGCTTCCGCAAAGCCTTTTCTCCCGGCGGGCGTCTCTGACCAGTGCCTCTGGCCCCCGCACCGTCTCCCAAACGAAGGCGGCGAAAAGGAGCGGATAAATGCAAAACGAAAAGTAAAGGTTTCTAGAGGCAAGCTCGTGCCCACAAACAAAATTGTGTGTCCCGCATCTGCGACGGAAGTGCGATTCCCCCAAGCGGCACTCTACAGCCGCTTTTATATGACGCCACGTTCACGAAAGTTCTAACCTAGAAAGCACAATTATTCCGAGATTTAACTACCGTATTTACTCGCAGAATGAACGCACTTTTTTTCCCGAAAAATCGAGGCAAAGTTGGAAGGTGCGTTCATTACGCAAGGTAAAATTTTGCGTCCGTATTTACTCGCATAATGAACGGACCTTTTATCCCGCAAAAATCGACGTAACTTCTTATCTCTTTGCGCGTGGCGCGGCGACCCAAAGCCAAACTGCGATGCGCAAAAAAAAAAAAAAAGCCCCTCTCCATGTTTTTTTTTTTTGCTTCGTGTTTTTTTTTTCCTTGCCTTTCGCAAGTTGTTTTGTTTGCCCACGCTGCGCATGCATTCGCGACCTCGCTGCACCAGGATAGAAAAGTGTGTTCATTTCGAGGGCTTCTCGCTTCTCTTTCCAAAGTGCGAGCGAGGAGGCGAGGGCAGGATCTTCATTATGTGCGCTTTGGTTGGGCGAGGGCTTCTCTGCTTTTCTTTCTTATCTCCTTGCGCGCGGCGCGCGACCCTGGAACCAAACTGCGTCGTGCAAGAAAAGAAAAAAAAAGCTCCTCTTTATGTTTTTTTCTTTTCTCTTAATTCCGTCGATCTTTTTTTTTTTGTCGTCTTTCGCAAGTTGTTTTGCTTTGCTTAGGCGACGCCTTCACTGCTTCTCTTTCCTATCTTCTTGCGCGCGGCGCGCGACCCCAAAACCAAAATGCGATGTGCAAAAAAAAAAAAAAACTTTTTTTTTTTTTTTGGTTTTGTGGATTTTTTTTTTGTCGCTTTTCGCAAGCTGTTTTGTTTCGCTTTGCTTAGGCGAGGGCTTCTCCGCTTCTCTTTCTTGACTCCTTGCGTGCGGCCCACAACACCAAAATCCAAACTGCGCTGTGCAAAAAAAAAAAAAAATCTTTTATGCTTTTTTTTTGTTGTTGGATCTTTTATTTTTTTTAACGCCTTTCACAAGGCGTTTTGTTCACTCACGCTGCCCATGCATTCGCGACCTCGCTGCATCAGGATAGAAAAGTGCGTTCATTTCGCACGCGTGGAGGGAGGGGTCAAAATTTTGACGTCCGAGTTGGGAATGCGTTTATTACGCGAGTGAAAAAAAAAAGTCGAAATTTTGAGAGCCGACTTGGGGGTGCGTTCATTACGCGAGTGCGTTCATTGTGCGAGTAAATACGGTAAAGCAACGGCAAAAGAAAGATGGGCTTTCAACCCTTTTCCTCCGCTTGGCAGCCGCGTGCACCGCTAATCCCGTCGCGCATGCGGCCACACGTTGCGGGAGGTGGTGCACTGCCGGCAGAGTGTCTTTCGTTCTGAAATAAAATTTGACGACATGATGGCACTTAAGACAAGGACAAAAGGGGAGACTAGACAACACGGAGCGCTCCGTGTTGTCTAGTCTCCCCTTTTGTCCTTGTCTTAAGTGCCATCATGTCGTCAAATACCCAGTACCAACTAGCCCAACAATCTGCTTTGAAATAAAATGTTTCGTAATCATTTTTCGCCAGTATCGACTTGCATTTCCGGCACAATTTGCCGCCGCTGTTTGGAAAGTGCCTCGAGAACGTCGAGATCGGCGGGGGATCTCCCCGTGGACCTCTGTGTTTGGAGATGCGCCTCGTAGAGTAGAGAGCGTCCGCTGTTGTGCGGGCGGAGGAGGGCGGCGCGAGAAAAAGCTGGTTTTGAAGGCCTCCCGGCGCTGTTGCAGGTCACGTGGCACTGAAGAAGCTGAACGTGACCAACCCCACACCGGCCCAGTTGCAAGCGTTCAAGAACGAAGTCTCGGTTCTCAGGTGAGGGTCAGGTTGGAGGCCCATCCCCTGTCGGTGCCTCAACCCTCTCTCTCTTTTGGAATCCGTTCCAAGAGCCCAATTCCAAAAGCCCACGGTGTCAGTAAATTGGGCTCAGCAAAGTTTTACGCAAATGTGGCGTCGACCAACAGTACGTCGTTTGTTGGAATGATGGAAGTGTCACAAATATATTTTTGTGGCTGTTGCTGCGGGCTGATGATGCACTCTATTTGTGATTCCTATGCTTTTTCTAATACAAACGCCTTTATAACGAACTTTGTGGGACCAACGAAATTTTTCGTAGTGCAAGTAAGTTGGTTGTAGCTAGAGTCACTGTATGGGTTCCCAGAGTAACGAAACTCCGAAGGTTTGTTCTTGAACCGCGGCGCGACGCTGAAACCGAAACCATGGCGCCGCCATCTTTTGTCCACGCGTCAACGGGGGTATGAAGGCAATACTGACATGCATTCGAGCGTGTTGAAAGAGCTGGTTCATTCCGCGATATGCGGAATGAACCAGCTGTAATCGGCACTGCACCTCCCAAAGCTTGCTTGTTGTGGTGGGCTCCAAATCTTTCCGTTTTACTATGGCCAGCCAAGCTTTCTTCCTCCGTTTTGCAGCTGGTTCTTTCCGAACGGGATCCGGAAGAGTCTCTTTCCATTCTCCGACCTGCTGCTGCACCCAAAGCGCAACAAGCAGGCATTGTGCCACTAAGTACACAACCTCCTTGCTTTTGACGTCACATGGAAAAGACGGCGCGTAAACACGCATTCGATGAGCAGCAGAGCGGGTGTGTGTGCAGTTGTTTGCTCGACCCAAGATGGTGGCGATTAGCTCTGCTTGAAGCGCTGATGGAGGTGAGTCTAGCAGTTCTTATGTCTCGTGATGGCTACCGTCCAATGATGCTCACCAAGCCAAACATGATCGGCTAAAGTGAGCTATGCGGTCGGCAACACGCAAAAAGAAAAGGAATGCGTTACTCTGGGAACCCATACAGTGACTCTAGTTGTAGCAGTCGAGCACGTAAAAGTGATTGTGCGAAACCGAATTTGTGCTATCTCATATCGACGTGCTTGCACTACATCCGAAGTGTTTTAGAAAACAGTTGCTTTGCCCCGCGAGCTTGGAGCACGTGGGGCGAGGGATTCGCACTGCGGAATCCAGGGCTCAACTGCCGCTTCTTTTCTTTTTTAAATGAAAATTGTACCAGCACGCATTTGTGTACTCACCACTGCGTGACTCAATTTAAAGACACCAGGCTGGTGGTCGAACCGCCCGTACTGCCACTGGCAAAGTTTGTTATCTGCAGCCGAGACACCAGGTGCCTCTTGAGGGAGAGTAATTTCCCGCTGTCCAAACTTCCACGCAACAAGCTTTACTGAGTTATCAAGATATGAGTCGCAACAATCACTAAGCTACAGACCCCTGATCACGCAGCGAATGTGAGGCGTTCGCCGTTGTATAAATTTGGCCAGTTCTACATTGGGTGGCGGCACAAGTGTCATTTGCAGGAGGCTTTGGAAGCTTCTGCGCTGCTCTCGTCGGAGCGGTCTGCATCGGCACTACCATAGCAGAATCGGCTGCGCTTTCAGCACCCGACAGCTGCAGCGCGCGGTGCACTGAGGAGCGGGGACTGGGAAGGCACATAACCGAGCCCACTGAGCCCTTTTTCGCATCTGTCTAGCGCAAAGAGGAGGGCCACTTTTCATTCTGTGCGACTCTACTGATTTCGCTTAGATTTTGGCATAACGGGTAGAGTGACAGGTCATGTTTTTTCGGCCGCATATTATTGCTCCAAGGCGGAACAATTGGGGACTCGGATTGAGAGAGATTAGGAATCTTGGATCTTGACGGAGATCGGCTTGTCGGTCAAACAAATGCCAAGACAGCATAAAAAAAGTTGCGACGGTCCATGAAAATATTTCTTTAATGCGAGCGCATTAACTGTCCCATGGAGGGAGCTGACGTCATCAGCTTTGAAGCCACGCCAAACGGCACCTTAAATCCTTTCTCCAAGTGAAGCCAGCTCCCAGCTATGAAACCATGCGAAAAGCCTAGCCAAACGGCGCCTAGTTTTTCCGATCCCAAGGGAGTGCAGTAAAGCTGATGGATTTCGGCTTCGGTCCCATTGGCTGGCGTGCGTCGACGAGGCTCCCATTGGTCACTGCACGCGTCACTTTCAATAACCGCCACCCCATGCTGCTGCATGTCCGTCAGCGCGCGGGTAACACAAAACATCGAAGGTCAGAGCAGCGAGGAGGGGGCACACTCTGCCATCAACGCAAATACGCTGCAGACGAAATAAGGGAGCGGAAGAATGACATACGTGCTTTTGCATTCACAACTCATAAGAGGTGGTTAGATGTACTTCAAGCCCTTTGTACATAAACAGTAATACACAAAATTGATGCTGATTTTTTATTCGACAGTTTATGTACAGTCTAGGTGAAGCAGCTGGGCTAGAAACCACTGCAAAAATGAAGACGCACGACGGCAGGGCTAAAAGGAGCCACCATAATGTCAAAAGGAGGTTAGAGTTTGGACACTCTCAGTTCCTGCTCAATGTTGAGCTGCGACCTGCGCTTTGCATTCATCTATGCCACCGCAGTGAAGCCAAG
>JAZHYW010070318.1:57767-250152 GCA_037355805.1 Ixodes ricinus
ACCATAATGTCAAAAGGAGGTTAGAGTTTGGACACTCTCAGTTCCTGCTCAATGTTGAGCTGCGACCTGCGCTTTGCATTCATCTATGCCACCGCAGTGAAGCCAAGTTGGCAATTTTTATCAAGTTCCCGCTTCGCGACCCCTTATGGAACCTGTCGCAGGATAGCAACACACAGTTTGGGAAACACTGCCTTAAATGAACGTATTTACTCGCATAATGAACACACTTTTTTCCCGAAAAACTGACACATATTTAAGGAGAGCGTTTATTACACGGGGTAAAATTTTTTGCATTTACACACTTCGTGCAAATATCATATTAGGTGCCAATATGACACGGCAAGGTACTGTGGCACGTCTTCAGTGATGGAGGCACACCCACAGCTTGTCTGGGGCGCGCCACAGTAACCATGCTTTATAAACTGCAAACCTTTTTAGGGCGCTTTCGGAATGCCTTTTGCCGAAGTAAAAGCGCCCTACGAAGCTCATTCAATGAATGAAAGGAAAACTCTAACCAAAAATTGACCACATCTCCACGTTGTGAATGATGTTGGTTGGGGCGAAGCTCTGGTTGTGCTTGTCTGTGTAGACGCTGAGCCGCAGCATGCCGAGCCTTTCGTTCATTTTCATCCATGTCAGAAAGAGAATGTGTGGTATGGAACGTGGTTATATACGCATTTGAGCATTCGACCGCAGCGCCCTCTCGTCTATAAACGTTGAGCCAATGCATGCAAAGTTTAATGCGATTATATACGCATTTGACCGCAGCGCCCTCTGCTGTATAGACGTTGAGCTGCTACATGCAACGTTTCATCCATGACAGAAACCCCAGGTCTTGAGTTACTACCACATCTCAGAGCCCCCTACTCGTCCTGTCGCTGCGCAAACAGATTTCAACTTTTTTTTTTCATCATTTTTTTTCATCTTTTTTTTGCCCTACACGAGCACGTGAGCTCACAAACTCGTAATTTTTTATCTTTTTTTTTTTTTGCCTTGCATGAGCATGTGCTCACGTGCTCGTGAGCACGTGATCTCACGAGCAAAAGCACGAGCACCTGGCGCCGGCCTACGGCGGACGGACATACGGACATGGCTAGGCCCCTAAGGAGCTTCGCCCTAAAATTGATACGAAGCCCGACGTTTCAAGGCCAGTTTGGCCCCTTGATCACGGGTGACTGTTTTTGTCCTTGTCGTCGTCTTGCAGATTGCCCAGTGTTGTTGGCTTCTTTAAAGCGGCCGTTGTATCTGCACGCGCTTTATGGTTCGTAGCGCCTCGCGTGACGCACCGCAAACCAGACACGTAAGCGCTTGGCAGTGTCCCAGCTGACCGGTTGACGTTATTTTCGGTGTTCTGAATGTACCAGGACTCTAATAAAAGGCGTCTTCGCCAGTTTCTTTCCATGCCAAGAATAGAGCAGTTACTGAATCCAATCGTGTGACCCTCTTTTTGGACGTGTTCTGCCAGCGCACTTCCCTGCACGTTATTCTTTTTGACGTCATACTGATGCTGGCGTAGACGTTCCGGGAAGTTTTTAGTTTTCCCAACGTAGGAGGCGGTGTAGTCACCACACGGGATCCTGTAGACGAGTCGCTGAGCCTTTTCTTTAGGGGGACGATCCTTTGGAAGCGAGAAGAGGCGTCCAATGGTGGACACCGGTTTATGTGTCACACTGACGCCGTATTTTCGTAATACGCGCGCGAGAGTCTCGCTTGGGCCCTTGATGTACGGACGCATACGCGGTTGGGTGGAGGAGGGGCGTCTTCTGTTTCATTCTGTCTAAGTTTTTTGTACACGTTCAAAAACCTGGCAGGATAGCCATTCTGTTTTAGGTCGTGTTTGATCGTTGTGACCTCTTTCTTAAGAGCCTCTTCAGTGGAGCAGACAGTAATTGCTCGCCTGAAGAGTGCGTCTCATGCTGAAGCTCATTCAGCATGAAAAGCAACACGACCGTGCTTAGTCGATATATATTGCTAGTATCCGGCGGCACGCTCAGGTATATCCACGACTACGCGTATAAGAACTCGTAGGATGTCCAACCGCCGACCCCGAAGCCTGCTCGCACGGATCAAGTTTCGTTCACGGAGAGGCTACCAACACTCTCAGCCTACAGCGCAGTGTGCACCTCGCTGTGCCGTTCTGTTACGGATTAAATAAACGCATTTACCCGGAGTATGTGAAATTAGGCCTAACCACTTTCACGACTTCACTGTCCGAAACCGGACTACAGACAATGGCTTGTTTGTTGACATCAATGCATCCGATAGGTGAAGAATGTCCGGGGCTCGGCAATTCCTCGACCCAAGCTTCGTGAAGTGTGCGCAACACTCGGTTTCACGGTTGATCACTTCTGCAACTACGCACTCGCGGCCATTACGAGAGCGGCTTGGCTTGGCTTGGCCTGACCACTTGGCGGCAAAAGAAAACTGGGTGGTGGCTTGCTAAATTGGACGCAATTCGAGACTCGCGGATCTGAAAATTGGAGGTGCTTTGATTACAGGGGGGAAAAAAAAGTCAAAATATTTATGCCCGTTGTGGGGGGTGCATTTATTATGCGAGTAAATGCATTAACGCAAAAATTATTAGAATAAATGCTCGTGCCCTCCTAAGCTTTCGTGACATTTTCTCATGGTAACGGTTTCTCGCACTGGGGAATTGTTGGGTATTCTCAAAAAGCGAGCACAGTCAGGGAAAATGAGCCAGAAACGCCATCGAGTGCCCTGAGCAAAGACGTGAGGACTTGGGGGCAGAAAAATGGGCAATAAATTCTGCTTAGAGCGGAGTGCAGGCTCTGCTTACCTGAGGTAGAGTGTGCTACCCGATGCAAAGGGAACAGTTGACAAATCCAATCCAAGCCTTGGATTAGATTGGATTGAGGGCACAACACTAGGCTAGATCCAGTTAGATCTACTAGATTTACTAACAAATGGGAAAGCCACCGACCCCAATCCAATCCAAGCCTTAAGCCGAAAGTATCTGAAAGTGTGCATCTGGCGGCCATGCTGCCATCCGGTTATTGATGTGTGTGGTTGAGCGTCGTGTTTTCATTGTGTTTCCGGAAGTGGCTTCTTCACTGATGATGTCGACGGCAAGAAAGGGCTTGTTTGATCCGGACTGGACGAACCCGAATATTTCGGAATATGCAAGTTGGATTAGTCCCTTGCAAAATGATGCTCACAGTGCTCAATGCTCAATGCCTTGTTTTGTAACGGTCTTATATATCTAACTGCCTCTACAGTGGTTAGGGAATTGCGCCTGAAATTGTCAGGGAAAACCTGGAAAGGTCAGGGAATTTCAAAATAATAATTTGCTAGACACTCTGTTTACGGTAGTCCCCCGGCGGTAGACGTGAGACTGGTTTCGGCTGCTGCAGGAAGACGCGCCACGTGAGCATCATCCTGTTCATGGGCTGCGTGTCCCGGCCCCAGCTGACCATCGTGACCCAGTGGTGCGAGGGGTCCAGCCTCTACAAGCACCTGCACGTCCTGGAGTCCAAATTCGAGATGCTGCAGGTCATCGACATCGCCCGCCAGACGGCGCAGGGCATGGAGTGAGTGCCTCCGGACGTTTGGGGAACGCAGAGCGTGTCGAGGGCTGGGATCCCCGAGGAAAGGAAACGCGTAACACATACTTTTGAGGATGCTGAATTCAATCGCAAAATAATTTCACACGTTACGTTCAGTACATACACCTCTGCGAATACCGAAGGTTGCCGCCGACCCAATAGGGGCATCCGACAACCGCCAAACACAACGTAAGCTCGTTAAAGCATATTTGGCAAGAACCGAGAGCACAGCTGCTTGCATGCGCACCTTGCCGCTCTTAAAGAGGTGCCAAGGTGGATATATGAGGTGATCTTTTTATGGCACAAACTCAATGTACATATCCTATAAAACTCAAAATTACAGTCGCACGTGGCCTTTTTCGCCCTTACAAACGTGACCGAACACCACGACGTGCCCCCCTTTTCCGAGTTATCTCAGGAAAAGGCGTTTTTAAGAACAAAAAAGGCCACGCGTGATTGTAATTTCGGGTTTTATAGGATGCTTATTAGGTTGCATAGATTGAGTTTGTGCCGTTAAAAGGTGGCCCCAAAATCCACCTTGGTGGCCCCACTTTCTGCGACAGTCTATTTATGGTCATAACTGAATCTAAGCATACTAAAAAGAAGTACCAGTCTTGTGTTAATCCACGGTAGAGTCAGGGCGATAGCTGCAACACGTTGGGACAAACTCGTTGGTTCAATTGGCTTTGTTCTTGTGCACCTCACAGTTCTCTCTGCGACGAACGAGGCACGCGTCTTTGAGCATCTTGCAACGAGCGCAACTCTAGCACACGGCGACGCCAAGACACCCGCTTCTGCCGCTTTGCGCTCATCGAGGCTCGCCGCTTGGTGCTGCTCAGGGATCCCCTAACGATGATTCTAGGTCGTATCGAGGGATGAATAAGGGCGAACCCTTCTAATCGGGCGCCAGCTTGCTCCGCCAAGCCGAAGCTTTTCATTTCAACGATGAACTCCGATTAAATTTGAAATTAATTATGAACAACGAATTCTATCACGACATTGCAGCAACTGTGGCCATCTGGCGGGCACTAGGTACTCGAGACTCATACTCACGTTTAAAACGCACAATAAAGCGGTTTGCCAACGCTGTGGCGTAGCTCCGTAATAGCACGTCACACGAAGCGGACCCAGATTCGATTCCCACGGCAGGCGATCTTTCAAGCAGATATCGTAACGGATGCCACACGCCCTGTTACGCCAACTCCAACATTACAACTAAAACAGACGTCATTTTCAGTAGTGGGAAAAGCCCGTAACAGCGCCGTAAAAGACAAACCATTCATGCGTGGCCGATTTCTTCGTTAAAATTAGTATGAAAGGGCGGGCTAGTCGGTACCTCGACAACAGGTTGTGGAAATCAGCTGTGCACAAATAGCAGAGGGACATTAAGAACGAGAGAAGGACGAGTATTGTGCCTCACAATCTCCAAAGAGGCACAGCATATGCGCATTGTTTTAGGCAACGATATTTCAAAATGTCTCCCAAACTCTTTATTGTACAGATGCGCGCCGGTGCCTTTCTTAAATGTTGCCTCTTTTGCACAAAATATGAAGCTTTTCTCTCTTAGATGTCAAAGGAGCAGCGCAATGACTTCTTTGGAATTTGGCGAATAAAGTGTTGGAATCGGTCTCTGTTACCTATACAGAAAGAACGGCACTTTTTCTAGCCTGTGCTAGTAAGGAAATAAGTTCAAGTTTGTGGCAACTCTTGCAACATCTTGCGAGTGTGCAGTGATGTCACGTGGGGTACCAGCTGGTTTCCCATTGGGTCTTGAGGGATCCAGCGGTCCAGGAAGGCGTCGCAGGGGGAGGGGCTTCCCCAACTTGGGGCAGGACCCCCGTGACCCGACGCCCTGCTTCCCACGACCATCAAACACAGCTGCGGAAAATAGCGCAGTTTTTTTCTTCGCAATTAAATCGCAGTGCGAGAAGGTGGCGTTTTTGTTAAGCTTGGCCGAGTTGCTCAGAATTCGTGTTAGTAGCAACAGCAGATAATAAAGGAGAGGACACATGAAAAGACAAATGCTGACTAACAACTCAGATATATTTTTCTACTTCTTTGTACGTAGTCAGTGCAATGAGTCAAGATTTTCAGGGTGTTTTTTCGTTCTCTTTGTACCGTGGTCCTACTTCATATAAAGATGTGCAAGAAAAAACATGAGTTGTTCGTCAGTGCTGTGTTTGTCTTTCTATGTGTCCTTTTGTCCTTGTTCATTACGCGCTGTTGCTGCTAATGTGGCAAGTTTCCTCCCACTTGTGCCAAGATAAGCGATATAAAAAACACGAGCCGCATATTCTTTTGGCGTTAAAATATTTGCTCCCTTTAATAAATTACCCAAATGAGCGAACAGGCACTTTCCATGATGGTAGGTGGTGCTACAGCATCTAGGTAATACGAGCTATTTTTGTTAATGATACTCACATTTTGTCGATATTTTTGTATTTTCTAGGTAATTTAATTAGAATTTTACTAGGATTGAAGAATCTCAGTTTTCTGCACATGGGCCCAAGAGGATCAAATATCGAAAGGAGAGAAGGTGTTAAAATATATTAATTATGCCATAATTGTGTAGGTGAAAATGATACTATCAAGTATGTTCAGCTTATTCTTAACATACTTATTAGCTTGCAAAAGTGACTGTCTCAATCTTGTAAAAATATTTAGACCTTGCGTCGATACTTTGCATTAAGCCAATTGATGTGTTGTGTGTGCATGTCAACTTGTGTGGAGCTGTTTGATTTCTGTTAAGAATGCAAACACACACCACGTTTTGCATCGGTTGGCTTTATGATGCCTGAAAATTGGAAACCAGCCCTAACGCACGCGTTAAAAAAGTTTAATTGTGTGTGTCAGCATCACTGTGCTCCTATTGTGCTAAACTGCTTGGACTGTCTTTCTTGCAGCTACCTCCACGCAAAAAACATCATCCACAGAGACCTTAAGACGAACAGTATCCTTTTCTGCTCCTGGACCCAGTGGAGACACGAAAGCTCATTGCTCCGACTTCACTCCCGCCCACACGCTTGCACAGGCCTTTGTGCTTAGCCTCACAGAGGCTGCAACAGTCGAGCCCATGATAGATTGGGGGGCCACACCTGGGCCGAATGTCCCAGGTACTGTCAAATGGATCGTTGGCCCTTTGAAGACGAGCTAAGATTTTCTACAGAGATGGCCCAAGATGGTGCGTGTGTCAAAATATAAAAGAATGATCTTTTCGAGTAAAGAGGAACAAATCAAGAGCGGGAATTCGCTACCCATGGCAGCCGTCTGCAAACGAAATAATGTCCGGTTGACGTTACAGCTGAAAGATAGAGGCAGCGGTCGACGTATAGCCGAAATGGCCGGCAAAGAATCTTTCTTGTTGGCTTTGAGTCCATCAGTAAGTGTGACGAAATCATGCACTACGCCAGAACGCATTCGGCTCGGACATTGTCTGCTATTGGAAGTCGGTGTGTGCACCCACGCTCTTGCCCGTCTTCATCTGTCGGATGTTGTGCCATTCGGCCGCCTTTTGTTACCAGACGGGCGTCGTAGGTTCTTAATTTTTAACATTTTACTCGGTTAATTTACGCACTCGTTGTTTAGAACTTTTAAGCGTAAAATGCACCATCTCCGGCCGCCTTCGTACAACAGCATATACTAGTTCTGCTGTCTCTTCAAAGAAAAAACAATCCATCCGACTTGTTGTGCGTTTTCACTAAACCTTTTTTGCAGTTTCCACAGCTAATTCCCGGCGGGTTGGGAGGGTGACTCCCCCGCGCAGATTAGGTGATAAACATTGTCCAAATAACTGTCGGCCCATCTGACTAGCGTACTGTGTCCTGGGACGCGTCATTATTCGATCGACGGCGCAAAAGGACGAGGACACAGCAGGGAGAGACGCACCTAATCGAGGGATATTTTGTCGTACATTTGCGTCAAACTTTTCAGTCACATTAATTCTTCACTCCTATGCGGGTTCAAGAAACGGCTTCCTTGCAAGACTCCCTCGCCTCACTCGTCACCTTCACTCCAGTCTTGACTGTATTTTCGCACGTATCACGTGGCCCTGCGTAGACCCCTCAACTTAACACACTAGCCACTCAAAACAATGCCGATAAGCTGCTAGAAACCATACCTTTATTTTGAATACCATTCGCTCATCGCTGCAGTCACTGAAGCTGTCATCTGAGAGGCCTTCACTTCCGCAGATAGCATCGTCGTCGGTGCCATTGAGGCGATCGCTGATGCGGCACTTTTTGAAGTCTGTCTCGTCTGGAAAGCTGGCGCCGTACCTCCGTCGTCGTGGCGTAACCGCCTCCTCTTCGCTTTATGAAGCTCGGGGTATGCAGCAGTCTCAAGAGTGCTGGAAGTCTCTTGAGTCCCTAGGGACATCTCAGGAAGTCCCTATGAAGACATCCTAGGGACTTGCTAGTTTTTAGGAGAGACCAGAGAAGAGGGATTCTGGGAAATTTATCCCTACGACTTCGCACGCCCTGTCGTGAAGCCGCACTGCCCCCCCCCGAAATTCGTGTATGGCCCCTCATCACCACAGTTCTTCCAGCAACATGCTGATGGAAGTGTTTTACTCAAAACACTATGGTCAATCCTTCTTTGTCGAGCTAGGTGTATAGTTTCTTTCACCCCTACCCTAGTGTTCGAGATGCGCAAGCTATGGAAGCTTTGCGGCCTTCCTCGTCTTGTCGTGCCAGTACGGCTCCTACACCAAAGGGAGAGACATCGCACGACAGGTAGAGCGGCTTGTGGGAATTGTTAGTGCACAAGGATATCTGCTGATAAGAGCATGTCTTTTGGTGTTTGGTAGTCCTTGCTGTGCCAAGACTCCCATTTCTATGGCGTATTCTTGTCAAGTAACCGATGCAGACTTTCGGTCAGGGTTGCACCATGTCTGAGGAATTGATTGTAGAAGTAATCATTCCCAGAAATTACTGTAACTCCGACTTGTTTTTCGGCTCTGGTGCTTCTTCAATCGCCTTCACTTTTTCTTGTGTTGGGAGAGCGCCTGCAGCATTAACTCGGTATACCAGGAATTCAACTTTCGAAACGTAGAAGAGACACTTCTCTTGCTTGATCTTGAGGCTTGCTTGGCTCAACCGTTGAAGAACTGCTTCGAGTTGCTTCAAGTGCTGGTCCTCTGTAGAGCCAGTGATGAGGATGTCATCCAAGTATGTGGCAACACATGGTAAGCCAGCAAGGCACACATACATGAATTTTTACAGCAGAGCTGTTAAGGGCTAGGTTCCCCAGGATCATGTCCGGTATCAAACGCCTGTCGACACAAACCTACCTGGACAGCTACCGCCATCTAGAAGCGACGGCGGCAAGCATACAGCCAGTCTGCTTGCCACCATCGCTCGTAGATGGCGGCAACCTTTTTAGCTATTGTAGAAGAATGGATAGTTGGGTGCGTTGGTGGGAATTCATTGTAGGAAACAGCGTGAAAAACAGACGACGACAAAGAAGCACACGTTACGAGCGCAGCGCTCGTCACGTGTGTTTCTTCGTCCTCGTCTGTTTTGCGTGCCGTTTCCTATGCTCCTATCAGTTTCGGTTCGGACTTAGGATGGGTCGGCAGCGTACCCTTTCGGGGCAAAAAGACTGGCTGCGGAAGGAGCGGCGACGTACGCAGCAGGGTGAATGGGGCTGCAATCGCCGCAAAGCCACTGTCGCTGCGACTTCCACTGCATCGAGCGCTTCAGATTCCCTTGCCAAAAAGAGCACATCGCTCGCCTGGAAATCCTCTGCTGAGAACAGAACCAGCGATGTAAACGGCGCCGGCGGGCCAACGCCACGGACGACGATCGTGCCACGGAGGCCAAGCACAAGCGCGAGGCCCGGCGACGACTGCACTCCACGCCGGCTGAACAGTTCCCGGGTGCGACGGCAAGGTTCCGGAGCCCGTTTGGCGTCACATGCGCCGCGTGCGCTTCATGGGACTCTGGTTCGCCGGAGACGTATCCACGATCGGCGGCGTGTCGGACAAGAAGAAACTGGAAACGGGCGCGTGCGCGTTGCAGCAGTGTATCGAGTACAGCTTCGCTGGTCCTCCTCCTTCACGAGAGTGGAAAGGCTGAACGTTTTTACAGATAGCTGGAACTACCAATATGCCAAAGGGTAGACGCTTGACGCGGTACAGGCCCTTGATTGTATTGATACACAATACCTCAGACATAGTTTCGTTGAGCCACAGCTGCTGGTAGGCTTGTGCCAAGACAATTTTTGAAAAGTGCTTTCTTTCACTGATTGTGGTTAGGAGTTCTGGTACATACAGTCAATAGTTGGTAGGTCCCAGGCTTGACAGATGCATTGACTGTGCTGCAGTATTCACTGCAAAGCCTTAGCGATCCATACTTCTTCCTCACTACCAATACTGGAGTTGCCCACTCAGAAGATAGGACAGGTTCTATTATTCCTTGTTTTTTCAAGCAATCCAGCTCATTCAGCACAGAATATCAGATAACAAATGGGGCAGGATGGCACTTTGGGAACTTGGGTGGTGTATAAGGCTGCATCGGGATAGAGATGAGTGCCCCTGTATGACCGTCCTTCAGTTCTGTGAAGACACCCTGATACTTGTTCACAATGTTCAACAGCGAAGCAGCAGCCACGGAGTTTACTCCCATGAGCGAAATGCCCAATGATGCGCAAACCAGTCTCTGACGAGGAGGCTTGCTTCAGGTCCTTGAACGACGCACAGTGCGAGTTTCACAACTTGTGCTTTTGCATCGGTACTTTCCAGGACATCGATCTGCAGTTTGCCCAGAACCTGCAGGTATGTATCCTGATAGACCACCCTGACCAGGTATGTAACTGCTTCTCTTCTCGTTGCAGTTTTACAGTTCCCTTAGGCCATAGCTTGCGAAAAGTTAGCTCACTGATGAGTGTGATCGCAGCTCCCGAGTCGACTTCCATTTGTACAGTTTTGACACTGAGCGAAAAAGCAATCTGGAAATGAAGTCGACTTGGTGACTTGTAGAGCGTATAAAACTCCGAGTCGTGGTCTTCAGTCGACGCATGCACTTGGTAGGTCATCTTGTTTTGACCTTGCTTCTTAGATATGCAAGCCTTTTCAAAGTAACCCATCTTCTTGCAGTAATTACACATACTTTTGCAATAACGACACCCCTCTGGACGATGATTATCATTGTCGCACTTGAAACAACGGTTTTGTACCTAAGCTCTAGGTTTTCATCTGGCTCCAGTTCCAGATTGTTTTAAGGTGTTCTAGTGGATCTTTTCATGTCAGATCTCATCTTAGCTTGATGCAGTGTCATAGATATTCCATCGCCTTAGCCAAATCAAACACTTTCTGGAATGTGATAGCTTCTGGAATGTGATGGCTGCCAGGACATCCAAGAGCCAGGGCTTTCTGGAATGTGATGGCTACCAGGGTGTCCACTCAAGCGCCGAGCGGCTCCACCACCCCACAAGCGATCATTTGAGGTAAAATCCTTAGATGGTCGCATATGAAGCGATCGCGTAGCATGACTTCTAGGGACTTCCAGGAGTTTTTTGATAATGCTTTATATGCGATTACATTATTTAACCGTTTAATCGGTAAAATTTGGACGGACCAAAGGAAAGTAAAAGTTACACGCTTTCACCACGCAGACGTGGACAACTACACCTGCATGAAAAGCACACTTTAGGTAAAAATTTAGCCTAAAGTTAACTCTAGGGACAAGATTTGCAACTCCTGACAAGTGCAGGTCACACAAGCCGAGACCACTAGTAAAAGCCCTTCAAGTGTCTGTTTAGTGCAGCAGAAACTATTTTGAACAATCAGAGGTTGCTCTTGCCGGAGAATATAAATGAACCTCTTTGCCTCATGCAGCCGAAGTAATAATTTGTGAGTGTGAGTGTATTTTCACTGTTCTTAACTACTTATTAAGGTTGATGCATAATAAGAAAAATTTATATTGCACCGCTTATCACATATTCAGCAACGACAAAAAAAATATTAATTTTTTTAACTTTTTTAAATATCATGCACGGAAATGACTGAGCCCGATTAATCGATTAATTCATTGATTCAAGGGTGGCAAATTATAGAGCTAAAACTTTTAACAAACGCCCAGCCCTGGTTAAGACATAGAACAACGCTGGTTGAAGCGCGAAGAGGGTGGGACGGGGGCAGTGAGGACAAGGCTGCTGGCATGTGGGGAATACAGGACGGCGTAATTGAACGTGGGGTTTTCGTAACATGGTGCTAATGATACAGGGCTTTTGCGACAGGGATTCTGCATGCAGGACAATCATGCTACCCCATTTAATGATGTGGCAAAATAAACACGGCAGCACTCTCCAACAGTGCCAGGGTCAAAAACTGCCCGAGATACGAGATCAGAAAGAACCAACTCAAACCATTGCCCCAACAAGTAAATTTTAAAAAAAATCTGGTTGCAAAGTAAACATACTGCTAAAGCCCATTCTTGGTCATTAGATACCCACATAGCTTTAAAAAAGTAAAACAAACAAAAGTGTGCCAAGGAACTACCTTCTTAGTGTAGTATGGCTAAAGAAAGCACACATACTGTAGGAGACATCACTTGGCTTCACAACTTCAGAAGTGATCTTCTCTTCAAGGAGAGCCTGAAATGATATGTACAAAAGAATTTCTGAGGTGAACCCTCAGAAAAAGGCCACAAACCTAGAGCTGGTACAGTGCTTGCCAATACTAGGACCAATGTTAAAATAATTACAACAGCATGAAAAACTGGCTCCTACTAGAGCAGACAAATATTAAAAAAAATTTAGCAGTGCTGTGTGGATCTACAGTAGTCACACCAATAGCTGACACACTTTATTGAACCTTAATGTTTCTTTATGTATCTTGCATGCATCTCGCTCTTGCAGCTTATGCGCAAGATACACAAGCCACTGCCAATGTCTGCTTGGAGAGTGACACACACATTTGCATAACTATAAAGCTATCTGGATAGATGATGTCACGTGGCATCATGACATCACATGACTCTGTGACGGTCACAGTGCTACATGACAATATCGATGACATCATTTCGAGTGGGAAAAAGAGCCCATAGCAGCTACTGCTGTAAGGAAATAACATGTCATTAAAAATGTAGACAAAAAGAAATACCCTAGGTTTCAACCCTAGACTGAAAGCAAAAGTTGCTTCTAGGGATGTCAAGCTATGCCCCAAACACAAAACCAAATCCTGCAGTCAGCTCAGAGCTCAGACGAGAGGTGGGAAAAAGGGCGTACCCTAAGAACTGATGGTGGTTCGTCCCGAAACAGCTTAGAGTTGGTGTTCCAGTAGAAAGCGAAGCTGTTTATGTCTACAATCTGAAAAGAACAATGATTGAAAAATTTCAAAGCTGCATGTTTTTGTAATCCACCCATGCCTGAAATTTAAAAAATTAAAAATTGAGATTTCTTCTAATTGCAAAAGCAAGTTAAAATCAATCTTCTCTCCACTGGCTCCCACGCAAAGGGCAGAGGTTCGATGCCTGGGAGCAGACGCACCTTTTGTGATTTCCGCAAATTTGAGAACCCTGTTGTTTGTTCTAGGTCCGAATGTTCTATGCGCGGAACCTTCTATGCTGATTATTCGAGTAGCCTACAAAAGGTCACCATTTCGTGCGTGAAAATGAATGCAACAGCTGCTGAGCCTTCACCAGAAGAGATGACAATATTATTATAAATATGCATGTTTTTCGATTTGAGTCACTTGACACCAGCTTTGCATGAAAGTGTGCGTCCCATATTCGTAACGTCTTGTTCTTAAGTTTTAAAATGCCGGTTTCTGATGTTAGGACACAAACAGATGTTTAGGAAGATGGGAAGAATTAGGAATGTCAGATGTGCAATGGCGAGCATGATAATTCCGCATTTGGTTTTTGCAGATAGATGAAAACCGCGAAATAACGCTACTTAAAAAGCAATATTATTTTGTTTGGGCATGAACTACTTGCGAGCTGAAAACAGGATTGCTATAAGTGCGAGAAGTACTTTAAAGTACTTGACAGTCCATGTTGCAAAACTACCTCGTTGCATCACTGGAAAGAACAAATGAAAATCACATTATCCAGAATGTACAGCATCGTTTTTCACTTGCGCAATGGACAACCTCAATTCCTGGTCAATCTTCTTGAGGCAGAAAATATTGAAGAGAACGATACTCACAAAGGCTGACAAACACGCAGTTACCATGTCACCTACTCCAAACCTTGCCGTAATCGCTGAATGTACTACATTGTATGATGCTAACCGCACGGCGTTCATTTGCAATCCATTACCCCATCGCATTCTCGCGCATACGCAGAACACGAACGGCATGTACCAAACTTTGCAGAATCTGAAGTTCGGCAGATCTGTTCCATCACTACAAACCACTCAATTCTCACACCGTCTTCCAAGTCTCGTGTGCAGTGATGCACAATGGACATAACGAGGATCCAGTTGGGTTTTCTTTCAAAGCCTGCAGCGCGCACGGCCTCTGCTTGCGACTTTAATGGCGACCTTGAAGGTTGGTCTGAGCGATGTGGAGATGGGGGAGAGGGGGAAGCAAAAAGCTTGCCTTTCGGTAAGGGAGATTGACTGACCTAGTAGCACAACGGTATGAAGCTCAAGGAAGGAATAGTTTTTTTCACCTCGGGCACATGGCGCTACTAAAAGTGAATATAGTATAACTTTGTCGATGATATGAGGCTTTTGACACACTTATTCATGTTGAAACAACAATATTTATCAAATATAGCATTACATTAAGCATATAATGGCACATCTTGTCAACTTATTACATTATACCCATTGTGCGTCAAGCCTTAGTTCCCATGGCTGCCACGACGCAGCTGCAGATTGCAAAATATTCCCGTTCATTTTTTGCCATTATACAACGGAATAGCAATATTTAAAAAATATAAGGCGGTTTCTCCACCTCCTTTGGTAAGATAAACAATGTAAAAAAAAAACGAAGAACTTAATATTCTGTCAATGTTAAAATTGTTGCACTGCCCCTTTAAAGGGACACTGACACCCCCAAATTTCTTTTTTCCTTTTTCGTCAGGAGATTTATTATGGTGTCGAAATACTACCCAATTAATATTTTGCTACAGAGTCACGTATTTTTTTAATAAAGCCAAAAAATGCAACTGCGCGAAACCGAAACCGAAACGGAGAAGTGGAGAGGATAGCGTGAGTGGCGGAAGTCACGTAACTACACCAAACCGTGCGTTTTTTTGTTTTTTTTTTCCTCTTTCCGCATTTAGCAGACGAAATGCGTTCGTTCCGTTTGCCGTGGGATTCCTTTGCAGTTATGTTTGTTCCGCTCGCTGTTCTGTACTTCAAGATGAAATGTTTTGTACATTTAAGTGTTGGCAATTAGTAGTGAGTGCCCGAGTGCCGTGGTGAATTCCCGTGATCAGCTCCGAAAAGAATACTCCCAAGATGTTGCGTGAAGAGTTGCCTCACATGTCCTGCATCTGAAAGTGGCATTGTGCGGCAGAGTGCACAAGTTTCCGAAAGATCAACGGTTCGGGATCAATGGCTGGCTGCAATTCCTGTAGAACCATTACGCGAAGCTCGGAAAGCGGACGCTACCCGATTCATATGCTCCTTGCATTTTATGGAAAGTGATATACATTGATTTCGCAGGTGTCAAAAATGGAATCCATACCATTTAGTTCAGCGACGTATCGTCCACAACAATTTGTTTTCTGTGATAGGTGTAAAAAAAGAGATGTAAACATCGCAGAATGCTTGACAAAAAAAAATAAAAGGTACACCCACACCAGGAATCGAACCCGTGCCCTCTGCGTGTGAAGCGGACGTCTTTCCACTGAGCTACTGAAGGAACTTTATTATGCATAGTTATGCAGCGGGTAGACTGTATGTCGGAAGCTTGCTGCCGATTTCCCTTCAATACATGCACTCCCGGCTTGAAGTCAAGCAGCACCACGCATAGGGCACATTCGCACCTCGTAAAGTAACCGTACGCGTGCGTATTCCACTTGAAGTACACACTTCGTGCTTGATGTTTGAGCGAGCGATGTCTTCAGCCAGGAGAAGGGACGACGGCTCGGCGACGTTTTCGTGCAATCGGCTTGCTGGTCGGGCGTGTCGTACGGGATGAATATGAACAGTTCTTTTGATTGGTCTGAAATTTCTCTTTCGAAGAAAGACAGAATTCGCCAGTACCGTGAACGACAGCTCTGAATTAGAGGTCCAACGCCCGTCGTCCGCTGCCTCCGCTGCCATCCGCTAGTGCTAGTCACACGATACGCGAAACGACGCCATGTTGAGAATTATGCAGTGAATGCACAAAAAGCTTCCGGTTGTCTGTGCACCTTTTTTTTTCATTCAATGTATTTGCAGCTTTTTTAAAGCCACAAAAAATGGGTTTCATATTTTTTGCTATTTTTAATAATGACTGTGTGCCTTCAATGACCCACGACTTTGATTAAATTTGGTGGTCGCATCGATACCTTAGAAAACGGCCCGTGACCACGGAAAAGAGAGTGAGCGAGACTCGAACCGGCCAGTTCTTGATCGGCGGTTTTCAGGCGGAGAGAAACCGAATTTCGAGCCGCAAATTCTGTTCTGGGTAGTTGGGCTCTCATATGTCACGTACAACTAAAAACCTCGGCGAGCATAAATACCCTGTCAGTATCCCTTTAAGAAAGAATCGGGCACCAATTTGTTCTTTCTGCAGAATTTCTTTGAGAAATTTTAGTTTTATCCTTTGTTAGTTTGCTGCAGACGCCATATGCTGTTGTGGCAAGTGCTACTTGATTTGCGCGCCTGACACATGATGCAGAATTATCGAACCTCACTCAATCACAAATGAATTGGATCTTCAAAATGGCACAATTTAGAGCCTGCAAAATATGAGACCACTTGTGTCCCAAAGTTCTTACATGACCAACTTGCTAACTCCATGGCAGTCAACATAGGTTCCCAAAACACTTTAGCGTCACTGCTCTTTTGTCACTTTCAGTGAAACGACGAGCGAACTGACCTTGTGCACCACCTTGGCAGTCGCATCGAGGACACAGGGCCCCCAGTTCTCATCGGTGGTGTCGAAAGACAGGTTGTACAGGGTGACGCCAATTGACATCGGGTGCGTGGGAATGGTGAATGCATCCTCGTAGCGGATGTGGATTTTGCGGATGCGGATCTGGAGGTTCTTGACGATCTGCGCTGTCAACTTCTCCATGAACGTGTCCTGTTTGTCCTCCTTGGGCTTGTCTGCACAAGCAATACGCTAATTAGTTCAGCCCTTGCACCCTTAGCACTGGAAAAACTTGATACGTCGCGCACAGGTAGTGCTTTGAAAGAAAGAGTTAGCTTACTTGCAATGTAATTTAATTGTATAATTTAAAAAGCAAAGCTAGTAATATTCAAGCACCACACTGCTTAACAAAGCCGGAACTGATTCCTTCATAGTGAAAAAAACCTTGAGACAAGGAACGAAAAAAGGGGACAACCACAACACAACAACACACAAGGTTGCCCCCTTTGTTTTCGTTCCTTGTCTCGAGGTTTTTTTCACTATGACCATTCACCAGCTCGCCTGCACAGTAACTCTCATTTCACTGATTCCCTATTTCATATTCATTAGGAAAACCTTCATTTTCAGAGCCTCAATTGTATGAAAATTAATACAAGTACCGGACTTGCATATATACCCTGAATTCCAAATAATAAATAAAGGACGAAAACCAACCAAATCCTAAAAATATAGGGACCCTACATTTTGAGGCCTACTTGGTTCTTCTTCAGGGGTGACTATGGCGATGGCTGTTGAGGAGCAGTTTTTTTCTATCCTGTCTTGGTTGGTTGTTGTCCTTTATTTATTAATGCAAAAGCATTAATTGTCCCATGGAGCGAGCCGACGTCATCAGCCTCCAAGCCGCGCGAAACGACACCTTAAATCCTTTCTCCAAGTGAAGCCAGCTCCCAGCTATGAAACCGTGCAAAAAGCCTAGCCAAATGGCACCTAGTCTCCCCGATCCCAAAGGAGCGGAGTAAAGCTGATGGATTTCGGCTTTGGTCCCAATGGCTGGCAAGCGTCAACGAGGCTCCCATTGGCAGCTGCGTGTCAGTTTCAACGACCACCACCCCATGGCGCTGTGTGTCCGCGAAGCAGCGGCTCCACTGCCACCCCATGGCGCTGTATGTCCGCGAAGCAGCGGCTCCAGCGCGCCAGAGGACAGCGCATACGCTTGATCGTCCACGCAAGTGCGCCGCAGACGAAAGAAGAGAGCGGAAGAGCGGCGTGCATTCTTTCGCATTCACAAGTCATAAGAAGTGCTTAGGTTTACTTCAAGCTTTCCGTTTTCCCAACCAGAGAAATTTCTCTCAAATATTTACTTTCAATTTTCACATACACAGTCTGCATGTTTTGATCCTTTGCTACTTGAAAACACAATTTTCATGTGTGCTTAATGTCCAGAATTTATCATACACATCTGCGATAGAGAATGAGTGAGGAAATTCCCGAGAATTACTGCGACACAAAAATCAACTTTATACATTTTGTGTCTGTGCTGTGTAAAGTGCCTTGAACATAAATTCAGGTACTGCTTTTATATGGAAGGAAGTTGCTTCAAGATAATAGGCAAAAGTCAAATTGTTAGCAAGATACAGAGATAATAAGGGGGGGGGGGGAGGGGGGAGAGAACACACTGGAGAAAAGACAAACTAGGAAAGCAAACATTCGCACATATATTAGCTGCCTTCACCTCTTCTGCAATACATTCTTTGAGACACCTAACTAAATACCGTAACTTTTCACACTCATGTAGAGTACATGCACATTAAAAATGCAGGTTTTCATCTAAGCGCGGTGATGGAAGCTGTATTTGACTTTTTTTCGCAGGTTTTGTAGCAGGCAAAATATTTGTTTGGAGCAGCCACTGACAGTTTTGGAGCAGATGCCAGCATCTGCTTGCACATCGCTCAAAAATTAAGAAGTTATTGCATCGCTAAATAAGTTCAACTATGATAATGATTGAGGGTCTCTGATACTGGATCATGTTACTTATTACTTTTCTTTAATAAAAATAGATAGGAGGCGAAATGAACACAGAACCTTATTTTTAGAAATAAGGTTCTGGTCAAAGTAGGTTCCATTTGCAATGGGTACTCAAACAATGGTTGAAAAATGAATCGTAGCGCACCACTACAGTTGGGATAAAGCCCCTCTCCCTCCCATTTTTACACCAGATAGTCCATCTAGCCTGTAAATATAATTTCTGCAAAAATGACTACAAAAACCAACATATCCACTAAAGTATGTCTATCAATAAAAATGCAACCCCAGTTTTAGGAACCTACCCAACTGAAAACTAATATTATAAACTGCAAAAAGAAAAGACCACAAATATTATGAAAATTTACACTATTGCTTTAAATGTGACAGTGCTCTTTAGCTGTGTTGGGACCAAAGTGAAGTCAAAGTTAGCTGCTCTTTCGATCGACAGCTGTGCGGGAACTACCTTAACTATCGCAATTATTAAAATATAGAGTCACAGTTTTTTTTTTTTCCGCTTCTAGTAGCAGATTTTTAAAATTAGATATCAACCTAAGATCGGTGTACCTGAAACAGTTTTGAGCATAATCTCCGATACGTTCGCATATACCCAGGCGCTCACCCATCCCCAGAGCCCTGCGCGGATAACAGTTTGATTATCTGCATCCGATCCGCATCCGCAGACTTTGTATCCGCATCCGAACCGCATGCGCAAACTTTTACATTATTGTATCCGTATCCGATCCGCATTCGCATACTTTGTATCCGTATCCAAACTGCATCCGCAACATGTGGAACCAGATCCTACCCACAATTCAAGCATTCATTGTATATCATAATATCAAGCGAGAATGAAAAAAAAGATACAAATACAAATAGCACTTTTTAAGCTGTTTGCTTATCTTTGTACAAAGAAATCTTTGAATCACCATTCAAAGGGGATGTCATTTTATCATTATCAGTTTCATCGTATTTATATTAAAAGCGATCAGGCTTCCCGAGGCACTGCGTGTCAAAGGAAAAATTATCTCAGTTATGGGATCGTCCTAGGAGTCCCCAACACTCTGCCCAAAAGTGCACAAAAAGGATGTCGAGGCACTTCTTTTGTTTTTGGAATTGTGACCACACCACTCTTTGCGGAGACGGGGACGTTTCTTCTACTTTCTTGTGACTTGCCCGGGAGAAAGTTTCCGCTCTTTCCCTGCCAATGTACTAGCTTTCTCGGGACGATTGATGCCCTGCAATCTTTTCTTTTTCTATACATAGCATTTTTGACGAGAGGCAACGCTCCATCTGAAGCGATCTTCAGTGAGAATTAGATCTTTCTAAGGATCCCTATTGTTTCTTCGAAACGCGTTTTGTGGAAATACGTTTTGTGGACAACTTTTCATGGACATACATTTCATGGACACAGGGTTCGTCGACGCTGTACGTTTTGTGGGCACATGCCCCTGCGACATTTTTTGACAACGCATTTCTTTATTAAGCCGCTAAAAGCCAGCTCGCAATTCACTAAGGTGAGCTTAACTAAACCATACCCCCTCCCACTGTAATCCAGGCAAGACCCAAAAAGTTTGTTACGAAAATAGCAGGGTTGTGTGCGACGAAACGTCTCAGAATCAAACGAACACGAGAAGCCTTCCGATTAAACGTCGCATGTCGACGAAACAATCTGTAGATGAAACGTCAGTCGACGAACTGAATGCAATCGGGCAAAAATTTACATACGGATCCGCGGATATCCGCATCCGCAGCCCCTGACATCCACATCCGATCCGCAATCCGCCAAAATTTGTCTAATTTTTATTTGCATCCGCCCGTTTACTGCGGATATCCGCAGATAATCCGCAGATATGCAGGGCTCTACCCATCACCCATGTCAGCCGCCGCTCCTAGCAGATGGGTGAAAAGCGGTAAAGCTCGACGAGCACACTGGTGGAAGGCGGTGAGAGGAGGCACAGAGGCATGTGGCAGACATGATAATTAAGTGATCTCATCAGGAGTAGAGGACCCTGGTTCTGTCTTATCAGGGTAGCCACCATCCTACTCTTGCAATGTTTTCTAGGGACTTTTAGCTCCTGACATCGCCGATGCCGTCTGGAAATTCAGACAACGTCGGCGATTAACACGCGAGCCCATCAACCGGCCAATGGGGTTGATGAGCAATTTCTAAACCTCATTTCACCTTCGAAGAGCAGCCGACGCGTCCATCTTCCTGTACGTGTTCTTTAATCGACTAAATCAATCAAGTACAGCAAATGGCCCAAGACTTTCGCTTTTAGTATGTGTGTTCGTGGTTGTAAGTCTTGGAGTCTTTGACTGTGCCCTGGCCTAAGTAAGGTGAAATAATTCATATGGGGAGGAGGTGAGCAGAGATGCAGTGAAATATATATTTGTACCACTTCCCTTTCATCCTATTTCTCTCAATATTAGAATAGAGCAATAATAAAATATTTTAATTTTCTGCTTTGCTTAAGTTTGTCTCGGCAAAGGTTTGATGCAATTCTTAGCAAAAATGGCATTTTGGCACAAGATGTAGCAGGCTTTTGCTCATGGCGCAAATGGCGCAGTGCTTCCACCACTGCAAGCACCAAACTAACACACTCTCTATTATAATACTTAGAACAGATTGAACTTCGAGCAGCCCAGTGTGAGCATCCAGATTTAGTAGCCGTGAGACGGTTTTTCTAGACACTTTTTTCATTGTGTCACGTTCATCTGACGACACATACATTCTACACATTCTGTGCAAAAAAAAAAAAGGCAGCAATGTTAATAAAGAAAGGACCTTTCTCAGCTTCCTGCCGCTTGATTAGCTCGATTCGAGCCAGCTCTCTGTCTTTCGCCTCTTGCTGAAGTTTCTTCTCCTTCGTGGCATCATACTTCACGCCTGAAATAAGAGCATAATCAAAGTGCCGTTTTTTTTAAAGTCAATGTAATACTTTAATTAAAGAGCTCCATATCTGTAAGCCCACCTGACTTTGGCACGATGACAAGGTAGATGCCTTCTACGATGGCAGAATAGGTGGCATTGTAGAGAGACTGCCACGGGATCTTGAGAGTGAGCTTGTCTGGAACACACGTAGGACAAAGGCAAAAGTCAGTCACAAACTCTTTTAATTCGTCGCAAAAGCAAATGGATTTTTGAAGGGTGCTGAACACGCCGTACCTATGTGGCCATATGCAACACGAAATGGCAAGTCAAGATCATCAATAGCACTCTGCTTGATGTCTAAATCTTTCAAGTTGATGTCCCCTGCAAAGAAATACACAACAAACATTTCACAAGAAGTTGCCAAATGCATAAATATGGTATGTTTATAAAAGAGAATAATACTAATCAATGAAACATTGTGAAGTGGATCATTTCTGTGAGTCGAGCCATATGATGATATTTTCATGACAAGCATGATAGCCCTGGTTGGTCAGCAATGAAGATAAAAAAAAATTTAGTTGCATTGTAAAGGGGGAAAAAGGGAAGATTTTAAGATCCCGAGACACCTCGACAAGATGTTAGTAGTTTCCTCAATAAACTGAAGTATGAAAGTGCACAAACTTTTGAGAAGGCTCAGGGGAACTTTTGTCAAAGTTCACATTTCTAAAGGAAAGGGATAAATTCTACTCAAGGACTGGAAATGCTCATATGGAAATGCTGATATGGAATCACTTTTACCATATGCAACAAGAACTTTCAATACAAAATTGTGAGAAATATTTTTTTTTTTTTTTAATATGCCAATTTTGCAGTTTGAGTGTTCCACATTTAACAGTTTAGTGAGAGTGTTAGCTTCCACTTCAGGATCATTTTAATTAATTCAACAAGCCAATCCCTTTTACAGGCATGCCAGTGACTGTAGTTCACAGTAATAATATAATAATAATAGTAGTGATAAAAATAATTATAATTATAATAATCTTTATTTTGATGTGTCTCCAAACAGCACTCCTAAAACATGGGCAAAGCAAAAAAAAAGACAGGCAAAGTTATAATTATTAAGGTCACAAAAAAATCTATTAAAATAGAAACAAGTGGAAGAGCATCGCTTTCCATACCCATTTGAATCCTTCTGTGCTCATACACAAAAACATTGTCCATTTTGCTTTATTCACAAATTGCCTGCTCTTAGTGGAGGATGAGCACTGAATTGAGATAGAATTGCGGTAAACATAAGGGCAAAGAACACTTCTGCCATATGTCACAAGACATGATAATGCAATTTGTCCCTTGACATCACTTTCCCAAGACCACTTGTTGTTTCCAAGTCAAGCACTTATCACACAAAGCTGTCTGAAGATAGCGTTTCTAAACACCCCAGGAAAAGATTATACTGAAAATGAGGATTCAAAACTAAAGCAGATATCTTGTCCAAGCCCAAGCAACCTGCTTCAAGTGATACAAAATAATAAATTTCATTCATTGTTCTTAAGATATGAAAATGATAGTAAGACTTTCTTCATTTGAAAATTTTATTGCTGCACTTGACTGTATGTTATGTTTTTTTGTGTTTTTTATGCTTCATACTACTCCTGCTATGGCTATCAATGGAAAGCTGCGGCACTATTGAATAAATAAATAGGTATATGGTAATAATGCATTAGTCATGCAAGTAAAAGCATAGATCTGAAATTTCAAGATAGCTTTATTTTATAGAATTTCAGACTCGAGCATAAAATGCCAAATCATTTCACAGTTGGGAAATGATAGCAGCATTGGATTGTGAAATGCAGGACATCCATTTTTAATATTCAATAGTTACAAATTGCAATATTTCTTACCACAAATGATATCTCATTATTTGTCAAAACAATAGTGAAACATGGTTACAAATTTAAATTTTCACAACTTCATTCCTCAGATTTACATTTACAGATTTACACTCTCCAATTTTACTTTTCATTCAGTTACGAGCTTATTCGCAATTACAATTATCAGAGGTTAGAACAGGTTGACTGGAAATACAAGGCTAGCTGCCCAATTGAAAGTTATGTCCAATATACTTCTGCCTTCCCTTTTTTTTTTTTTTTAATATATACCATGTTGGTCTAATGCACCAACAGTGCCATTTACCTGAAAGCACAGCTAGATGGTTAAACAAGTTTTTCACTGGTTGGTTCTGAATTGCATTTTCAACATAATATATTTTAGGTAAACATAACATATTTTCTCATCAGACCTTGAATTCTCTAGTGCAGTGGTTCTCAAACGGGGTCCACAGACTTTTTGGGTACCTGGACACTTTCTTAGGGACCCCGAAGCCCTCGACCGTCAATCAGACAGAGCAATAACACATATTTTTAAAGCATAAAATGCTTTTCAATGCTATCCTCAATCCCCAAATTTTGTCCGTCCGTCCATTTCCCGCTAAATTTAGCAAGTAAATTGATATCACGAGACGTCTACATGAATTCAGTTTCTCAGCTAAATTTAGTGGGAAAATTGAAGTCCCATGACCCGACGTCACGGGACATAGAGACCAATTCAGTTTCCCTGCCAAATACAGCGCAAAAATTGACGTCACGTGACCCATACACCAATTCAGTTTCCCTGCTAAATTTGGCAGAAAAGGGGTGTCACGCGACGTCACCCGATGTTACGTGGCCTATACACCTTGGGAAAATTTACGGCACATGACCTACACGTTAACTGATTTTTTCCTGCTAAATTTAGCAAGAAAATTAACGTTTTATGGCCAAAACATTAACTCAGTTTCCCGCTAAATTTAGCGGGAAATTGACGTCACATGACTTATACACCAATTAAGTTACCCGCTAAATTTAGCAGAAAAACTCCCGTCTTGTGACCTAAATACCAATCCAGTTGCCCCGCTAGATTTAGAGGGGAAATCTTCATCATGTGACCTATACAACCATTCAATTTCCCTGCAAATTTTTTTTTATTTTTTATGCTAACTTTTTTGCAGTTATATTTACCAAACTATGTTTGCCGAGTGAGTAGGCTTGATTATTGTTTGTTTCAGAACTTCAAACCTGGTTTTCACGCACTTAGCTTTCATCATTTATCCTTTTGTCGTCGCAATTGTCTAATACTCCCATGCCGCCTCGGTGGGTCCGAGGCAAAGCGCCGGCCTACGTATCCCTAGGTGGCAGGTTCGAATACTGGCTGAGGTGCCTGCGATCTGATGGAGGCTTATTGCAGAGAAGTGAGATTTATGTGGCATGTCAAAAGATCCCAGGTGGTCAATATTATTCCTTGGTCCTCCGCTGGGGCATGTTAGATGTCCTTTGTTGGTTTGGCACATAGAACGTTCCAATTTGATTTGAATTTTAGCAACCCACTCCCCCTTGGAGGATGGGGTCCCTCGATCGCTTACACCAATCAAGAAGGGGTCCCCTAAATATCAGTGGTTGAGAGAAGCACTGCTCTAGTAAATGTTCAATGTGACAGTTGAAACTTTAAAAACTAAACAATGTCATGTTTTGCATCGTGAAATTGTTGATAGTCAAATCATATGATCTGCTTCTTGAATGCATCTTGTCTTTCGGTGTTGCAAATGTGCTGTCCGTCTAGAGTTGCATTGATCTCCACTTTTGACCACTACAATGTTTTCAACAGAAGCTACGGTAAATGTGAAATAAACTTTAGTAAGTTTGATTTTAGTATCTTAAAGGTTCATCTTTGCAATACAATGAAGGAAGTACACACTTTCAGAAAATAAAAAAATAAAAAAATGATGGATTTATGTTAGGGCTGGAACTTGTGCCATGAGCGATAATGTCCTAAAATATAAACTATTATAGTTTGCACAAAGTTAAATGAAGCAATGAGTTTCGTGTGCAGCAACCTTAGAATCTTATGGCAAGGAATAAGGCTCCAATATGGTATATGATGACTTTCATTTACCCAATGTAAGAAATGGGGTGCAGGTTTGATGTGAACACAATATGTGAAAATGTAGGATAGGGCTGTTCGGCTGAAGTTTCGCCGCGCATACGCAGCGCCACTCCTCCCCCTGGCGAGGCGCGCCGATACTTGTTAGAAGTACGAGGAGCAGACGACGCGGGAGGCTGGTCCACTTGTCGTGCTGGATTCGCGCTTCGTAAAGTAATGTACCGAATGCAAACGGCACCCAAATGCCACAGCATCGTATTAAACAGAAAGGTATCTGTCTACCGAAAAGTTTTGTTTGGTTCCTGGAAGGTGATTCAAGAAAGATCGCCAGAAGCATGAATCGCCAGCTGTGCGGAGGACAGGTTTAATTTTTGTTTCTGTATCTTGTCGCGTGATTCAGTAATGCAGCTACGCTTGCTTGTCACATTAATAGGGACTTTTCGTAGGCCACACGCGAGAGCATGCAAGAGTTTTGTGTTGCTTGGGGCGGAATGAGCTGGCGCCCGTGGAGCCCGCAATCCGACAATGACGTTCTACGATAAGTCCCTAATGTAATAGCTACGATGGTTCCCCACGGCTGCCAACAAGCGAAACCAGAATATGCAGTTACCATTTTTTTTTTTATAAACTTTAAATTTGAGAATTAAGCCCACTTTGCTTACCCGCCAATTTTGTTCCCCGATGTTAACAAGAGAAAGCGGGTAAGCGGCAAAAGACTTGAGGAAAAATTAGGCAGATAATCGTAGCCCCTATTGCGCACTGACTTGAACGCATCATTGAAAAGAAATTGACGGCTGTATTCTAGTTTTTCAATATATTATTAAAATGATGTAGTTAGCCCACAACAGGTATAATTACTTCCTAAGGGCCTGTCAAAATTAGACACTAGAACATCCCTGGGTCGACCAATTTGAGCGTATTGGCAATGTTAGATGTTCCTAATGTAATAGCTAAATTGGTTCCCCGTGGGTGTCTACAAAATAAACCCGATTATGCAGTTACTATTTTTTAAACAAGTTTAAATTTGAGAACCCAGCTCACTTTGCTTACCTGCCAATTTTCCATTTTGATGAGTTACTGGAGACTGGGTCGACAAAACTAAAAACACCAACCATGGAAGAGACAGAGAGAGGTGTCTCGCTTACACGGTTGATATTTTTAGTTTTTTCGCTCCAGTCTCGGGCAATTCATTCAAATTGTTAATACACACACCAGCTCGCTTGCGCTCTCCCAGCAATTTCTACCAATTTTGTTCCCCGATGCTTACAAGAGAAGGCGAGTAAGCAGTGAAAGACATAAGGGCAAATGAGGCAGATAATCATAGCCCGTATTGTGCACTGACTTGAGCGCATAGATGAAAAGAGATTTACACTGACGGCTGTACTCTAGTTCTTTTTATATTATTAAAATGATGTAGCTAACCTACAACAGGCATAATTACTTTCCAAGGAACTCTAAAACATCAAACCCTAGTACATTCCTCTGTCAACCAATAAGAGTGTGCTGGCAACATTAGATGCATAAATTGAAAGCACCACAAAGAGGACGAGGACAGGGCACGTCACAAAGGCCAGTAACTAAACATTCAGAACTGAAATTTAAAATTAAATGATCTTTTCTTGCAGCGAGAGAGAGAGTGAAGGGATATTGACGATCCTTTCCTGGCACAAAGACTCAAGATATATCAAATTTAATTGTACCTAAATGGCAAACAAATCAAATAGTGATTCAATTTTTTTTATTAGTTGTGAACCGCAACAGTGTTCAAAATTATCATTCTGCGATCACATAAAATAAGTTCAAAGAAGGCGACGCTTTACGACGCAAATGCAAGTCTATTGGAGATCACTCTCTTCATTAATAAAATTATAAGTGGGTTATTGACGCACGCACATGAATTGCGATTCTACCACTTTGACGGCAGCGACAGATGCGCGTAAACACAGCAAGGTGTCGCGGCGTATACAGTAATAATTTTTTTTTGTTATTGGACCCGTTTAAAATGAAAGCAGTGGCCTTATAAACGTGCCATTTCGGTTTTTTTATTTGAACTTGACACAGTGTTGCGATCAGGCTGTGCGTGCGTGTCATTAACTTCATTCGGATGAATTAGAACAGGCGCGGCATGCTTCCAGCAGCCGGTAACTCCGAGTTTCTAAGATGACTGACCCAAGTTCAAGGAGTGTATGCTACAGCACAGCTGTGCACGAAAAGACAATTTAAACAATATTGCATCCTCATCTTTGTCCAAATAGCCCTGACTTTGAAGAGCTAGCAAAACTATAAAGAAAAATAGCATTTATCTTGGGGCGGATGTCATAGGCGACGCTGTCTTGCACTTCCGAGACACACTTTGCAAACGACAAATGTTTTTATGCCTAGATTATTTCCTCCGCCCCGGAGACCTGACATACAGGCAACCTTCCTTTGCGGAGGTTCACCTCCCTAAAATTTATCACAGTTTTTTAACAGACAGAAAGCTTCAACGCGGTGGTTGCCACTGGAAGTGGCAGCGCGATGGGACGAGCGAACGTCTAATTAGGGCGAATTTGCGCCACGGCGCGGCGCCATTGGTATCGCTCCAGCGCGCCCCTGGCCCAGCCGAACGGTCGCATAGTGTTTGCACGACACTACATTCACCATAATAACTAAAAGTTGAAGAATGAAAAAAAAAAAAGAAGAAACATTGCGGTTGAGGGTTTTATTTGTTTACGATTTGGGTTGAATAAAAAAAGAGACGCAATTTCAAAAAACGTGTGCAGCATTAGTGAAAATAATTGTTTATTCTTTAGCAGCTGGTATGTATTATATATAAATAGGAACGCATCATATATTATGTCTAGCTTAACAATACTGAATGTCATCAAGTCCAAACGCCACTGTCGTATGCGTACATTCGTACGTACTGAAAATGTAATGACCACTCACCGTTGTACATCGATTTACGCATTTATAATGTCAGCCAGCAATTTACAAGCTCATATTCGTTTCATCCACTCCGCATGGACACGTGCAGCTAGTGTAGCGAATTTGTGGTTGCAGTTTTCGTTGGACATATATATATCTCATTTTTTATTCGATTCTTTAAAGCATGTAACTCCACGACATTTAAAAAATTTGCATCAACGATATATGCTCAGACCGCACGCAAACCGACGCTGTCGTATGAGGTTGGTAGGCGTTGGTGGTGGGTGGGGTGGGGTGGGGGTTCGACATACGAATCATTTTCGCAGACCGGGTGTGTTCAACAGTGGGGCAAAACTAGATAGCGCTATCTGACGTGCTCCGTGGAGTGTGCGATGTAAAACATTGCGGCGGGGAAAAGAATGGGGAGGGGGAGTCGTATTTTTACGGGAGGTGTTTCTGTTTGGCATGGGATGTCAAATACATAAAGTATCACCAACGATTGTTTCTTTGACCGAATTCGATTGTAGTCACTTTCTAGTAACCGTTATTAACGGTATTAGAAGATCTCGAACCACTCGTGCGACCGCGTTCTCTGCTTGGGCACGGAACCGCACCTCCATTCGGTCACTTGAGTGAGAATTCACGTCGAACGAGCGGAGCAGGCCGCAAATACCCGCCTTGCAACATCGCTCAGCAACACCAAGTTCTACCACTACCGATTTTGTAACTATCTTGGAAGTACCGGAATTTACTGCGGCGTTCGAAGCAGCACGCCAGCAGCAACGCGGTACTGGCAGTTTGTTTGAAGTGTGCGCGACTCACCTCCCCAGATTCCCAGCTTGAGCTGAGATGTGTCCAAGTTCTCGACATAGTCGCCGAGAACGTAGTTGACGAGCTCGACGGCTACCGATTCGAACACCATCGTAGGACGTGGGAAGCCCTTAGCAGGCTAGCAGCTCAGAGAGGCACCGTCGAGGCTCCATATTCCATACTGCACGCACGCGGCTGCTTTGGGCTGCTTGCTTCCTTCCAACGCAAAGTCTACCAATGAAAGTAAATCGAGTAAACTCCGTCACGTGGTAAATAAAGTTCAGAAAAAACAAAACTAAAAATGTCTGCAATGACATCACCACAAGCAACTCTTTTCTACTCTGGTCGTACTTTTAGAGCACCTCCGGAGTTATCAAAGTTGGTCAATTACCAAATAATACAATTGATTTTAGAAAGATAAATGAATACTTACTTTAACGAAAACGCACTGCCTTTACGTTAAGATACTATTATTGTTGAATTTCTTTTTTCTCAATTAGCAACATTACTCTCGAACTCAAGGAGCGTCTGCTCTCTTGCTTATCTATTTATTTTGTTTGTGTAGCGCACACGCGAGTGCAGTTTGTGAGAGATGTAACCAAAGTGTCTGAATTTGCAACGGCTGTAGTAGGGCGCACTAGAGGTAAATCTTTCTCGGATCTTCTTATTTAAGACGGCTTTTAGTTCACCTGGACGCCAGTTCGTCCTCTGATTAACCTAAAAACGCGCTATGCGAAATTTCATAATCCATCGACGAACATTTTCTGATCTTGCGTGCAAACCAAACGCTAAAAAGAGGTAAAAAAAAAAAGTATATTAACTACGGGTTGTGCATTTCATAGTATACCAAAATAACGAAAGCTCCTTGTTTTATTTATAGTATTCTTCGTAAACGACAACTCGCTCTGTTAACTTAATTTAGTGTGAATGTGTTTCCTGGTGAAAAAATTATGGACGTTTGCCTTCAAAAACCCTGACCTTCAGACAAAAGACGGTCTTGCATCGAGCTAATCATTGGAAGCGGAGAAAAGAAATATATAATCACGCATTGTTCTCTAGTCGGAAAGGTGATTTACTACCCTGTCAGTTCGGTCGATGTGTTCATAGCGTCTTGGGAACATTCGGCCAGCAAAGCAAAAAGCGCGTTCTTTTCCTAGGTGTAAAACTCGCCTATGAATGATAAATTACTTAAATTTTTTGTCGCTTATATTTCTTCGAATTGTTCCGCCGCCAAACCTTTGTGTCTCCCGTTTTCTGCCGGTCCAACGAAGTAAAACAATTCGATTTCATTTTCTCTTTCTGTGCTAAGCGCCATTCTTGTTGTTTTGCGGGGACGGGAGGAAAAGTTGCTTTGTGAGTGCTGGTCTCATCGGTGCCGCAATCCTCTTATTTATCCTGCCCTTTAACATTGAGTCTTTGTTTGTGCCGCATCTTTTTTCTTTAGTCTTTTCTTTGGGGCTCGGTTTTAGTGCTTACCTGGCTGGTGCTCGGCGGCGCTAGAAGTAGTTTGAAGATTGATTATCGATTAGCCACCTCCACTTTTCCACCCGAACGGGTGGTACGTGTTTCATTGAAAAACATCGGGTTGATACCGAAGCAAGATGCCATCGCGTTTATTAGCAAGCTTAAGCCCAGCTTTATATTTACGTCGATCACCGTGGTCGGGCTTTTTTGTCGTGGAGTTGTGAATCTATCATCGCGTAGCGATGTCCTCTTAATTGTGTACGTTTTTTGTAGCGAAGGCTCCCGAAGCAGAGTAGTGGTTGTGCGAACATATATGCTAGAAACATTGCACTGATCATGTGGTGTATAAAGCAAAAATCACTATTTAATGTTATAGTTTGAAGCACTTAAAAGAACCTGTCTTTGTACCTGACAAACATGGTTTACTTACCATAAACGTCCCCTAGAGATAGTTGCAAATAAAGAAAAAAGTTGGGATGAGCATATAAGAACATATTTACAGAGCACAGCAGGCTGTGCTTTGTGTAGCCTTGTACGTTGTGTTTGGGTTCACTTTGGGTTGTTCTTCCGATGTCGTAAGACATAGCTGCTGAATTCGGTGCACGGTCAACCTGGGACAGGCAAATGTAAGGCTGAACCCTGAACATGTTTTGTGTTAGTCGGGTGCCATCTCCCTTCCTGGTCCCTCATGATGTGCCTGGCCGAGAAATTGATTAGGCTTTAGATTTGTGCCACATCCTTAGCGACATTCACGGCTCCCACTGTAAGAGGGCCCAGGGTCCAGTGTTGGAAGATTTGTATGCGTTCCTACATCCATCTCGTAGAAGTATCAAAGGCAACCGTACTTTGGCCGCATCTTCTCGATGAACACGGTGTAGTCGCCCTGCTTACGAATGTGCCAGACCAGCTCTGCGAGACAAAATTTATGAGCTGCTTTTTCTTTCAGTGCTTAGTCACAGGTTGTAATGGAGGAGAGAAGGGCCATGGATTCAGCAGGGCACCAGGACAGAGTGCTTAATCTGGTGGACCTCCCCTCTGAAATCCTGGATAACATCTTGCGGCACGCCAGCTTTGCAACTGTCGGCACCGTTCGCATGGTGGGTTTTTCACCCTTCTCTTACAGATGGGGCCCGGCATTTCTGCTTTTGGCAGTGCCACTAAACTTCCACAAATGTATTTTATTTTATAACTGGTGCAAGCAAATAAATTAATATTTCCTTATTAAAAAAAAATAAAGTTCTACACTTGGAGGAACAATTAAGGAATGCAGCTCTTTGGCCATTTCGTTCCCACATACACGTCTCTTGTGGCTCTTGTCCTCGGTCTATCTTTCACAAAGCTGTTCACGAGTTTGAAAACAACTACCATATTGGAATGTTAATTCTTCTACTGCCAATATTGAAATCTGCACCTCATGCAATGTATGTTATGTCAGGGATTCTTAGAAAGCTGCGAGCGCAATGCCATAGTTTTCAAGCTGCTTCTGGTGCATGAGTGCACACACAATGGTACTGTCTTTCTGAGCTACCATGTTGCATTTGGAGCTTTTCCCCATGCTAAATGGAATGCAGGCAACCTAATAGGCTTTTTATAAGAGCGAGAAAGCTAATAAGACACAAATCAAAGTGAAGACTTCTGTGGAGAGAGGAATGTAGATTGTGTTATCAAAGGGTAGAGAGCCGAGCCCCTTGGAAACCATTTGTTGGTATGTGGATTGCAAATTGGTCATCATGTAAGAATAAAATTGATGCATCAGTTATGCCCTTCTATGCTAAATGACTTCACCTGTGCCATTCTAAAATAAGAATAAGGTTCTAAATTCGCCAAGGAACTCCCACCTGCAAAAATTTTAAATATATACTATATCAGTGGTCTCAAACTCACTTGAGTATGGGGGCCAGATATCTCCCACCTGAAATGACGAGGGCCAACGTAAGACGCCAGGGGGGTGGTTAGGGTAGCCCTCGTGCTTTATGCTTTTGTAAGCTCAAAGTCTTGAAAGTGACATCTTTAGATTTGATTTTCTTATAAGACTAATTTGGCCCTTGACGTGATGTGATAAGAACAAAAATGACACCGCTCCGTCAATGTGCTGGCATTTTTCATAGAACAAGTACACTGTCGTTCCCGTTGCTCAATTCACCTAGGAATTGACCAAGCTCAACATGTCTCTAAAAACAATCAGGTAATATGACAGTTGTTGTTTTCCTGACGATTTTGACTGCAACAGTCGAACAAATACTTGTCTTTTGTTGGTGATATCTTTTTGAAGGCGAGAATCCCGAGCTCGTAGCTTTATCTTTGCCAGTTGCTCCTGCTGATCGAGAGTTCGCGCAGCCGAAATGCATCCTTCAGCGAATAGCTTGCGCTTGCAGCCTATAGTAGCAGAATTATTGTACATTACAGAAAGTTGCGAAGCAAAATAGAAAGCGAATTAAAGGGCAAATGAATACAAATAGGTATAAACTATGTGAATACGTTAAAAGGGCATGGCTGCTTTTCGAGTGAAAATGAATCGGCGAGAGGAGATCACGATGGCGCATGCAATTTCTAGCGCTCGAGACATTGGGACCGGGACTCGTCGCCGGTTGCCTGCGGGCCGCGTCCGAGCGAGTCACGGGTCGCGTGTTTGAGACCCCTGTACTATATGGTCAAATATAAACATCTCGATTTTTTTGGTGGGATTGATAGAAGATCCTTCCATAAGCTGCATATCAAGAGATCACTCCCTTTATAGGGGGGTCAGGTCAGGTCAGCAGCAAAGTACCCAGTGGTTGCTGCCATGGTAACTAGTGGCCCATTTGTTACTTCTAAAAATGCAATATTTTTTGCAGCCTGCTTGCAAATATTTTTGTAGCTTGCAAGCAGCTATCTGATAGTCCTCTCTAGTTCTGGGAGGGCCACTGACGGGGTATTTATGCTTGCCAGGGTTTTTATTGGCACATAACATATGAGAGAGAGCCCAACTACCCAGAACACAATTTTCGTCTCGAAATTTGTTTATTTTCCGCGCGAAAACTGCTGAACGGGAACTGGCCGGTTTGAGTCGCGCTCACTCTCTTCTTAGTGGTCACACAACCACTAAATATAAACAAAGTCGTGAATCATCAAATTCACACTCATTTAAAAAAAAAAATAGAAGAGAAATATGATACCCTGTTTTTGCAATCTCTAAAAAATCCACAAATTCAATGATTGAAGAAAAAAAAGGTTACACAGCCACGTGACTTGCGCCAGCTCTCTTCTCTTTATTTCTTCTTCCTCCCCTAGTCTGGTTTCAATTTTGAGCAGTTGCATTTTTTTACTTTATTAAAAATATATGTGACGCTGTAGCAAAATATTGATTGGGTAGTCTTCTGGCACCATAATAAATTTCCTGGCAAAAAATAAAGCAAAAACTTTGGGGAGTGTCAGTGTCCCTTTAAGACTGCCCAAAATGCTGTCTTGCTTGCCCTAAAAAGTATTTAAAGAACCTAGTGGATTTATACTTGTGCATACCTTAAACATTGAGAATGTGCTCACCCACCCTCTTGCCATTTTGGCATTGGTCGTTGCATAGGATTATATTGGGCATTATAGGCCATGTCGGGCATTATAGGCCCAATCTCCACAAAACTGTATTCCCACTTTGGGCAGTTGCTTGTTATTACTGTATGGTGGGTTTCTTCCAGGTAAGTTGTATGTAAGAGGTCTTGGACATGTTTGTTAGCCTTTTAATGACTGCAATGACAAAATTACAAAATAATGGAAAGGTATAATCGCCTTTGTTACCTTTGTCTTGCATAAGTACTTTTGTGTCCGAGTGATGTTCTAACATTTGCAATGGCATGAATTTCTTGACAAACCATTTTACTGATGTTGCAGCCGATGCTGTTTTGAAGATCTGACTTTCACTGCACAATCATGCCATTGTATTAATACTCAAAATACTCACAATATCTGGCCAAATGGGCTTCATTTTTTAAATTTTTTACTTATGCTTTATTAAAGTATTAAAAATAAGATTGGTCTTCTTTCTTGTTTATTTCCTTCTCTTTCTCAGTATATGTTGTGCTGTGGCTGTGCAATCTAGAACAAGTGACAGTAGCCACATTTGCTCCACAGCGTTAAGGCAATAAGAACTGTCGCTACTGTCATTCAGGTTTCACTACCAGTCGCCAGCAAATGTTTTACCAAACACTTTGTCAGCAAACTATTTATTCGTCAATACCACTAATTTAATTTTGAAAACTGTGACAGCAGGTTACAAGTTATTCTATGCAAAGCTATGCGAAAATAAAGAAGGTGAAATGTTGAGAATACTCAGCAGTAATACATCTAGAAATGCAAAAACAACAGTAGTACAATACAAAAAAAAAAAAAAATTGTCAAACTTAGTTTACAGATAACTTTTTCCAAAATAACTCTGCTGAGAATAAAGTTGATGTGTGCTTCAGGAAGGCTGTTCCATTCATCCATATTCATCCATAGTTTGTGGGAAGAAATGAAATTTAAAAGCTGCCACTATGAAAATAAGGAAGCGGCATCCCCGTAACTGTAGCACACGTGTGTTGGAGATGCTGAAAAGGCGCTTCAGCATGCCATTAAGCTTTTTCACTCATGGTTGAAAAAACCCCGAGACTGCGGGTAAACGACACAACACTAAAAAGTCTCTAACACAGCTGAAATTTTTATTTTCCGAAACCTGGTTATATACGCACTTCGATACAAAAGAAAAAAAGGGGGAGGGTGAGAACCCCAAAGAATGCCACTTTCCACCAACGTAACCTCTGACAAAACAACAATGACAACGGACTCTGCGTCATGCACTTCTCTTATCTCTGACCCCCCCCCCGCTTCCCGACCGCCAAACTCACTTATAACCCCAAGCCCAGTAACACACATACAAAAGAAAAGAAAAGAACGACCCATTGTTCCCTCTACCCGAAAACCTGCAGACATAAACCTTGAAGGTCAGAACTTTTCACAGCCTAAGAAAACGGCGAAGTTCGTTGTCTAACCCAAACGACGGCTTATTAACTGCGTTCCCGTGACCTAATATTGTTAACGACTCTTTTATCAACCGCTTGTGGTCATCTTTTCCCGCAACTCTACTGAAGTTAAATGCCACAATGGTACACAGTTCCTACATTCGATCAGATGTTTTGACACTTCGGAGTACGGGTCTTTTTTCTTTATACAACGTTTGTGCTCCGTCAACCGCTCATTTATACACCGTTTAGTTTGTCCAATATAACAAAGGCCACAATCAAAAGGTATCTTGTAAATGACACCCGACGAACATTCCGCATCCCTTTCTCTGTGTTTTATCGCGCAACCTGAAACAGTCGAGGCAAAAGGGGTCAAACGGCTCAATCTATAATCTGTAGAAAAGGCAGTGCCAACATTAAACCTGCTGGCTAACGCTTTGATGTTATGAGAAATTTTATGAAAATATGGAAGGACTACTCGCTTTGAAGGTCTAGGATTTTTCTGAATTGACTTCTTTGGAGATATCATACAGACCAACTGCCTTAAAAAATGTTCCTGAGGATATCCAGCCACCGCGAAACATTCTGTGAGACGACGAAGAGAAGAGCCAATAAAATGTGAGCATGACTTCTGTACTGTTGAATTGACAAGATTCCGAATTATCCCCAGTTTTACATGTTTAGAATGGCAGCTATTGAAAGGAAGAAGAGGTTTTGCTGCGAACTTTCCGTACTCCCAACAAAGGCCTGAACTAGTCCGAAGTTGAAGATCAAGATATTGTAAACGGTCGTCATTCGGTCTCTCTAGCGAGAATTTTAATTCGGGCGCTGCTTCGAACACTACTTTCTCCAAAGAATCCGCTAAGGAGCCGTCCGTGGAACAAACCAAAATATCGTCTACGTACCTCCTCACTAGAATTTCCTTAGGGGACCTATGCCTAAAAGACTCTAGAAGACGCAGATCTAAGTCTCTTAGATAAATATCAGAAAGAGCTGGGGCTACCGCCGATCCAATACACACACCCTGTTGCTGGATGTATCTTTGACCGTTATGTTGCACCACCGTAGAACCTAGGTACACCTCTAAAATCCTAAGAACATCCTGAACGGATATCCCTGACTGCGACTGGAAACTGACCAAATGTTCTTCCAAAAAGCTGCTTACCCTAGCCAATAAAGTCTTAGGTTCTAAAGAATAGTACAGATCTTTTATATCAAGTGAAAAGATCGTGCACCTCTTTCCGTGGAAAGGTTGCAAGTCAGCCACTAAATCATCAGAATAACGCAGCGACAACGGGGATCTTGTATCCAAGATCGTGAGAGTCTTCTGAAGAAATGAGGACACTATTTTCTGCCATGTGCCATTCTCGTTTATGACTACTCTGAGAGGAAGATCCACCTTATGGTCTTTAACGAAAAATTTAATGCCAAACGTGTCTTTAGAGACATTATTAATTCTGGTGGTCACAGCGGCTAGATCGGCGTCCTTACAAACCTTCACTATTTCCCTTTTGGACTTCTTCAAACAACTGTCAAAAGGTCTCAAACAACCCCGCCATGGCTTCGTCTGATTTCCTTTGGAACTCCAACATTGGTAACACTGAAAATTTTCCTTAAAGACCATAAGGTGGATCTTCCTCTCAGAGTAGTCATAAACATGCATGACGCAGAGTTCGTTGTCATTGTTGTTTTGTCAGAGGTTACGTTTGTGGAAAGTGGCATTCTTTGGGGTTCTCACCCTCTCCCCTTTTTCTTTTTTTCTTTTGTATCGAAGTGCCTATATAACCAGGTTTCGGAAAATAAAAATTTCAGCTGTGTTAGAGACTTTTTAGTGTTGTGTCGTTTACCCGCAGTCTCGGGGTTTTTCAACCATGTGCAATGTACACCAGCTCGTTTGCGCCCTTACATTTTGTTCATTTTTCACTCGTTTGATGTTTCCAGCTCAGCAAGTGAGAGGTAATTTAATCTTTTTTGGGCCGTCAATCATCGGTAATTACTAGTTTCCAAGCTCCATCAAGAAATTAAATTTAGTGTGGAGAATTATGTTCCACAATCTTGTAAATAGCCGAATAACTCTAGTTTCGGTTTGAACGTCGGTTTAAGCTTTATCACAAGTATGTGGGCTGTCGAAAATAGTCATAGTTATGGTGGTTGCACTTGTCTAACATGGCTAACTGCTTGCATCAGTCTTTGTAACATATATGGCAATATTTACATAATTCAGCTGTATTATAGCATATTTTTTGACCACAAGAGCTCTGGAGACACTTCAAATGATGTTATAAACGTTCCTTAGTAGATGGTTGTCGGTAAGCATCACTAAAATTTCCAAGGCTGCCCTGAGCCGGCATCCACGTTTTATGTTCCCAGCAAGGCGCACAAAGATTCTAAATATAAGGGAACTGCAATCGAGGCTATGACAAAGCCAAGGTAGAACACAAGCAAAGCATTCTGTTGGGGATGTGGTGTTTTCTATCTGTGTTTCACCAATATAAGCATTTCTTCATTGAAAAGGACACAAAGTTACAGAGACTAACTCTCGGATGAACCAAAAATAGACGATGTCAGTTAGAGTACACTAACTTTCAGAATAGCCGTGGGTGTGGGGCACAGTTTCTTTATTCAGAAATTTTCTTATTTGTTTTTTAATTTGACATAGCTGTAGAAGTTTCGGTGTTTATACACCTTCCGCACATATTATTTCAAGAAATAAAATTTAAAAATATTTTTTTCCACATTATATCAACCGTTGTTTCTTTTGAAAGAACAACTCATCGGCCACATTTTGAAGTGTCATATTGCTCCGTACACAACTTAATTAGGGAAATAAAAGCGTTTGCATGGATCCTTTAAAAATTCCTACTTTTCCCAGGGTCAGGAAAGAGTCAAAAGGGAACACTTTTTTAGAGCTTTTTATATAATTTCTGATTCAATACAAATGAAATTTGCACAGCTTACCTGTCTTAAAGGGGCCCTGCAATGGCTTTTTTACTAATTTTTAATTTGCACCAAACCTGAGCGCACTGAACGTAGTAACTTAATGACACATTTCTTTTCTCGAATTTCGATTTATTTTAGAAGTTATAGGCAAATTAAAATTACAAAAACAAGCAAAAAATAACCTCCTTCATGACGTCCTTGGTTGCTTGAGTGGCCGTGAACTAGACGAGGGGTGGTGAGCTGAGCGAGCGCTCACGGCTGCCGTACTCCGTGTCGACGGCGCGAGAGGGCGCCACTAAAGCGTGTTCTGGATAGGCTGTATGTAGCGGGCAGCTAGAGCGGCTCTCATTGCATTTGCTGCGCGATTAAACACAAATTCGGCATGACACTTCATTGGCCACAAACGACAGCAAATACGGGGTAAAGATCAGTTCAGAATGGGAGCCACTTCGCGCTGCCATACCGCAAAACGGCCAAACCGCAAGACAAAGCTGCTCACCGAAGGCCTTGGGAACGCTCAGAGCCGGCCGGGTCCTTCGGTCCCTACGGCCGCAGCGCCGCCGCGTACATCCGGGACCTTTCCGTGTCGGCGCCTGATCCCACTACTCCTTTCTAGTAGGCGCCGCCTTCTCCACCGATTGGTGGCGGGTATGTCGACGGATCATTTCTTGTTTCCGTACTTCATAAACTGCATTTGTTTCTTTTCTGATCTCAAATACTGAACAAAAACTACTTTTATAAATAATTGAAACGGTTCGCGCCACTTATATTTTGTATTTCGACTTAGAAAAAAGCTTTTAGCGGCTCTGACCAGTAGTAAGCCCAGGACCTAAGACGTCACATTACGCGCGCTTTCGGTACCGCGGGTCGCCCCGTCGGTGGAGGAGGTTTCCGCGTCGTCCGGTTAAAATATGACGCACTGATATTTAGTGACTCTCTCCGTGCCCGCTGGCTTGCCCGAACCCCAAGAGACGTGGAAACCGCAAAAAAGGTAGACGCTTAATTATGATTGCAGGGCCGCTTTAGAGGGATGCTGAACCGAAATCTGGATTCCACAAAACACGCGGCAAAACAGTGCAACGGGATGCTACAAACACCAAAACATCCCTCATACAGCGATATCTCGAACGGATGACCGTATTTTTCAAGAAAAGGAGGCGCATTTGACAGGTTTGTTGACGTCATGTTTCTCCGAGAAGGAGAGGGAACGGCCTCGGGTCTTCTCCGCCTTGTGGCCTTGAGGGAGCGAAGTGAAGAGAGGAGGAAACTAGGTATATTGACGTCACGCGCCTCGTCGGCCTGGTTCAATCTCGACATCTTTTTCCAAAAATACGGCCGTCCATTTGAGATATCGCCTTACGAGTAGTGTTGTAGGGATTGTAGCATACCGCCTACATCTCCTGCATTGTTTTTTTGAAATCCAAATTTCGGTTCACCATCCCTTTAACAGTGTGACTACATCTAGGTATATGTCTAAGAAAAACAGCTTGAGCAGTAAACAAGTACAGACAGACAGGACAGGACATACACAGAGCTGAACTCAAACCGGTTATACATCTAGGTACTTAGTTCTGATGTAGCTTAATTCTTTTGTTAGTATTGGAAGTTTCATTTGCAAGATTATGGGCAGTATTAAGACTGATTCAAATGCTGAAATATAAATATTAACATATATCTGTGAATTGGAAGGTCTGTAGAATCCGATAAGGTGTAAGTAAAAGCTCTAGGATGATTTATGATGTCTCAGCAACACTTTCAAAATTTTCAGTGTAAGAATTATTTCTCACAAGAAGTATAGGAGGCATAGAGAAAAAACTGACACCATGCACGTTTATACCCCTCTTTCATCCGTCATCTCCGGTTTTTCAAAAATGTGTAACATGAACCAGCTCTCCTGCCTACTCACTCTATCTTCAATTATTAGATGCCTCGCTTATGCACCTACCAGAGAGAAGAAGAAAAAAAATGACGGTTGTGTGTGTACAAGTGGCAGAGACATGGCTTTTGTAAAATAGCAGCGTGTACAAGGTTTTTTCTGAAGAACAGAAAAAAGCAGACCCGTTTTATCCTGCTTTCAAATTAATATTTCGGGGTAAAAGAGGCTTGTTTCTTGAAAATACTTCACAACAAGTTCAGTGCCTGTCAGTCTTCTAAAAACACAATTTCAAAAATGTTTTTTTTTTTTGTTTTTTATTTGGAAGTGCACTGTCTTTCCTTACTTGAAGAAACCTGAAGGCCAACCCTTCCCGGTGTTGTTATGGACAGGTGTGCCGGCACCTGAACCAGGCAGCCTCCTCTCTGCTCAACTACGAGTTTGTACGCCTACGGCTGGCAATGCAGCAGCGCTTCCAGTCCATCAAGGCCCAGATGCCCCGGAGAGAGTCGGCCCGGCGGAAGCACCCGCTGTCACGCGAGTGTGACATCATCGAGACAGTGCACATGCGCCTCACCCTGCTCCACATGACCTTTGGCAAGCACATCGAGCGCAAGCATTGCTGCTTCTTCCCAGGAGAGGTGCGTGCACAAGTGCCATGCCCATGACACCAACAGAGGTGAAGCCAGGAGTGTGGAGGGACATGCTCCCAAGAGTGACCAAAACCAAGAGATGCCATTGGATGAAAAGGAGAGCTGACTTGGCGCCAGCAAATGTTTTAGTCACCCTAGGGGCCGCCCCGAGGGTGACCGAAAGAGTTGTTGGCGCCAAGTCAGCTCTCCCTTTCATCCAATGGCGTCTCTTGGTTCTGGTCATGGTTGGGGGCATGTGCCTCCACACTCCTTGTTTCACCAGTGTCGGCGTCATGTCGCCTCCAGAAGCTTCCTACTTCCATGGCGACGCCAGTTCCTTCGCCTTCGTTTTTGTGCGGCTAAAGGAACGCAGGTACCAATATTTTGACTGGGGCCGAGTGTCGCCACCGGCGGCCATTGATTGACACCACGAAATGCATGGGACTCTATAAGAAAAACAAGAAAAAGTGCCGTTTCCCCCGTTTCTAAGCTGTTGTCGGCACTGAAACTTATTAGCTGCTTTTCGATAAGCCCGTCAAATAGCTTGTGTACAAACATCAAAACTGACAGCCCTCGCTGTTCTCATAAATAAGTATTTTGGGGTCGAGAGTGACTTCGCTGTGCAAAAGATGTAGTGCAGCTCAATGAGGCAAGAGTTACCTATAGTTACCGCGGAGTCGGTGGCAGTTTCGTTGAGTTGGGTTTAGCAGACGACAAGCTCGAAGGGTTTGCTACACGGAATTCGCTCACTCCCGGAAAGCCGCTGTCGAGATGGAACTTCTTTGTCATTCATCAACTTCTGGGCTTCCCCGAGGGCGTTCTTTTTGACGGCAAGTTTCTTTGTTTACTCCACTATGAGAGCAAGCTTGCCAGCTCAGCCGTAGGTGCTCCGGTACGTTTGACTTTTTAGGGGCGAAGCTCCTTAGGGGCTAGCCATGTCCGTAGATCCGTCCGTAGGTCCGGCGTCGGTGCTCGTGCTCCTGCTCGTGAGCTCAAATGCTCATATAGAGCAAAAAAGAAAAAAAAATGATGACAAAAAAATTACGAGCACATGAGCATGTGAATTTACGTGCTCGTGTGGGGAAAAAAAGAAATTTTAAAAAATATAAGAAAAATTATGCAAAAAATTTATGAAAATCTGTTTGCGCAGTCGACAGGATCCGAATCTGTGCGGGGAGACCCCAATGGATTTCTAATTTATCGCCTTAACCGCTTGGCCACGATTGCGGGACGAGTAGGGGGCTCTGAGATGTGGTAGTAACTCAAGAGCTGGGGATGTCATCGATGAAACGTTGCATGTAGCCGCTCAACGTCTATACAGGAGAGGGCGCTGCGGTCAAATGCGTATATAATCGCGTTAAACTTTGCATGCATTGGCTGAACGTTTATAGACGAGAGGGCGCTGCGGTCAAATGCTCAAATGCGTATATAACCACGTTCCATACCACACATTCTCTTTCTGACATGGTTGAAAACGAACGAAAGGCTCTGCATGCTGCGGCTCAGCGTCTACGCAGACAAGCACCACCGGAGCTTCGCCCCAATCAACATCATTCACCACGTGAAGATGCGGTAAATTTTTTGATCGGCGTTCAAACGTTTGACAAATATTGATTCAATCTCTAAACACCCAACATAAGGATCGCAGCACACCATAAAATACTCGCCTCCGAGCACAGCATACATGCTTCAATATTCTTACTTTTGTCCGTTTCTCCCATAGACTTGCGTGTATTGCCTGGTGTCAAGCAATGGCCGCAGGTGACGACACCGACGGGCTGCCGATCCGCGGTCCAGCCTACTACAATAGAGATCAGTGGGCAGGAAGGAGCTCCAGTTGTCCGGTGCGAGCTTCCTACTTTTGATGAGGCTTTGGCATCTCGTGGGCCTCAAGCACGCAAGTGCAGCCAAAGCACTACGAAAGGCAGGAAATGTGCAGCATAGGCCGGGCGTCCGGAAGCGATGCCCTGCTGTTCTCATCTCATTGATGACTACAGTTGCAACCACGTCTCCTCTCCGGATTCCCATGGTTCCTTCGGGGAGACTTTGGATTTCTCTTAATTTGTTGGCGGCTGTTGCACTCACACTGCTAGAGGAAAGGAAAGAACTGGTTTGCCTCGTCTCTGGTCTCTTTTAGATCCTGGACGAAGTGCACCGCATCCTGTGGTACGTGGAGGTGACCCCCACCCTGAGTCGTGCTTACAAGGTGACTGACGAGCTGTTTGACCTCACCACCATGGCCATGGAGTACTTCAAGGAGCACATAGAGCCGACCCTCCCGGAGATCAGCTACTTCGGCGCAGACTTCCTCGACTACACCCCCTCCTTCTCCTGTAAGCTCGCTTGAGATTCACTTATTGATTGCTCGATTTAGTTATTTAGCCACCCCCAAGGCCAGGGCACTATGGAGGGGAGTGGGTTACATAGGTGGATGCCAGGGTGTAAGATAGGCAGGTGGGGAAACTAGAGCCAATTGGGCGACCTGATTGTGTCCCCGCTTCAGGAAAGTTCGTACCACTCCAGATAGATGGCCCCACACAAAGAACAAATGAAAAACAAAATATCCTCATTAAGTTTGCAGGCAACACGACCTGGTGGCAATTTATTTCGTAAACTGCACGTGAATCACGAAAGTTTCATCGAGCAAACTAATAATATATTTCATATATTGATTCTGTTTTGCATGTAGTATTACATCACAAGCTAAAATAACTGAGGGGCGCACAGCGCAACAAAAGAAAGCAAGCTGAAAAGTCAGCCGAGGCATGCCGTGAATGCCTTGACGGCGTCGACTCCATGCCACCAGCAGATGTGTTCAACGAGCTGGCTTACAAGTTTCCCCTGTTTACGGGCAAGCAAGGCGAGTTTTAGTTTGACGCTATTTGAAGCCAGCAGTACGCCGTCATAATACAGTGCGGTCACACTATGCCCAGCACGACAGTCACGCGAACTCAACGTGGCCCGGATTAAATATTGCCGCTTTTTGTTTCTTCGGGCCGTAACCCGACCGACAGTTCGGAACACAACAGTAACGTCCTATACCTCGAGAATCTCGACCGTCCACAGGCCCCAAAACATGGCAAGAAATGCCAATTTCGTCTGCTACCGCCAAATTCGTGGGCTCCACGCGCGTTTGGGAGCAAAACAAACAAAACGAATCGCAAAGAGCATGTCAGACAATTCGCAGACGACTTCACATTGCCAGGCGCTCGCGTGACATGGAAAGTGCATTGTAGTAAGGAAACATGTTAATAGAGAATTGTGTGGTAATTTCATTTCGCCAGGATTTAGTAAATGGTACCCGTATTTACTCGCACAATGAACACACTTTTTTTCTCGAAAAATTGACACATATTTGCGGGGGAGAGTGGGCGTTCATTACACGGTGTAAAATTTTTTCATTTACACACTTCGTGCAAATGTCATATTAGGTGCCAATATGATACTGCAAGGTACTGTGTCACGTCTCCACTCATGGAGGCACACCCAAGGGCTGGTCGGCTTTTGTGGCTGCCTTAGCAATGTCTCCATGTTATGTGCAACTCCAGCCATAGGCATGCAGCCATACCCCCTATTATTGTGATCCTCATCAAGTTTTGTGACTCCTTTGTTCGCTTTCTTCGCTAGGTTTTTCGTATGAGAAGCCAAAAAAGTCATTCTGCCAGTCGGGAATCACCGCACAGACACTAGGCTGCCATCATGTCGAGTGTTAGGAAAGCTGCACTAGCCGTACCCGATTGCACCAATATCGTGTAACTGCTACATTCCGTGCCAATGTGGTGCCTGTGATTGAAATTGGCTCAACATTGTCAGTCACTATTTTGGGGGAAAAAAATATGACACACAAATGAGCTTGCCACAGCATATGTCCACTTCATTCACAACACATTCTGTATGTCTCCGGATTTAGCAGATATAATCGAGCCATGCTTAAATTTTCCAGATAATTATCTATTGCCTCTTAGAGTAAAGTATGGTCTCAACATTAGCCAGACAACTTCATTCCAAAAGGTTCACGAATAAGAGAGAGAGCATGCCGAAGGTGTGTATGCACGTTTGTAGATGAACCCCTTCTTGCTCTGTTCCTTGGAGCAGCGTCCTTGAAGAGCCAGCTGTCCTTGATGGAGATGCCCCCGTCCACAAGCACCCAGGGGTCGTGCCCCTCGGCCCCACTGTCCCCACAGGCGCCACCGGTCAACCCCACCGTCAAGAAGCGGCTGCGCAAGCTCAGGGAGAGCATGAAAAGTAAGGCCCCCCTTTGGCTACTCTCTGTGCAACAGGAGCACAAAGCGTGTTAGGGGCCATGCCGCACTCCTCTACTTTTTGAGCCTCGGTTACGGTTTCACTGTGCCTCAAAGTGTGGGCTTACTTTGTTTTAGGGGCGAAGCTCCTTAGGGGCTAGCCATGTCCGTATGTAGCTTCGGTGCTTGTGCTCTTGCTCGTGAGCTCACGTCCTCGTGAGCACGTGCTAGTGTAAGGCAAAAAAAAAAAAAAAAAAAAGATTAGAGGCGAAGTTTTTTAGGGGCTAGCCATGTCCGTATGTAGCTCCGGTGCTCGTGCTCCTGCTCGTGAGCTCACGTGCTCATGTGGGGCAAAAAAAAAAAAGGAAAATTAAGTTAAAAAAAAAAAAAGAAGGAAAAAAAAATCAATCTGTTTGCGCAGTCCACAGGATTTGAACCTGTGCGGGGAGACCCCAATGGATTTCTAATCCATCGTCTTAACCACTCGGCCACTGCTGCAGGATGAGTAGGGGGCTCGGATGGTAGTAATTCAAGAGCTGGGGATGTCATGGATGAAACGTTGCATGTAGCCGCTCAGGAGAGGAGAGGGCACTGCGGTCAAATGCGTATATAATCGCGTTAAACTTTGCATGCATTGGCTGAACGCTTATAGACGAGAGGGCGCTGCGGTCAAATGCTCAAATGCGTACATAACCACGTTCCATACCACACATTCTCTTTCTGACATGGTTGAAAACAAACGAAAGGCTCCGCATGCTGCAGCTCAGCGTCTACGCAGACAAGCGCCACCAGAGCTTCGCCCCAATCAACATCATTCACCACGTGGAGATGCGGTCAATTTTTCTGTTAGCGTTTTCTCGTAGCTGACAAACTTGCGCAAGAAACCTAAGTCGCAAGCTTAGTAATTGCAACTGGTGTCATTTGCCACATTTCAGTAATTGTTTAGTGGAATGAAACTAATCCGTTGCATTTTACTTATTCCCTTAGCGTGTCTCTAGTGGGGGAAATTCATGGTTGTTCAACTTCGATCCCGTGTAATTGTATTTATTGGCGGCTATTCAAAGTCAGTAGAGTAGAGAGCACCATTTGGTAAGGTTAACACCTGTTAAGAGCAGAAACAGTTCGATGCCAAAAAGTACTACTTATTTTGCGCATTCGTGTAGACAGCAAGAAGTTAGTCAGCTTCAATGCGTGCCTGGTGCCCCCACTCGATGAGAAATACACGGCTGCACGCTGGTACAATGCCCATCCAGTTCGAACCAGCCAGGAATGGGGATCCCCGGATTCCGCAGCGCAACTTTCACTCCGCGTGCTTCGAGCTGCATTTACACGCTTAAAGGGAAGCTGAAACAGTTCTTGAAAAAAACGAGTTAGAGGTGAATTCTGGTGTATTTTTATCCCGTGAATCTGAATATCACATTCGTTTTCCCTGAAGATGCAACTAAAAGCGAGAAAACGCGAAAAATCTCCGACCTGTTGTTACGTCATAAAAGGATCATTCGGCCGCCAAGCGCGTGTCGCTCGTGTGGGCAGCGCGTGCAATGGCAAGCTTGCCAGTTGTATATGTTTCCGCAATGACTGCAGTCGTGACGTCTCTTTCTGACCTTCTTGAAAATAGCAAGAGTGCGCGTGCATAGCTTTGGCAGGCGCTGAAGATGCGCGAGAGCAGAGATTCCGAAAACTCCTTTTGTGACGTCACGCCCCGGGAAGGAGGGGCTTTGGCGGTACTTTAAAAATTAATTTCTGAAGGCTCCGTGCGCCAAATTGAAAAATAATCTCGATATTCCTGATCCTGGAGGTAAATTGAAGGCCATTGAAGTGTTTTTTCTCAAATACAGAACCGCTTCAGTTTCCCTTTAACCACTGGTCCCCCCCCCCCCCTCATTCGATGCCCTCTGTCTGCTCTCACCCTAAAGCCTCGTATTAGTGCCGCGTTCACCTCGCCTTCGCCACCTGGAAGGCTGACTGTCCCCGCGGCCCGTGTCGCGCATACACCCTCTCCCAGGAACAGTGGCCAGGTGCTGGCGCTGAGGAGGGAGCTGAAGCTTACCCGGCGACGGGTGGCCAGCCAGCAGCGGCACATTGCGGAGCTGAGGGCCCGCTACGACGACTACGACCAGAAGCTGCAGACGACGCCGCACAAGCTCAACGCGGTGCTGCAGGAACTGAGCCGCTGCAAGACGGAGCTCCAGTACTGGCGCTCCAAGTCGCCCGCCGTGACATCCTGCTCGTGCGGGAAGACCACCCCGACTCCACTGCACGAGCCTCCCCACTTTGGGGACGCCCCGACCAGCCCACTCCGCCTCTGGAGGGGGTCGACTTCACCCCTATCGACGCTCAGGAGGCCTGCGCATCCACCTCCGTGGCACTGGGTGAGTCGGCGGCAGCCGCAGGTTGGCGAGTCCAGAGCACAGTCCGCAGTGGCCTCAAGTGGCCACTGCGGACTGGGCAGAAGCCCAGTTCCGCGATGGCCCCTTCCGGGAGATCGAACTGTAGTAGGCTTTTTGTCCGGCTTGTTTTTCGTAGAGCTCAATGTTTACCAAACAAAATGCCCGTGAACTGGCTACTTTACGTCGTCTTCATCGATCGAGCGCGGGGCGAGGTTGGACACGAGCACTGCGGCGTTCGGCTGGGACTCATGTTCAGTCAACGCTTCACAGATTAAGCGCAAAAGAATGGCGGGGTCATCTCTTTTGGATGCCTCCAGCACACGCTTGTTGCCTTCCACCATGTTTCCTCTGCGCGGGCACCCCCGAAACTTGTGAGACACCAGAGTGCCTCGTGAGCGTGAGTTTCAGGTGTTCCAGCATGAGGTGCTCGTGCTGGAACACCCGAAGGATTGCCCTGCCGTGTTTCTGCCGTCAGTGGCCATGGAAACATCCCCGGTTAAGATTGAGCGAAAGAAAATGGCCTGGGGCACGGGAGCATCAGAGACTGGACGTGCGACTCTGCTTGTGCACTAGCTTTGGCAGTGCTTTCTCTCGCGCCGTCTTAGCCAAGACTCCATCTCTAGCAAGCCGGCCCGCCATTCGATTGTCGGGCACTCTGATGGAACTCTGGCAGCGTTTGTCGAAACTACGACTGCCGTCTGTCGGTCGCGTATGGGGCTGTCGTCCTTTGCAGTTTTTGCGCGACAAGGTTTGGCGAGGCGAGTTCGCGGTTGTGTCGTTGAAATGAGTTTTACATTTGGTTAGTTGTTATGTACAAGATGCCAGCGGAACTTGAAACAAATGTTGAGTTATTAATTAGATTTTTGGCACTTGTTTTTGATCATCAAGCTTCCAAAATAATATTACCTAGGCTTTGCATTCATCGGTTTTTCGTTAAGCCCAAACCAGATTTGACCATATTTGATTCTGAGGCAATGGTCATCCCCGTCCACGCTTGGTTTTTGGCATAGAGATTGGACCTTCGGGAAACATTGGGCAATTTCACCAGAATTTAATTTTGTGTTGTCGTCACCCTCCTCCTGAAAACCACAATACCATCATTTTAAAAGTCTTTCCGACAACCCAGCAATTAAATGTAATCGCATTTAGCCAGCATTCCCCTTTGCAAAAGTAAGGTCACCTCAGCAATAAAAGCTAGTCTTACAGTGCTGCTCTTTTTACAGCGAAGCTGTTCATTGCTAGGGTTCCGTGGATTTTTTTAGTGCAACAACAAAAGCTTGCACCGCTGTTTCTTTGTCGTCGTTCCAAGCGCTTGCGTGCCTAATTTCCTTCTGCTCTCCCAAAGTGGCGGTCCCGTCGCGCGTGTCTACTTTCCCAGGGTGCGCACAGGTCCTTGAAACCCTTGAAAACCCTTGAATTTAGAAATTGGGTTTTCAAGGCCCATGAAAACCATTGAATTTGAAAATTTGGCTTGCAGTGCCCTTGAAAGCCCTGGATCTTTTGGATAAAATTTTTAAAGTCCGTGAATGGCTATTTATAATAGCAAGTTTGGGTATATATTGTACATTTTTGTTATGTTTATCGATTTTTTTTTCTCGTTTCGGTCTAAGTTATTTCATTTTGTTTTGATTTAGATGATGTTCATTGGATGGTTGGCCACATGGGAGCAGATCCGTATCCAAATCTAATCTGATCCGGGAACACTTTGCGCACTGTTTCTGCCATTGGCCTAGTGTTTTGTTGTTGGTCATAGGAAAATGCCTGGCAAAAGCAGGTTTCAGGGTGCGTGGCTCTGCAGTGATGAATACAAGGACTGGGTGGCGCCAGATACGACAAATCAGCATTGTGCAAGATGAAGCCGTGCGGAAAAATTTTCAATGTAGCCGCCATGGGCGAGTTGGTGTTGAAGAGCCATATGAAGAGCGCGAAACATGCCGGCACCACGAAGATCACAAATGCAAAATTACTTGGCTCTGGGCACGTGTGAACAAACCACTGTCCCGCCTCCACCACAGTTGCCAAACCTAAACTCTGCTTGCAAGACTCACGAGTTGGTGACAAACGCCTAAGTGTTGTGGACTCTGAAGGTCGTCACAACCCACTGTTATGTCCTTGAAAATACTCCCACAAGGCCTTGAAATTCCTTGAATATCCTTGAATAACTTTCTTTGAATCGTGTACAAACCCTGTTTCCGCCGAGTGGCAGTCCCGTCGCGCGTGTCTAGTTTCCTCCGACAAGACGACGAACGTCGCGGGACAGAGAATGCATCACAAAGACGCAGGCACCACACTGCTCAATTGGGAAACTTTAAAGGGATCCTGAACCGAAATTCGGATTTCACAAAATAAGGTAGTAGAAGTGTTCAACGGGGCGCGCAAACCCCAAACATCACTCGTAAGCGATACTCAGACGGATGGCCGTATTTTTGTAAAATAAGGATGAGATTGAGTCAGAATGGCGACATCGCATTTCCTGCAGAATAGCTAAGGAGGAGGGAAAGCGGCCTTGCTCTCCTTTCTTCTTCGCATCCTCACGGAGCCAAAGCGAAAAAGGAGGAAACGAGATTCGCGACGTCACGGGCCTTTTTGGCCTTGTTCAAGCGTGCTCTTCTGTCACAAAAATACGACCATCTTTCGGGTTTGTAGTGTCCCGCCTAGCGCTTCTGCGTTGTTTTCTGAGATCGAAATTTCGGTTCAGCATCCCTTTAATGGAACATAAGCTAAATTCAAAAATGACTTTCTGGACAGACAGTCTGGGTGTAGTTGTAGTGAGTGTGATCGGCTGTGGTGCGATGACGACTTGACCAACATTGGCAATGTGCGAGACCCTGCAAAGCGTGCTCGTGCGCGCAAATGTTGTCGGTGACCACTTGCTTTTGATCGATGACCACCGATGAAGACAATAAATCTGTTTGTACCTTTGTTAAAAATCCGTGTCATGTCTGTGTCGTGTGCTAAAGAGCTTCGCTGGTCATCCACCTTCACGGAGTGGAATGGCTCATGATTTTTTATGGTATGTGGTCCTCTTTTCAATCCATCCTTGCAAACTTACTGGTAGTTCTACTGAACGTACTTCCAAGCCATTGCCAATTTGTCTTGCACAATACTCTCCAGTGGAGTTCCTTCACGAAGGCATTCGGTCTGCGATGGCTGCTGTTAGCAATACGACTAGGATGTCTAATACAAGATTATCTATTTGTCAGTCTAAGATACTGCAGTTGGACTTCTGAGAACTCCTGAGGTCGCAAAGCTAAAATAGAAGCTTCGAAAGCAGCCAAATCTGAGACTTCTTTTTCTGATAACATTGTTGAAAGGATGTTTCAATTGTGTGCAAATGCAACTTGAAAGAATGAAGAAAGGGAAAAGACTTGAGGGGAAGGGTGCATTAGGAGATGAAATCCTCTTGAAATTCGGCTCCAGAAAAGTTATTCGAAAGCTCTAAAGTTTCTGGACAAAATTAACCTAACAAAACCAAACATGCATTTTCCAAAAAAAAAAAAGTGGGAAGTTGGAAAGAAAGAAAAAAGTATTTTCCCTGCCGTGCAATCAGCGACACCTGCAGTGGAGAAATTTACCGGAGCGGGAGATGGTGCAGTTTCTAGACCAGAAACATATAAGGACCGTTGTTACATCAAAATCCGACATAGGAAAAAAAAAAAAAAGAGCTTTTGTTTTTTTTAGTATTGGTCAACGATATTTGGTAAGCGACCTTAGGTTTGGGCAAACGTGGCAGCCGCTAATGGTGTGCGGGGGTTTCTCGTCCCACGCAGGCGAGGAGGCGCAGCCAAAGCTGGTTCCGGCCTGCTACTGCACACCCCCGGAGAGCGTGTCTGCGCTCTGCCTGGGGGACCCCGAGAGCCTGTGCGCTGAGGAAGCCGGGCCAAGGCGGCCCGGTCGGCCAAGGCCCCCTCCCGGGGCTGCAAACGCAAGCTGAACTTGAACATGGCCCCCCTGCTACTCAAGATGCCCAAAGTACAAAGGATTCCCTCGCCAAATGCCGAGTAGCCCAACTCCATCAGGTGGCCCATCCATCGACCCACATTTCTTTGTGTGTTTGCTTCCGCCTCCCTCTCTCCGACCCGACTCCTCTTGGCCAGATACTTTACTAGGGAACACATCTCGCTCCGCAAAATGCCAATGGCCTCGGCGCTGACAGGTTTTGCGTTGTTGAAATGGCTAAACGCGCACAGCCGTTTTTTTTTTTTTTTTTTTTTTTCATTTTGAAGTGAAAAGGGTAGGCTGCTGCCATCTATCGTTGTGGACACTTGTCGAGACGGCCGTCTCAGCGAATCCGGTATCTCGGTGCATCAGTGGCAGCCCTCTCCTTCGGCGCAGCGCGAAGGCGTGAGCAACACGATGCGCATTCCTTTTCTCGGACGTGGGGGCGTTCTCACCACTAGAGGAGAATTTGGCACTGTAGGCGCGTCGTCTAATGCAGATATGTGGAGCGGGGTGTATTCATCTACTAAAATATTTGACTCGACTCTCATTGCTAGCGTTCCCATCCCCTCCCCCCTCCCTCCCTTCATTGCATCGAAATTTCTGGGACGGTTATCGAGGCAATGGTGCATTTGGGATGGTTCTTTGGGACGGCATATTCTCCATGGAGTTGGCAGCTGCGGTGGAGTTGAGGGTCGGGGCCTCTGGGCACTCATTCCAGATAAGCAAAGCTCATCTCGGAAGTGGCTCGACGACACTTTAGGAACTAAAATCGTGCAGGCACCTTCGTTCTTGGTTTTGGCCCTGGCGGCAAGGTATACCTAGCCCTGAAGAGCGTAGATCTGGCTGCCTCTAAAAACAATGAATGCTCCGGATGGGACTGTCAAACAGTGCTTAATCTCATTAAAGTGGTCATGCAGGCGAGTTGGTTTGTGACTAACGTTAACAAAGAGATGCACAAAAGCATGAAGACGAGCAGAAGGAGTACTCTCCTCTCGTCCTGTTTGTTTGTTCGTTCTGTTTGTCTTCGTGTTTTTTGTGTTTCGTTAAGGACCAAAACATGCTTGTTGTATTCCATATGCTTTAGCCAAGTTTGGAAACAAGAGGGAACCAACGGGGTGCGCTTTTGGTGACATGACAGTGTTTATGCTTAGCTCCGGTGTAGCTTCTGGTGTGGCAAGCCTCATTCGTGTAAAGGGGTTTAAAGAAACTCATATTTCTGTATTGAATTAAAGGAAAGGCTATCTTGTGCTGCTTTTTGCTGAGAATGTTGCATCATTGACCAGGTTGTCGGGTTTATGCAGGAACTGTGTTTCGGAAAAATCTATCTCCTGGTGCACTAGCACTGCATAAGGTGAGAAAAGACCTGTCGGAGCGAAATATCCTATTTTTCTAGGGTTTAAGTTGGGCCATTCTTTTTATTAAACTTTGCGAGGAATCACTCATACAGAATACTCAACTAAAGACTGAAATGAGCGTGATGGTAACAAATATCACACATAAAGGGCCTCTGACAACCCAAAAAATAGTTTGTTTGTTTATTATTTTTGCACGATGCACAAGGTAATGGTGTCTGAGACTACTCATTAATGTTTTTCTGCAGAGTTTTGTAACTTTCAACAAAGTTAATCTGAAATCAGAAGATCAGTGTGGAGGAACCTAATGTTTACAAGTCCAATAATCCCTCGAGTTGTTTCACTCTGGGAACTGCGTGTACAAAATTTCTTTAAATCAACATTTATTTGGCCTCTGGTGGTCACAAAAATTGTTTCGTAGATTCTATTATATATTTATAAATAAAAATGTGCCTCTGACGACTTACTTTTAAATATTCTGAGCTCTGTGTCGCGGAAGCATGTGGCTGAGGAATAAAAAGTGGGAAAAGCACCAAGCAGCCAGTCCGGCAGCGTTCTTGCGGAAACAAGCCGGATTGGGTATTGCAAATATTTTTTTGATTCACTGTTGGGACCTTGTGGGTTTTGCTTCTGTAAATATCTAGGCATGCCCAAGTGCCTTTGTCAGAGGCTCTTTAATTAAGGACCAAAACATAGAAGAGACGATCAAGACCCATCCCTTTTTTTTTCTTCTTGGTGCACGGACACAAAATACTCTATTGTAAATTGTTCAAAAGTTAATCCTTTGAGACTACATGACACTTTACCTTAAATCCTGGGGAAAAAATATGAGCATAACTATTCACACCCTTTGTGCAGCACAGTTGTTTTATACTATATACTCTCAAGCATATTTTTGGATTCAGAGGACATTAATTTGCAACAAAAATTCTCAACTTGCCCTACTCTTTCATATTTTTTTAAAATTTCATTAAGTTTTTATAAACTAACCAGTGCCTGCTTTATGCAGTTTGCCTTCACATCGTAAAAGGTGTAGGGTGTATCAAAGTGGGCTACTGTTTCTCGGCAGTTTTAAAATTCCCAGTGGGATTGGGCTGCGGGAGGGGAAACGAATCTTGAATGTTCATGGAACTAGGAGGAAGCAGTCTGCAGAAGGGTGCCAACTCGCATCCCATTTGACACCGTTGGCTCGACACCGTTCTTTGCACCTCTTTTTCACCACACCCTGGCTCGAACAGAGAGGTAGAGCAGCGGTGCCCGCATCGAGCGCATTTCTCGGATACACCTCGGATCTCGGTATCCCCGGTTCCGGCAGAGCAACGCGGCGAGTCTTCACCCGAGCCGGGTTTTATTTTCGTGCCTCGGGGCAAGGTTTCGACACGAGCCGCCAAAGATGTAAACTCTTGGAGAGACAATCTCTGGGTATGTGCGTCCACAACGTAACGGGAGCACAGTGCTTGCAGTGGTGTTTCCCAGTTGCCTCCTTCACCTGCTTTGTGATCTCCTTCGTTTTAGATCTCCGCGAGGCTCGGACGATTCATTGCATCAACATCTTTTCTTTTGTGTTTTATTTGCGCAACATCGTCACTGCTTTCTCGAAATCGGCGGATGTAGGCGGTGTAATAAAAGATTATACCGTGTCCTTTTTTTTTTTCTTATAAATTTTGGAAAATTACAAAATTAATCTATTGGCCAAAATAAATTGGAAGATTTGGTTATTTGTGGTAGCGTTTGTGTGCCCACTGATCATTAAGTTATAGGTCTACATGAATGTCGAATAAAGATGAAGATTATGTTTTGCGAATTTCACGAGCTTAAATGTATATGTGGTACAATTTACGGGCTTGGTAGTTAGTTTTAAAATAACTTGAATGTTATCTCTGAAGCAGAGGCGCTCTCAATCGAGTGCTTTTTTTTGTAGCCGAATTATGTAGCCTGCTCTCCACCTGTCATCGTATTTGGAAGTGAAGGACATCACAGTGGACTTTCGAGATGAAACCCGGGATATGCCGTTCACTCACTCGTCATTTTGAAATCGACCTAACTTTCCCGAACCCAACAGAAGTACACGCAATAAACTGAAAATGTCGCTCCTCAAACGTCCAGAGGACCTTTTCTTTTTTTTAAATCGGTGCCTCCTTCGCCTGGATTGTGTGAGTGAAGGATCGTGGGAATGGTCGGGATTGCACGGATTTGCAAAGCGAGGCGGGTCCCGCAAGGGCGGGAGGAGAGTGCATCGACGTCCGTCTTTGTGACAGCGGTGGCTGTGAATGTGTCAACTTATCTCCAATGCCGAATATCCAGAGTGACAGTTTAATGTCTTGCTAAGAGCACAGCAGCATAGACGCGTACCTACCTTGTCGCAGGTAGCACTTGCCACTTTGAAGAAATCTGGTGGAGAGACGTGTGGGAACGCTTCCGACATCAGGTTTCCTTTTGTTTTTGCACTGCCCCTTAGAGTGTGGTATTACACCCTGTGAGCACAGTTTGCTTGTAAACTCGTTTTGAGGTATGTTCATTTGTTTCCCAATTTATGAGCTGCTGCAACAATTCAGTTGTGCCAAATTTAGGAAGAAAAAAAAAAAGCTTTGCGCGTTTAAATTTTTTTGTTGTTTTAGAACGAGTGTATGTAACGTATAGTGATCAAATGGAAATGCCAGACTTTGGGGCACTTTGCGTGTGTGCAATGCCTATTTGTGTTGACTTCGCTTCGCAGTGTGATGGTGTGTGGTAGGATTGTAGGTGTCATGCAGGTATCTGAACAATCAACCCGTGTCTTGTGCAAGCAATGGGAAGAGTTCTTTTTTCCTCTCTCCCTGAGGTTTGATTGACAGCGAGTGGAAAGCGAGAATTGTTGGGCATGTGCCGAAGGGGTTTGCGAGATGCGGATGCCACATTCCCAGTATGTGGATGAATTATACTGGTTGTGTGCGATTTTGTTTTTAGCAGAGAGAAAAGCAAGATATATAAATACTATATATACATACTATACTTTTTTTTTACTTCCAAATAAATTATAAATGTAGCTAAACTTTTTGAAGGCAGTCTATTATTGCACACTTATTTTTCGTAACTGTTTTGTTTTTCACTACCTGCTGTAATATTCTTTGCTTTGCCATAATTTGTGACTAACTTCTGTACCTTGAAGGTTGTTGGGAAAGTACTATATTTTATTTTCACTTAGGTCCACGAAAGATCTCAATTCTTCCCTGTCGCGACATAAAAATGCATGTTACAACTTAGTGATGTGTATTTTGCACAGATAAATTGACTAGCTTATACTTGTAAGCACAAAAAAAAAAACTATTTATTGTTTCTTGTAATAAAAATTGGTAACAGAACTTTGACTCCTGGATGTTTCTTTTCTATGGGCCTTACTTTGAATAATATTCGGCAGGCAGGCAGCTTCATTCAGTTCAATCCACGAATTGGGACAAGTGCAGTGATGGAAGTGTTGCACCAAAACTGCACCACAAACAAAATCCTGCTACATCTTGCACCAAAATGTCATATTTTTGCTAAGAATTGCACCTCACCTGCGCCTAAATAAGCTTAAACAAACGGGGAAAAAAAGAGATTTTATTGGTTGATTAGAAGGGGAGAAAATTTATAGTATATAAATGTGTCGCAGCATCTCTACTGACCGTATGAGTTGTTTTATCCTAGGTCAGAGCACAGTCAAACGCTTGTGCACACACAACCACAAAAACAGTGACTGGGAATTCGCTGCGCTTGCTTGGTTTAGATGACTACAAAAATGTCGAGCTTTTGATGCCGTTTGATTCGTCCATAAGCTCGTAGCGTTGGCTGCGCTTTGACCTAAAGGGACCATGAAATGATTTGCCAGCTTCTTTTTTTTTTTTTTCAAATGAAAACCCCAACTCATTTTCAATGTCCATAGAACCCAAAGCAGGAATCCGTTTTCGTTTTATTGCCTCCAGTTTTGCGCACAAAGAGATTAAAACTCGCGTCTGCTTTCCTCCTCGACTCAACCGGGCTCGGCCACCAACACGAGAAATAACATGATCGCGATGTAAAGTATGCCTCTTTGCCAAAAACGGAAGTTCTCCCAGCCGAGAGAAGGAGCCGCACTGGACACGAACACTGCGTCACACGGACGTATGCACTTGTCGACAATCAATCCGTCGACGAACATTTGATTTCGCGACGGCACTGATCATCGCTTGCGAATAACAAGTTCTGCAATGTGCTTAAGAAGGACGGTGGAAGCTTGGAGTCATCGTACCCGGTGCCCAAGCACTTCACGGCCGCTTGATTTCTCGTTTCTCTTTTGAGAGCTAAGAAGGAAGCTAACAAGGAAAGCTAAGAAGGAAGAAGTTAAAAAATCATTTCATGGTCCTTTTAAGATGAAACGAAAGGTAGAGATTGCTCGTCAACTGCGCTGGTACTATCGTCTAAATTTTCGGGCAAAGTCTGGAACTAAAAGTCGCGAGAAAATTTTGCAAAATGGTGGGATGGCAACTAAGATGATAAGACAGAACCAGAGCCTTCTATTCCCGAAGATTGCTGGATTGTCATGTCTGCCACATGCCTCCGTGCCATGGCACTTGCGCCACTCGCGTCTACCTTCACCACCTCGCACCGGCTCGCGCTCGTCGAGATTCACCGCTTTGCACCAGGGTGCAAGGGGCAGCGCCTGACACGAGGCAGCAGCTAGGTTAGCGCAGTTGGCTTGGAAATTACGCTCAGTACTATTACAGGTAGACCTTCTTTGGCCTCGACTGTAAGTTGAAGTGCAACTTTAAAATGAAGTGCTGAGGAAGGGAAAGAAAGAAACGCGGGTCAATATTTGAATAAATAGATGGTAGTCAAGGTAGTAGTTCCCATACCGCAGTCGTTCGAAAGGGCAGCCAATTTCGACTCTACCCTGGATTCCAACGCCACTAAAACAGACTCCCTTTTAAAGCACAGCCCTTGGTTTTCATGTTTGGGAGTGGTTGTTTCTGCAATTTATGAAGTTAGAATTTTGTGTTTGGGAAGTTAAAAAAACGAGGGAAGGGGGGAGGGGGGCGGTATGTATTGTTATCGATAGATGTTTTAGTGGATATGCTAGTTATTGCTGGCATTTTACAGGAAATTTATTTCCAGGCTAAATGAACAATTCAGTGTTAAAGGGAAAGGGGGATAGGCTTCATCTCAACTGAAGTATTGCGCTATGCTTTATTTTTTCACTATTTTACAGTGAAGCTGTTATGCACTTGGATCTGGGAAAAAATGTGTCTGCGGATGTTGACAGAAAACTCCCCATTGATTGTGTAAAGTATGAATAAAAAAAATAAGAGGGGGCAACCGGCGTAAGCCTTCCTCGGCATTATTAAATAGTGAGGTCCTAATCTCTTGTTATCATCTCTAGGCATCGTCCGCAAGGTCGTCCTAGGCGTCATCCTCTAGGTGTCATTGAGGTCGTCCTAGAAGTGGTCCGTGAGGTCGTCCAAGAAGTCGTCCTTGAGGTCATCCTAGGCAGCGTCCTCGGAGGTTGTCCTAGAATTCGTCCTTGAGGTCGTCCCAGACGTCCTCTAGGCATCGTCATCATGGTCGTCCTCTAGGCATCATCCTAGACATCTATAAAGTAACAGCTTCTCTGGTCCTCCATCTTCACATGAAGTGGAAGGGCTCTACAGTTTTAATACTCATTGTAAATAAAACCTAATCTGTCCCGAGCCTTATTCTAAAAAGAAGACTATGTGTTCCGCTTAGCGATGCAATCAATTTTTCATTTTGAAGTGATATGCTAAGAGATGTTGGCACCTGCTCCAAAGCATCAGTGGCTGCTCGAAACCAATAACTTGCCTTCTTGCCCACCAGTGATGAATGGGTTTCTGACAACCTAGACCCGTATGTGCTGTGTCAGTTACTGGGGATGCAGGGACAAGATACGTACAAGTTCTAGTGCAAAGGTTTAGAATAAGGCCATGAACAGATTCTTCACTCAATCAAAAGTAAATTTACTGGAATAGTATGTATTTGCACAAAGCTAGTATGGGACTTGTAACGTGGACCAGTGTTCTGATTTTAATAAAGTTCAGTGCCTGATGCACAACACATTTTGAAAGCTACACCTCAGCAAAGAATTCGTGTGCCTCTGGCGAACAGGAAACCATGCAACTACAGTAACCCGAGTGTTCCAAGCATTCCTAAGCAGCCTCGTACCACTATAAAATGCTAGCAGGTAGAGTAAAGAACCACATCCCTATACCAGATCAGTTACTACCCTAAAGGACACTACTGGGAACAGCAGTACCGTATTTACTCGCACAATGAAGCACTCGCGTAATGAACGCACCCCCCAAATCGGCTCTCAAAATTTCGACTTTTTTCACTCGCGTATTAAACGCTCCCCCAACTCGGACATCAAAATTTTGACCCCTTCCCCCACGCGCGCGAAATGAATGCACTTTTTTTATCCTGGTGCAGCGAGGTCGCGAATGCACGGGCAGCGTGGGCGAACAAAACACCTTGCAAAAGGCGATAAAAAATTAAAAAAAAATAATCCAAAGGAAGCAAGAAAAAAACAAAAATTACACCATCTCCCCGAGGGGAATTATGGGGTGATGCGGAGCATCGTGTTGTGTCCGAGGAAAGAGTCAGTAGCGTGTTGACGTCGATAGATGGCGCCACCGACTGCCCTAGCGAGTAGCCTCTAGCTGAGAACCGCCCATACGCTTAGCCGTTCGAATACGCGAGCACTCGCGGCAAGAGAAACTTGGAACGCCTCGCCGTTTATCGTTTTTTCACAACTTGAAGGAGAGGAGACTAGAGGAGGAGAGTTGCGCGTGCGCGCGCGGTGTGAGGAGAAGCGAACGCACGTGCAGTGCAGCGCAGCTGGTAGAGAGAGCAAGCGGAGAGACTAACGCGCAGCTGTTGGAGAGAGGGGAGGAGGAGAGTTGCGCGTGCGTAGTGCGAGTGCGGACTACGACGCCAAGGCCGCGGGACATAGGCCCGAGCAAGAGATGCTCCGCATCTAAAAAAACATGGAGAGGAGCTATATTTTTTTTCTTGCACAGCGCAGTCTGGACTTTGGATCGCGTGCCTCGCGCAAGGAGATAAGAAAGAGAAGCGGAGAGGCCCTCGCCTAAGCAAAACGAAGCGAAACAGCTTGCATAAGGCGGAAAAAATAAAAGCAAAAAAAAAAAAACATCCACCGAACTAAGAGAAAAAAAAAACAAAAAGGAGCTTTTTTTCTTTTTTTTCACAGCGCAATTTGGTTTTGGTGTCGCGCACCGCGCACAAGGAGATAAGAAAAGCGGAGAAGCCCTCGCCTAAGCAAAAGCAACTTGCAAAAAGCGGGGGAAAAAACAGTTTACGGTTTTAAGAGAAACAAATTACACCATCTTCCCGAGGGGAACCATGGGGTGATGCGGAGCATCGTGTTGGTTCCGAGCAAAGAGTCAGTTGCGTGCTGACGTGAGATGGCGCCACCGACTGCCCTGGCGTCACCCCCTACGCGAGCCTTCGTCACGGCTCGCGGCAGAGAAACTTGGAACCCTCGCCGCTCGCCGTTTATTTTTTTTCACACTTGAAGGAGAGGAGACTAGAGGAGGAGAGTTGCGCGTGCGCGCGCGGTGTGAGGAGAAGCGAACGCACGTGCAGTGCACGCAGCTGGTAGAGAGAGCGAGCGGAGAGAGTAACGCGCAGCTGTTGGAGAGAGGGGAGGAGGAGAGTTGCGCGTGCGTAGTGCGAGTGCGGACTACGACGCCAAGGCCGCGGGACATAGGCCCGAGCAAGAGATGCTCCGCATCTAAAAAAAACATGGAGAGGAGCTATATTTTTTTTCTTGCACAGCGCAGTCTGGACTTTGGATCGCGTGCCTCGCGCAAGGAGATAAGAAAGAGAAGCGGAGAGGCCCTCGCCTAAGCAAAGCGAAACAGCTTGCATAAGACGGAAAAATAAAAGCAAAAAAAAAAAACATCCACCGAACTAAGAGAAAAAAAAAGAAACAAAAAGGAGCTTTTTTTTTCTTCTTTTTTTTCACAGCGCAATTTGGTTTGGGTGTCGCGCGCGCGCGCAAGGAGATAAGAAAAGCGGAGAAGCCCTCGCCTAAGCAAAGCGAAACAAAACAACTTGCAAAAAGCGGGAAAAAAAAACAGTTTACGGTTTTAAGAGAAACAAATTACACCATCTTCCCGAGGGGAACCATGGGGTGATGCGGAGCATCGTGTTGGTTCCGAGCAAAGAGTCAGTTGCGTGCTGACGTGAGATGGCGCCACCGACTGCCCTGGCGTCACCCCCTACGCGAGCCTTCGTCACGGCTCGCGGCAGAGAAACTTGGAACGCTCGCCGTTTATTTTTTTTCACACTTGAAGGAGAGGAGACTAGAGGAGAGAGTTGCGCGTGCGCGCGCGGTGTGAGTAGAAGCGAACGCACGCGCAGTGCAGGCAGCTGGTAGAGAGAGAGCGGAGAGAGTAAAGCGCAGCTGTTGGAGAGAGGGGAGGAGAGTTGCGCGTGCGTAGTGTGAGTGCGGACTACAAGGCCGCGGGACATAGACCCAAACAAAAGATGCTCCGCATCTAAAAAAAAAAAGAGAAGCTTCCTTCTTTTTTGTTTTGCTCAGCGCAGTTTGGTTTCGGGGTCGCGCGCCGCGCGCAAGGAAATAAGAAAGAAAAGCAAAAAAAAAAAATGCGAAAAAAACAAAACATGGGGAGCATTTTTTTTTGCGCGTCGCAGTTTGGTTTTGGAGCCGCGCGCAGAGATAAGTTAAGTCGATTTTTCGGGATAAAAGGTCCGTTCATTATGCGAGTAAATACGGACGCAAAAATGTTACTTCGCGTAAATACGGACGCAAAATTTTTACTTCGCGTAATGAACGCCCCCCCCCCCCAAACTTTGCATAGATTTTGCGGAAAAAAAAAGTGCGTTCATTCTGCGAGTAAATAGGGTAACTGAGGTAAGGGCAATCCATATAGAGCATGAGCTCCTCAGACTTTTGTCAATCACGATATTGCTCTCGTCTAAAGCCCCCACCTCCTTCGAATCCACTTTTCGGCTAATCCACTTTGCGTGTGTTCCTATGGGAGGCAAAAGGAACAACAATATCTTGTGTCTAAAAGGATGCTAGGGCAGCTTTTACTAATTGAATATATGTAGTTCCTAGCAAAGAAAACTGTGAGTGACTAAGCTCAAAGGCAACAAATATAGCAACCACTTGCTACTTTTTGCAAAGAATCATGCATGCTTTCAAGTCGAACGTTCCATTGGTGATATGCACATCTTTATTCAAGATAGATCTCGGACCACTTGAGATAACCATAAAATGATGTCACCAAAAAACTATGTCCCTCGGAATGTAGCGATAGCATGGCGAGATTTTACAAGTTATTACAGACCACGGCAATATTCATTCATTCATTTATTTTCAGTGTCCACAAACAGCTTGACACCTCTTTAGCGTGCGCTTTCCAACTCCTCTTGAACTACTGGCAATACAATCCAGATTGAAAGCAGTTACTTCTATGGAAAACCAGAAAGGTACTTAGAAAAAAAGAATTGCAAACGACCACATAAAGCATGCTGCAATTGACAGCGGTAGCTGCTGCGTTGTAGAAAGGCATGTTGAAGGAGACTTTCGTTCAGTCAGTGTGCTGCACAATGTTTGCAAAGGGTTCTTCGCTTTCAGTGGAATTGATGTCGGAGACGCACGTGAGGAGATGTGTGCTTTGGTGGAACAATTGTGCGAGCTGTTACATGTGTTGGAGAAGGACACAGAGACGGGCTTTTCTTTGGCTGAAACACTCTTTCAGAACGGGGGTGAGAACGGAACCTGGGTGGCGGTAGTGGAGAGGCGAGGAAGCGTGTCCACACTAAACGCAACCATGTGGGTATTTTGCAATGGCGGCTGCCGGAGGGGTTGGGAAGGAATAAGAGAGAGCGTTGCCGGAAGGTATGTGGATGTAGCAAGAACAACGAGGAGGTAGAGAGCCTGTCCCTGTGATCATATGGGTTTTTCGGAAAAAGGCACGGCCTGCAGGGTGCAGGGGAGAAAGGGGGGGCAAGAGGGAGCATTGTTGCAGTTGGTGCGTATGTGTGGGGGAACGACGGAGAGAGGGAGAACAGTGCCTCTGCTGTAGAGTGGGATTCTGCATTCATGCATGAGCATTTTTTGCCAGGAGGGGGCACTAACAGCTACCACTGTAAAACATGTATATTAAGCTATACATTGGTTCTGAGCATCTACAGTTATGGGCCAGTCAAATCTGAGCTTTCGCTATTAGCTCAGCCTGAAGACTGAGTGTTTGAAATGACGATATTCAGGGTAGACCGCGACGCAAGGTCGCGGCACTGATAGCTCTCAAAGAAAGAAAAGCTACTGCTGTCAAATGTAGTTAGTCTAGTAAGCAAGTGCACGAGATTTCACAAGGTATTTCCACCACAAGTGCACATTTTGTTCTTAAATTCTTGTTTAACATGATGGATGTCCCATAGCAACCAGTGACAAGCACAATTATCCAGTCAACTTTCAGAAGTGCTTTTTCCAGGACTTCAAAGTCTGCAGGAAATAAATAAATGTAAACCTGCAGCGTGCCACAGTATATTTCAAAATTCATCTTCTGCTGACACATTACATTCTGTCACTCCCACACAAATCTTGGAGTCGAAGGTGGAATAAATGAAAAAGTGTATGTATAAAATACCACTCAGACTCTTTTTCTTGATATGCTCAACATTCCCGTACCTCCGAATAAATTCTCCAGTAGCCTGTAGTCAAGATCTCGGTCAACACAACCATCCGACAATGTTACGCGACCAAAACAAATACGAGAGGGGACAGTCTACTTTGCTTCAATACCACCGGCTAATAAAAAAAATAATAACAAAAGTAATAATACAAGCTCTCATCTGAATCTTGCGCAAGGCAAGATAAAAAGTTTGAGAAGAGTCGTCACCATGCCAAATTCCACTCCAGCAACGGCAAGCACGTTTTGCCGGCTCCGCATTGTCGAAAATCGAAAACCCAGAAGTGAAACCAGGCAGAGAGAAGACCTTTACAACTGCACAAAATATACATATATAGCCTGTAGTCAAGATCCTTCCCTTTCCGGACCAAGGGCGGCCACCCGAAACGGTCGCGAAGCAATGTGTCGACCGGCGTGGCCGACACCGGGCCCACGAGAAAGGGACTGGAGCCCCCTCATCAACTGGGGGCCTCCGTGGCCGCCGCCGCCTGCTCCACGTGTCCGGGGACGACCCCTTCTGGTTCTGAACCAAGGCCGTAAGGAACTGCTTCTTCACCTCCTGGGTGTGGGGGTCGCTGTCCCTCAACAGCAGGCTCGTGCGTTCCCCACTCCCCCAGGAGCCCAGGGAGACGCTGTCTGCGTCTCGCATGACGGCCGCCCCTTCGGTCCTCCCCGGCTCGTCAGAGGATACCAGGGTCCATTCCTCCATCACATAGTCTGGATTTCCATCCTCTTCTTCCTGGCTCGAGTCTGTGCACTCGATCGCGCCTTTCAGAGTGTCCCGCACCTGTGGTGAGCGCAAAGAAAACATTGCAGGCAGTGTCACGAAACATAACTGTCTCTTTAATGTGCCTTCAATGTCTCTTTTACATCTTTGATACGATAGTATCAGATCTAAAGATTAACCGCAACCTTTACATGCAGTCCTATAATGCATGCAAGGCAGTATTGAAGGAGCGATTGTTTAAATTTGCTTTGAAGACATTAAACAGTCGTTTTGGGAAGTGAAGGACATATTGTTTATTGACAAACGGTGTCAAGTTGTGGTATCATGAGACATCGTGTTACATGACACAGTGTCATGGGACACCGTGACGTCACCTGACCACACGTTGCAGTGTCCAGTCATGGTGCGACACGACTTCATGTCGCATGGTGTCTCGTGACACTGGTCATGCCACGTGATGCCACAACTTGACACTGCGACACTGTGCCATGTGACCTGACATCAGACAATGTGGTCGTGCGATGCAATGTCACGATGTCAAGTCGTGGCATCGCGTGACATTGATTTTTCCGCTAAATTTGGTAGGCACGTTGACGACAGATTGTTTTGATAATATATAAAGATGTATGGTGACTACAACATTCTTCATTTACATTGGAGATGGAGACACTACACTGCATTGCAATAAATTATCATCTTAAACAACTTTTGATGATAACAAACTCTGCCGACGCTGACAGCACGTGCTCACTGAGGAAATACAAAGAAATAGCCGGCAACAAAGTGCCGCTGTAGCACAGTCAATGCCCACAGCTCGTGCCAAGCGATGCTCTTTTACGCGCTCCAAAACAGAACAAAAAAAGCATCTGCAACAAAATAATCAGATGTCATCACCAGTGGTAGAAGCAGCATTGGACCTTTTGTAGCGGGTTTTATAGCAAGCGAAATATTGATACAGTAAACTTTCATTAATTCGACCTCGACGGGACCTTGAAATTTGGTCGAATTATCCGAATGATTGAATTAAAAAAAGGACAGAAAAATGGTTAAAATTAAACTTCCTTTTATTGTCCAAAGTACTCACGGATGGTCTGCTGCCGTCTCCGATTAAAACGCGTGTCCAAAAGCAGGCTTCGGAGAGCAGCATAACTAAACGTCACATCCCCAAAAAATCGCGCACTATAAAAAAAAAAATTTAAGTTTTAAGAGTTGACTTTGGCTCGGCACAAGCCAAAGTCGGCTTAGCGACAAAAAAAAATAACACAAAAAAAAGGAAAAGAGAATTCGCATTTTCCAATGCGCAGATGGACCGCACACGATGCTACAAAGAAGCGCGAAGCACTTTGAGAGCGCTCGCTGAGAAAGCTTCGAGCCGACTTCGGCACCAAACAACCAAACCGTCGGCGACAAAAAAACCAAAAAACAATAACAACAAAAAAAGAAAAGAGAACTTACGCTTTTGGTGCGCAAAATAAAGCGCACACAATGCTACAGAAAAAAAAAAAAAACGCTTCGAGAGCACGCGGTGGTTTGTGCGCTGGCTCGTGCGCGCCCGACCACGTGCTATGTTCTCCGCACTATTCCACGCCAGATTGGTTGCGCTGGCTCGTGTCATTCGGTATGGTCCATCTCAACGGCATAGAGGAGCAGGCGCATATTTGCGCACGTTCGGCTTTGCAGCAAGGGCCCGATCGCCGTACGTAGCTGGTTTTTCTGTCATGGTGCCGTGAAATGTGAGCCCGCGCGGCGTGCGCATTCGCTCGGGACGAATAATCCGATGCGGAGTCTTCCCGAGTTCGAACTATCAAACTTTTCCTCCCATAGAAATGTATGGGCGCTTGCCGGGACTTTTAGACACGATCAAATTAAACGAAAAGTCGAATTAACCGAGGTCGAACTAATGAAAGTTTACTATATAGACAGATGCCAACATCTGTTAGCACGTCACTTAAAAGGAAAATGTGACTGCATCGCTCAATTAGTTCCTATCTCAGAATGATAGAGGGTCCTTCTTTGATAATAAAGTTTTTTGGAGGGCTTTATCTATTTTGGCGCAGGAGTGGCACAATTTTTAGCATAAGTAACACTTTGGCACAAGATGTACATTACTAGTAGAATTTCGTTTATGGTGTATTTTGGCACAAATGGCGCAGCACTTCCATCTCCACATCGAAGAAGCAAAGCGCGCACGAAGGCACCCTAGTTACACGCACTCAACCTGTGGTCTTGGGTGCCTACATTTCAACCACGAACTGGAGCATGGCCAGCTCACCCTCTTAAGCCTGGCCAGAGCAAGGACGATGTCGTGCTCCCTTTCCTGCCTCTGGGACAGCACGCAGTCCTGCAGCAGGCTCAGGTTGGAGCTCATCTGGCGCCAGCAGGTGTCCATGACAGACCGCATCTCGCGCACCTCCTTCCGCAGGGCCGACAGCTCCGTGCCGGGTGCCCTCTGCGAGTGAAACGTGCCACATCTCGAGGGAGCTGGAATGCCTGCACGCCTGCTTCGTTCGGCCCCCATCACCTTATTCGCAACTCTAGTTGGAAGTTTCTCTGAGGCACGGGTTCTCAAGCTGAGTTGCTACGGATTCAGGGGTTCCCCGGTGTACCTTTTCCCAAGCTCCCAAATTTCCCCGACTGTCTCTGCCCCGACGTAAAGCATTAAACCAGTTTAAGTGGTACTTTAACGGATTTGAGTCGCTTAGTGATGCTCAGCTACGAGCCATAAACTATCTAAAGAGAAACCCGTTTAGAACGATCCGACGTACAGCGAATTATTGTCGATGTTGAACTAGCATAAAATTTAAATAAAAATGCATGTAAAAAGTACTTTTTATAATGAACAACACATTGGCCATATCGAATTTTTTTCCCCAAGAAGAATTCCAAAAACAGCGCAAACGATCGTTTTCTAGCTTGTTCCTTCTTCCTTCTCCCTCTCTCCCTCTCCCCCCTCCCCCCCCCCAAAAAAAAAAAAAAAAAAACTAGGAAAGAAAGAAAATTCCAAAAGCTCAGGCCGGGAACAAAATTGAGAGAAGAGAAGCGATTCAGAAGGGCAGAAAGCTAAAAACACTGCACGCACGCACAGAAAAAGCTCAAAAATATTTTCATCCCAAAGCGGTTGCCCACGAAGAAAGCGATTCAGAAGGGAAGATAAGCTAAAAAAACAAAATCTGCACTGCGAACGTTGTTGGAGTTTTAAAGCATTTAGTGAGTCGACGTTTTGGCCTGAGAAAAGCCTTCTTCAAGTCTTGAAGAAGGCTTGTCTCAGACCGAAACGTCGACTCACTAAATGCTTTAAAACTCCAACTAGACGTCAGTGCGACTTCAGTGCTTTATATATATAATATATATATATATATATGTGCGTGTATATATATATATTTTTTTTGATTGTGTGTGTGATTGCATTAGCACCTTGAAACACCCGCACGAAAATATTTTCTGGCTATGCCACTGTCCGAGGTGATCGACTTGCGCTTCTTCTATGCGCAGTGCACGGTCCGGGCTTCTGGTTATAAATGTGCGCTAAATATCATTCCACTCAGACGGTGGGGAAAAAGCCATGCATTGAGAAATGAATCGACTGCATGACATTTGCTATACAGGCTGTTTTTTAGGCTTTACAGATTCGCAAGAGCTGCACTCATAAAAGCTGCATAATCTAGTCTGTGCGGGTGAACTATATGGCCAGGGGGACATAATGTAGGGTGCTAATCATCCACGATTATATGGCTAATTAACAAAGATAGGTTAATTTATCTTTAATTAGTGAAAATAAACACATGGCTCCAATTAGAAACTTGTTGAGCATCATCGAAAACCAACTGAATCAGTCAATTTTAAGAAGACGTGAAGCATGTGGGAAGATACAGAGAAGCACGAAAGTTACCATTCGTGCAGCAGCAGCAAGGCTGCCGGTGCGATTAACATACCCACGCGGTTTTTCCGCCTCTTATCATCCGTGTTTTCTCATCCCAGCTTTGTGGCTGCTGCACGGTGGTAACTTTGGTGCGCTACTGCGCTTTCCTACATGCTCAGTCTTTTTGAAAATAACTGACTTTATGGTTTTCAATGACTCTCAGAAAGTTTCTAATTAAAACCATACTAAGCATGACAAAAAAAAAACAAAAAAAACGAGACTGTGGGTAAAAACGACACTAAGAGGTCTCAATGTTGTCATGTCATTTGTGTTGTTTTTACCCACAGCCTCGATTTTTTTTGTCCTATTTAATATTCACTAGCTCGCTTTGCGTCCTACATTCAGTTCATGAAAACACAAGTTTTTTTTCACTAATTAGAAAGTTAATGAACAATTTTAGTCCATTATTTGACTTGTTGTGAAAATTATCCCCCTATATTATGTCCCACTGACCATATAACTTACCTGCACAGTGTGTATTAGTGTACCAATCACGGCTTTTTAAAAACAAATCTGTTACGCCGAAAAAAAAAAAAAACACGTTGTACATTACTGTCATCCCTGTGTTCAGCACCCTGTGGATATACTTCAATGAGCCTATTGACAAAACAGAGCGCAAGTTTGTCTGCTTCTTTGCACAGGGATTCCAATAATGTCAGAATGCCGAGGCTGCGAAAAACATGCAAGATGCTCAGGCAAATCAGTCCATTCCAGCTGGATTATGGAACTGGAAATGAGGCAATCCAGCTGGATTCCAAGCTGGACCCAGCTGGATCCAGCTGGACTGCCTCATTTCCAGTTCCATAATCCAGCAGGAAGTGGACTGATTTCGCGTGGATGCCATTGAGGTCTATCCACTATCCTTCCAATCAAAGCCAATCCGAACTCGGCGTCACTCTGATGTCACAGCAATCCCTGCCGAAGAAGCGGACGACTAGATCTCTGCACGTTGGAAATGAAAGTACGGAAGAAATAAGGTTGAAGACAGACATATACAAGTAGTGTAAGCTTTCAGTTTACATCAACATTTTTTTAAGCACCAGAACACTGCATTAACTAATCTCTTGGTTGGGAGATTTGTTTCCAACTACACTTTGGTATGGCAACAAATGCGTTTCTGCCTGCACAGATCAAACTGGATTAAATTGAATGTCCTCCTCCACTGTGTGCAAAGAAAAATAGTACTATGCACATTAATGATCTAAAGAAAGGATAAATGTAATGTCATTTATGTGAGGCACAGATAATAACAACAAGTCAAATGTAATGCTGTCTCAATGATTGCCTCCATGAACACTACAATGAGGGCATGTGGCCAGCCCCATTGCACTTGACATCAAAAACCACGGGCTGACGTCCCCAACTTTCAGAAATATTGCGTGATTGGAGGGCATTGCAAGCACTAGGAAAGACATTGTCTTTAATACTTCAGACTGACAACTAAGAGCCTTTCTGAGGCTGGAGTTGAACATGATGAGAGTTTTGCACAGTTAGCCTATCGGTGCTCCCTACCATTTTAGCCCATCATTTATGTCAGGTTTATTTTGGTCACATGTTCTCTCTGCCTCTCTCTAACCAAGGGCTTGCTGGACCAAAGGTAAGAAAAGAAAAGTGATTTTAGCTGAAAGCTTGTAAACGTGTGTTCCTTGTCCCTGCTAGTACTGAAGAAAAACGCACATGTGCACTCTGTTCACAAACAGTGTGGCTCCATACTACTTGAGAAACTACAGCGGCGAGAATTGCAGGAAACTGCAAAAGCTAGAAATAGAACAGCCAGAAGGATACTACTACTTATTGTTGTGTACAGGAGCTACAGCACAACTAATGAAGTGCTGCAGTCGCAACTCACGTGAGCGTCTCTCAACGAGGCGCTCGGTCGCCGACTCTGCGGTTGGATGCATTTAACTGCACCATCTCCTTCTCGGTGAGCGCGTCTCCGTTCCCATTGGCCAGCAAGGTTCAGGCTTTGAGTGATGGCGGTCTTCTTGATGCCCTTGAAAGACCACACCTGGTTCGGCCTGCGCTGCCCCTTGACCGGGGACTTGCCTTTGCTTCCGCCTGCTGGCGCGCTGGCCTCTGTCCAGAAGTCAACAATCGTGGAATAGAAAGCTTAAATTTACTACTGGTGGCATTCTCAACCAAGCTGACACTCATTTTATTGCAACAGTTTCAGGCTGCAGTTCCACAGAGCGCGGATTCTCAAACTGGGTTCCCAGGGGTTCTCCAGGGTATTATGACGGGTTTCTCCAAGCTATTTCCATAACCGTCTCTGCCCTTGTGTAACATGTTCAAGCACTGTTTTAGCAGATCTGAGCCACCCATTACAGTACAATGAGCCAATCACTCCCTAGCATGTGAATTATGCATTAAGCTTCTACAGTGTTTTACTGTATCGGTGCCAAGACTGGGAAGGCTGCCAATCAAGAAAGATAGAGGTTCCTCGAGATAGAAAAGTTTGAGAGCTCACACCACGATGGTTACCTGGCACAAAGCCATTCTGCGTATGTTTGAACATAATGCTGTCTTATGCACCTCAAGCATTCCCCACTACCATCCAACATGGGAGCCTTGGCGATTGTATTCAACCGGCACTTGCGTCACGCTCGGATCTGCAAAATCTGACTCACTGGGTCGTGTCATCAATACCAGTGGGTGCCTGGAGATAACCTGTAGGTATGCAGGGTCTTACAGGTGTGGTGTATGACTGCGCGTTATGGCACCTGAGCGAGCTGTTCCCTTGTTACAAACACTAAACTCAGTTCAGAATGTTTTACTTTAGAAAGTCCACACTTAACAAAAAGTGAATTTCTCCATTGCATATCAATTATTGGAGCAGGAAATAGTGGCCATCTTCCCAACTCCTATGGACCTCGTACAAATATGTACAGTCGACTTCCGTTAATTTAACCATTCGACCTTGACGGGACATGCGGAATTGGGTCAAATTATCCGAAAGTCAAATTAAAAGGTGCGTGCGAAATTCCGAATAACCAGGGGCTTTAGATCAGGTGGGCTAACATTTTTAAAATGAACTGCCGCCGCACACGCGGTGGCAGCGGCCGTGTATGTCCTTAGCATGTTCGGTGCAGCATCGGCAGCAGTGACCGGCGGCCAGCGCTGCTGCGCTGCTTCTGCTGCACCGCTGCGGAGCAGTGCTCACCGCTCCGCAGCGGTGTTGCACATGGTCGAGTTGTGTTGAGACCCAGCCGTGTCCCGTGTCTCAACATGTGCTCTTTTTCTCTCTCTCTTCGCAATTCAGTGTGTGCTTTAAAAATCTGAAAACGGGCTTTTTCACCGACGGGCACAGCCGATCATGCTTGCAACTTGCCTATCGCATAATTCAAAAAAAAAAAGGAAAGTCCTGTTTTTGTGTGTCACGTACGGCCAATTGTGCTTGTAATTTGCCCACCACCAGTCTTCTCTAGGTTGAATTAACCGATATTTTATATTTTAAAATTGAAATAAAGAGGTTTTTTTTTCTTTTTTTTCTATAGGAATGTCTGGGCTTTTGCCGCAACTTTGACCAGGGTCGAATTAAACGGTAAGTCGAATTAACCGGGGTCGAATTAATGTAAGTCGATTGTAAGGTGTCCCAAGTAAACCTTTTCCGACTGCGAAAACGGTCGGAAAAATCGGCGCCTGCACATAGAAAGCTCAAACTTTAATAGATGGTGCATGAGCAGGTCGGTTTTACCCTGTGAAAGTTTGAGCTGCAGTTATCTTCCTGTTAATAAATGAAAGCAAATAACTTGCCAAAGTCAAGGTTGGGCACGTTAGCAGACAAACGAGATAGCGACGCTATTTACTTGTGGTGCCTTCTCCCGAAGGGTGCAGCGAGCAGACAACAGAGTGCGTCGTCTGCTTGCTTGCGCCTATTGGAAGTTGGGGCCACAAGTACATAGCATCGCAAACCTTGTTGCTCACTTGGCAAGTTTTTTGCTCTCATTCTTAAGAGGAAAATTTTAAGGTGCAGTGCCTTGAAATTTAACAGGGTAAAACTGACCTGCTCAGTGGACGTTCAGCGAAGGTTCGAGCATTCTTTGTGTAAGCACCAATTTCTTTCCGGCTCGTCTTACGGCAGAAGGTCCGGCTGGGTCGCCATTAATGTTTGGGAGATCCGTCTTACCGTCAGACACGTCAGAGTCAGATTCCAGGGTTGTTGGTTCACTGTTGGCCCGGAAGCCTTGTGTAGAAATGCCCAGGGTGGTGGGCCTGATTGGAGGGATGCAAAGTACAACACTATCTTCTTACCAGCAGAACGACAAAAGCGTTCAGCGATACGCTAAAGCACATCCCATTTACAGAAAGGACCAACAAACCGAGCATTACCTTCTTAGGCCGAGACAGAGATTCATCTCACAACCGCCAGTCATACAGATGGCGACTCGCGAAATTAATTCCTTCCGTACCACGGACATCAATCACCCATGATCTATGGTTTACATGCACCGCCTAAATTCAAATTTGGCACGCGGGAACACATTGCACTATCTTGTGGACAGCCATGAAACCACAGCTTTATCTTCTATCATGTTTTGCGCTTTCTCCCAAGCTGGTGAGCTATCAGAAATAAATCTCTGCACAGCAGTGGCACCTGCCAAACATGAAGTCCTGCTGACAGTCGGGACTGCCAGAAAAACAGCCTCAGTCGCACGATTCAACTGCTTTCGCTGCTTATTTTTCAGATGTCAGCGGAAGTGAGGACTGTAGACGATGTTGGATCATATGGTTTGAGCTCCTACAGCGATGTTTCATCTCCAAGCTGCAGAATATCGACAGGCGCTCGTTGGAAAGTGTTATTCTTGCTCTCTAGGCTGTCCTGAACTGGGGCACACATTTTTTGTGTACCGCAAGTCATAAAAACACGAGCAGAGGACAAGTTAGACCAATGCCATAACAAACCAAGGTTTTCTGCAAATAAAAATAGTTCTGGAGGACATGCACCTCTGTACACAATGGTGTCTCTGAATGGCATGATGCCAAAGAAGCACACTTGCCGATGGGCCAAAATGGACAGTATCATCTAGTGCTCTGTAAATTACAGAAGTTACAAACGCTGTGTATGGGGCACAGATTGTATATTTACGATTTTTAAACATCAAGGTATGATTTGATATAGCCACTAATGTTCAAGCTTTTTGCTATAATTTTTCATACAAATTTGGTGTTTAGCATACAAATGTTTTTCCAACATTAGTGAACAAATTTTTTCTTCTAAAGGGCTGCTTATTGGCTACATTTTCATGTATCATCATTCGCTATATGTTAAATAGTTCTTAAAATAAAAAATTAAATATTTTGTTCATTTTTTTTATTGCTTTTACCCGTAGTATGAAAAGAGTTAATACGACTTCGTATTACATATTGCCACAGACCCCGTACTGTAATGTTGATAACATATGGTGTGACAATAATAAATCCATGCGAAGCCTACCCCGCCTTAGTTCACAATAACTTATTTTTTGGTATTTTGTCTTCACCAACAAACATCTACGAATAAATTGGGCACACTTATAAAAAGAAAATGAAGGAAGCAGAGAATGCAGCTTCCACGGAAGAGTTTTGAACAGAGGAAATTAAAGCATGCCGCAAGACGAAGGCCAGAAGAAAAGAAAATCATAAAAAGAGGAGTACACAGGCAACTTAGGCAGTTTCCTGTTTCAACTATGATTTTAAGTCATTGTCATCTAGAGATTATATTACATAACCAGTTCCATAATATATTGACCTAACATTACGAATCTAAACTAGGCAAATGCACAGCTTGAGTATTATGGACTTTTTAAAAGTCTGTGCAAAACAAAAATTCTGACATCAGTAAAACCTGCAATTCCTTTAAAAACAAAATTTTTTGAAATAACTGGAAGACTTTACCTGACTGGAGCAGTTGGTAGGCCACAGTCCATCTGCCTAGCATACTTTGCTGAACCCCTTGGAGCGGTACTGAAGCCATAGACATCCAACTCCTGCTCGGCCGGCTTCACATACTTCTAATGAAAGGAAATGCGTTGGGTCAAGGACACCAGCTCCGTTAGCTGCAAGCTCTTACTCAAGAGATTACAGAGAGTACCAATGAGACAGATATACTAGTTTGCCGCTGCCCAGGTGTGACCACAAGGACCAACACGGTCCTTCTTAGACATAATAGCTGGTGAATGTTCCATGTGGGGCTCATGTTCTTCAGGCATCAATTGTAGCCATGGATTACCTTAGGATCCTTCATGTGCAGGGCCAGTTGGAGTATGTAGGTGACTTTCCTGCCAGCTGGGTACTTCATTAGATAGCTCAGGCACTGTGCATAATCTGCATTCAGCACTGAAAAGCCAAACAAAATTTGTAAAGTTATCTATAAAAAACAAAAAGAAAGAAAGAAACTTTTAGCCTTTCCGTCTTGGTGAAGAAGGAAGACCAGCGAATCTGTACAATGGAAAGTAATGGCCGGCCGCAAGTCGGCAAGCCAGACTGGAAAGGCTGCCGCCATCTATGAGCGACGGCAGCAACCAGATATGTGGCTTGTCGCCATCGCTCATAGATGGCGGTAGGTGTCCAGAGTTCGGTGTCTTCATTTCTTTTGCGGGGGACACGATCCTGGGGAAACTAGCCCTTAACAGCTCCGCTGTAAAAATTGCATTGTGTGTATGTTTATACAAACTAGAACTTGGTCTGCCTTAACGGGCAACAAGTCTCCCAGCTGCAGATGAGAAATTTAGCTAGTGCAGTAAAACCGCTAGCCTGGGGTCTTTAACGTGCATCACACAGTAGGGATACACGAACGCACGCCGGTACTATGCTCATCAAGATCGAAACGGGCAGGGGTGGGGATTGAACCCAGGATCCTGGGTTCTGCAGCACGAGGTTTTGCTCCACGTGCTCCGAGCTGCGTGTGCGCTAGCCCACTCGGCCACCGATCCCCAAGTTATTTATGAAGCATCAGTACAATGGGTGTTACCATAAAGAGGTTGTGTCACAGCAGTTAACTCAGCAAACTAACTTTAAAGACTTTGTTAGTTACTTTACAGCTAAGGATTACCTTTCTTTTTCCTTTCCAATGTTGCATTAGAAACTTCCATTGAAACAAGCTGTTGTTCTTCCGGCTTTAGTGACAAAATCTGCTTACTAACAAAGATACTACTACTATATAAATATTCAATTTGCAGTTCATACTTTGATCCACACACAGTCTAGATAATTCATATGGAATAGACCATTTGCTGTGTTACCTAAGCATCATGGAGAATGCAGGGATTGGTGTTTCCACGCGCCACACGCGCACGGCCTTCCCCGTCTAAAATATTCGAAGTAAATAACCAAAATAAAGCGTTGACGAACGCGCGTGCAAGATACAATTTGTTTTTAGGTTTTTGCTTTGGAAAATTTACTACCGCTGAGGCCAGCACGTGCGGCGCATGGAACACCAATCCCTGCATTCTCCTTGATGCTTGGGTAATAGTGCAATAGGTCTATTTGATTATCTTGGACCTATATACAGTCGCCGACCGATTTTTCGGACTCCGATAATTCGGACTTGTTCTGATATTTCGGACCTAAAGGTGGAACCGTGACTTACCCCATAGATATAGTGTATATTCACGACCAATGTTTCGGACAGCTGTGAAGTCCGAAAGTTTGATTATTCGGACAAAATCGTCTCGAGCGATCGGCGGAAAAACACCACCAAGAAGCGTGCCATTTTGGAATTCTATGTTGTTGGCTGCAAATGGATTGGCTTGGCTTGGCAGCGCTACTTGAGTACTCTTGAGTTTTACCGCTAGGTGACGCTATGCTAGCCCTTTTTTCCATTTAGCTGCACGTCATCATCATCATCATCGTTTTGCTTCTTGTTTTTTCGTTCCTTCAAGGCTCGCCAGTCGCCATTTTTCGCTCGTGGATTTGTGCCTCTCATCTTGTTCGGACAACGCTGGCTTAGACGTCATGGCAACCCATCTGTTGTTCTGCCACCGCGATGTGTCGTTAAGAAGCGCAGAAAGTACCGACCATAACGCTAGAAAAGAAGGCAGTGATTCTCAAGCTAACAGAAAGTTGCCGAACGGAAACGGAGGTGTAACCTGAAACGAGGCACCATTTACGGCTTTTTTAAGTCCACTTGGAAGTAATAAAGGCAAGTTTTTCAACTCATGCACGGTCTTTTCAGACTGCCTATTATTCGGACGTTGTCCCCGCGAAGTCCGAATAATCGGGTCGGTGACTGTATTAGAAAACCTTTTTTGTTTGTATTTAATAAATACTCAAACTGAAGTCATACCTAAAGACAAACCGGTGCTTGCACGCTCCTAAAGCAGGGATGGTCCAGGCAGTTTAAAGTTTAAAGCAATTTTCGAGCAGAAAAATATATCTTGTTTCTGAAGCACCATTGTATTAGAAACATGTGCATTTTGGAGCAGCTCATGTGTAAGTTTACGTAAATTCTGGTGCAGTTTCCTATTAGTGATGCCAGCATGCATTTCTCGCTGTGGCTAGCGTTACGTCCCGGACGGAGCACTGGAAATGCGTATACCTAACTCTCCCCCCCCCGCCCTCCTCTCTCTCCCCGTGAACCTAGGGAAGGCGGAGATTTGGACGTAACTTGGGTTACGTCGGACGTAACGCTGAGACACTTCGTTCATGTAATCAGTCAGTCATGATGCTAATTAAAATCCCAATGTTAGCAGTTATTTATACCATACTCCGTAAAATACTAATGAAAGTACCCACTTTGTACAAGAGTCCACTATTAACGTTCTGCCAAATTTGCTCGCCAACATCCTCCAGAGGGCCGGCAAAATATTCACTTTATTGCGGCCGCCATGAAGTGGCGTATGACGGGGATATCATGTGAAAATAAATTTGCTTTCTGCCTTTAAAGTTCTTTATTAGCCGTCATCTTAATTTTCACCCATTTGACTGCAGACAAGCGCCCATGTCTAGATGTTCTCAGTGAAAGTGGCGGGCAGCTTCCCTCCGTATTTTACGGTAGTCAAAGTGCCCATCAACTGCTGTAAAGCTGTGCCAACAAACTTAGTCAAATTCATGTTTTGTTTCCATTAGCGTAGTGGACGAAGGTTAGCAGGATTGATGTAAGCGTGCTAACTATCACCACTGAGAAGTCCATGTAGAGTACCAATGGAACCCTCTAGATCAGGGGTCTCCAAACGTTTTGGCTAAGGGGCAGGAAGGCGACCTGTTGCAGTCTCATAGGGCCAGAAAATATATAAGATTACATAAACAGAAAATACTGTATAAATAAACCTAAATAAGAGTTTCAATACAAAAAATAAACTAGAGAAAAAATTAAAAATAAAAGTAAGGTGGATGAATACCTATACTTTGTTTTAATATGCAATATTTCTGCCCAATTTGGACATAACAAATTAAGTGTGACCCAGAGAACTCACCAGGCATAAATCATGCATATGAACTTTGACATATTAACATAGGGCAGAAGAAGACTAATGAGAGTGCTAGATTTGATGATGACAACATGCAAGTGTATTGACATGGACATGAAACAGGAAAGTATGAATAGTAACGTTTGTCATGACAATGCATGACTAATATGGCAAGAGAACCTGCACTTCATTGTAGATTTTAGATGCGGAGCATCTCTTGCTCGGGTCTATGTCCCGCGGCGTCCGGCGTCGTCCGCACTCACACTACGCATGCGCAACTCTCCTCCTTCCCTCTCTCCAACAGCTGCGCGTTACTCTCTCCGCTCTCTCTCTCTACCAGCTGCGTGCACTTCGCGTGCGTTCGCTTCTACTCACACTGCGCGCGCATGCGCAACTCTCCCTCCTCTAGTCTCCTCTCCTTCAAGTGTGAATATAAGCAGTGGTAGCGCGCTGCGCGCGTTCCCCCGGAGGAGTGAAAGGAGGATAGTTTTGGGCGCGCGGTCGCAGCGCCACGCCAGGGCTTTCCAGTGGGGTGGGCTTTCCCCGCAACTCTGCGGCTGTCGTCTGCTAGCGCTTCCGGGCCGCTCGCGTCCGCCGCAGCCCAAATCCGGCCGGCCAAAAGAAATCAGTCAAGAAGGGAATAAATTAATTACGATCCGCGATGCTCCGCATCACCCCATGGTTCCCCCTCGGGAAGATGGTGTAATTTCTAATGCTTTTTTCTAATTTTTTCTTATATCTTTGGCTTGAGCTTTCATAAGTGTGTCATGTGGCACCACTTTTTTTTTTCTTTCTTTTATGCACATATATTCTTGCGTTTGTAGCAAGGCGAGTTGCAAGGCACTGGAAAGACCGCGGCGAGCCGGACAGAATGCTTCCACGCTGTCCAGATTTAGTCGTCAAAGCATGTTGTCTTTAGGAGTTATCAGGTCCAGACAATGCTGATTTTTGTGTCATGTGAGAAGACTTTCTGTAATGCCAATTTACCTTTCTTTATTATCTAGAGTTGGCATTATACAAAGCTTTCTCACGTGACACGAAAATCAGAATTGTCTGGACCTTATAACTCCAAAAGACAACATGCTTTGTCACAAACATTTTATTTGTGGAGATTCAGTGTGGAAACATTCTATGTCTGATTTGCTCTGCTCTTCCTCGGATGGGATAGCAGTCAAGTTGCCCAAAAATACAAGTTAGTAGACAAAAGCATAATCAATAAAGATATTCTCGGTTCCCTAACGTACAGACGTTTTAGTAAGTAATATGATCAAGGATTCACATCATTTAACGTAGAAAGCTCTCAGCCTTTCCACTCAAGTGAAGAAGGAAGAACAGCGAAGCTGTACTATGATGGGACAACCTCAAGGACGACTTTGTGGACAACCTCAAGGACGACGCCTAGAGGACGACATTTAGGGCGACCTCAAGGACGACGTTTAGGACGACCTCAAGGACGACGTTTAGAACGACCTCAAGGACGACGTCTAAAACAGCCTCGAGGACGACCTCAGGGACGACTTCAAGGACGACGCTCTAGGAGGACCTCAGGGACAACGTCTAGGACGACCTCAAGGACAACCTCAAGGATGACGCCAAGGACAACTTTTAGGACGACCTCAAGGACAACGTCTAGGATGACCTCAAGAACGACCTCAAGGATGACTTCTAGGACGACCTAGAGGACAACCCCTCAGGCAACCTCAAGGACGACATCAGGGCCGGCTTCTAGGACGATCTCGAGGACTGACATCTAGGACGACACCTAGAGAAGTCAGCCTTTCCACTCTGGTTTTCACCAGAGTGGAAAGGCTGGAAAGGTGGCCGCCGTCGCCTATAGATGGCGGTAGCAGTCCAGAGTTTTGTGTCGACATTTGTTTGGTACCGGACACGATCCTCGGGAACCTAGCCCTTAACAGCTCCGCTGTGAAAAGGCAACAATACGTAACCCAGCAGTCCCAACCGAGCATGGTAATGGAATGAGAACCATGTGCGAGCACAATTATATAAAACAGTGTCACGCCTCTGAACATGGGCACGCAGAAAACAATTACTTGCACTTGTTAACCTTTAGTAGTGCGCTTCGAAATGTGACTAAGATTGTTAAAACTGTGTTGCATTAGGAACGTCGGTAAAATTGGTGTGAAACAGTGCCACGGAGCCGGAAACTTTCATTGGATTGTGATGGCCGAACCTCACTGAATTTCCACAGTTGCTAGACAAAAACAAAAACTCTTCCAAATTCAATTCATTTGCAAATTCATTTCACTTTGGCGAAGTTTGATGCAATTTTTTCTTTTGGGCACAGCAAGGAGCAGGCAAGCGGGAGTTTATCAAAATGGCACAAATGGCACAACTGGACCACCCCTGCTAGGTGGTAACCTGCCTAATAAATCAACCTAATAAAGCCAATCTACCGATAAGCTACTCACACAACTTTCGAATGCAGGTGAGCATTGCTACGAAGATGTGATCCACCAGGTTGAATGCCAGGCTGTCTGCAAAGATGGCATCCCAAAGGATGAGTAGCTCAGGCAGGATGAACTCGCGCCCAAACAGCAACCTCAGCCATCGTCTGCAAATCAAGGCACAACAGAAGCAAGCTTTAATGTCCTAGTCATGTCTGGAATTTGGTGGACACTTCTCAATGTCTGCCTTTATGGCCAAATTTTACATTATTTTTTCTACCTTTCCTTCTGTACAGCAAATTTGCCGATTGCTGAGAATCTAAAAATTTACAAAAAGGCACGCTTTGTGCTTTGCAGGACAACAACAGGGTTTTGTCTGCTGCTTCTAACAGAACTTGGAAGGCCTGTCATACTTCAGATGCCCTGTCAGTTTTGGAAAGCTCTTTATTGAGTGAGCCCAAAGAAAGTTGACAGCAGGAGTCAATCAAGTACTATGGGCAGCTACTGGTATACTTGGTTTTAGAGCTGGCATGCACTGCGGCATAATCACTGCCACATTTTCACTAAGGGTTCATTTTGGCCCGGGGACAGCTTGATGGCTAGCAGGAGAAGTTAGGTTCAAGCATCTATGTGGAAGATCCCGACTTCAGGCTCCTGTGTTTTTCCAACACTATAGTCAGAAGGTGCCGACTATCTTGACTTACATTTCAGAGACCGTTCTGTTAAAAGGACAGATATAGTATGTACAACAAAAGAAGACAAACCGAATGGGGCAGGCCGTGTCTTTGGAAAACCCAGCCTCCAGCACGCACGCACTCCATGCCTTCTGTTGTGCTTTGGCTGCACATACGCGTTCGAGGTGCACGAGATGCCCAAGAGTTGTCGAAGGTAGAATGCTTGCGTTAGAGGCGGGGCAACAAAGGCACCTCCCTGCTATTCTCACCTCGTCAGTGACTACAGTACTTACATCCCAAAAACATGCAGGGGAATCTCCATGTTCTCCAGGTGGGCAAACACTGCAGGGTCCTGTGTTTTGAGCATTGCTTGGTTTATCTTGCAGAGCTTCACACCAAGCCCATTGTGAACACCCAAAAGGTTTGTCTTGGAAAATGGCATGAAGCTGAACTGGTCCAGCTGAAAACCATTAAAGAGCCAGATAAGGCTATACAAGAAAACAGAAGCACACTTTGGGCCAAGTTGCCTCTTTATGAACACCTTTGACTTGGCATTTGCATAAAGCAACCTTTGGAAGAAGCTTTAGAGTAATTTCAGGCCTAATGCTAAACACTTTCAGGAATAACTCCCGCATGTTTGCAATACATGGAACCTGTATCAGTTTTTCACCTCATTACCTACCGTATTTACTCAAACTAACGCGAGTTTTTTTTTCTCAAAGTTTTTGTTATTTAATGTAGGCCCCCGCGTTATAATCGAGGCACTGCGAAATTGGCTAGTCATTTTGAAATAATTTTGTGAACCCGCGGTTTTTCAAACTTGTCATGGCAACATATGCCTATATGGATTTTATCCATGAAAATAGTCAAATCCAGATCAAAATCAATCAAAATGTTGTTTTAGCCGTTTTAACCATGGTTCTGGTACTAGGTTTCTTTGTCTCATTAAATCTGGCAGTCCTGGTGTAGTTCTGATTGACTTCGTTGCTTTGCACTGCTCTACGATCCTGGAACATCCTCTTCTCGCACTTCCGCGACGTCGAACCTTCCACCAAAACCGATGCCAACGCGACGTGCCCAAGACAGCGCAAGCTTCAAGAAAAAAGCCATTTTGTTGGGGGAGAGCTTGGCAACCCCGCCGCGGCTTGACGGAGAACTCGACCTCTGACGATGATGACGCCGACGAATGACTAAGAACTCCCCTAAAGTTGCAAGTGTTGGCTGTAAAGTCTTCAAAATAAACATACTTTCTTGCGTCTCTGTTAATCTCGCGTTACATTTGTGGTTTTATTTTTTCACAGGGCAGAATGAAAACTTGATCTTTGCGTTACATTCATGGTCACGCTAAAATCAAGGAAATACGGTATTTCTTTCGAAAGAAAATGGAGTACTGGTAGCCTCTATAAGCTTGCGGTTAGGTGAAGGTGGGAGTTGAATCAGGATATTGCACTAGTGCAAAACCAGTTGTCAAGAGTGCTCTTCACTCGAGCACATGCATTTATATATTACTGAAGCTTACACTAATGCATTTCCTATAACGGGGATACCATGGAGTGTAGCACAAAGTGAATTTAGCACTTTGAAGTCTACCATAATATTTAACTGGCTGGCAAATGGGCACTTGATTACCTAAGTCATTAATGTCAAGTGAAAGCTGCATTGTTGGACTCTTTGCAGCAGAATGACCATACCAAGCCATTCAAGACACTTTTCTCAAATCATCACAAAGGTAATATATTTGTGTACCACACGCTTAGAACCACAACAAAAGGCTATGGGACATTCTAATCAGTTGAGACATATTATACACTTATTTGATGATTTCTACACAAACCCCACAAGCTCATGCTTTTTCAAAAACCACATCTTTTTCATGTCTCTAGTGTTCCCTTCATAACGAGTTAAAGCCCCGCAACTACTATATATCATTATAATTTTGAAAATTACACCAACCGGAAGTAGCGAATCAGAACCAGCAGAAAGAGTGGGCTGTCTCCAAGTGATCACCACCCACCTTTGTGTAATTTTCAGTCCAGGTGTACCACGACTCGACTGCCTCCATCACTTGGCAAAACAGGAAGCTGAACCAAGCGACATACATAGTGCATGACAGGAGGCACAAAACTGGCAGGAAATGCCGCAGAATCGGAGATAGCGGTGACACTTACAAAGCGTCGTGTTCAGTGAAGTCCGGATTCAGAAGCTCCCTTATGTCCTCCCTAAAATGGAGGGTTCTTTAGTACGCTGGAGAATACGACACAAGTACAGTCTTTTGCAAGCTTTACTCACCGCAAATTCGAAGGAAGCTCCCTGGAAAGGTGAATAAAATTATGTTTGACAACAATTAAGTCAAGATGCCATTAAATTGTGGATATAAACACAACTTTAAGTCAGTGATATCTTGAACAGATGATTGACACATTTCATCAAAGCGTGGATAACTAAAAAGATGTATTTTGGACATGATTGTAACACCAGTTCAATGTCTATATATAATACTTCACTTTTAAAAAATTTGAAACGTAACCGTTTTTTTTTATATATATTTCTATTTGGCTTGGATTGGAGTTCATATTCGCGACTCCATTTCACTATAGATGGCACTATTCGTTTTGCAAAATGGCGATTATAGTGAGGGTTGAAGAAGCAAACCGGTACACCAGCTGCTGAGCCTGTCTAGTGAGTTGGCTTCACTGAGCGACACAAATTTTTCCTGCTTATGAGAGCGCAAACACGTCTTTAAGCTGGGAAAAAAAAAAAAAAAAAAGGTGTGTAGCATAATTTTTACGCCAGGAGGCACATTTTAATTCTGGAACGAAACCGAAACTAGCCTGTCGTTCGGATTTAATTTCTCGGTACAAGTGTTAATTTCCGGATTCTTTCATAACTCAAGATGTGCCTCACAGCGTAATTATTAAGTTAAAGAAGTTGTCCGCGTAAACTTTATTTTGTGACATACGCGTGCTTGATCCAGGAACTTCAAAATATTTTGGAGAGTTTGGTGTCCCTTTAGAGACAGGATCTTTAATACACCTTATAGGTAACACAGAATATTGTATTTGTTAAAAAACATCTGTGCTGATATTATTTGTGTGTTCTCAATGCCTCTTCTCGCTCAGATAATTGTCATGACAAATAATAAACTGCGGGGCCTTTTAATAGATTTTGGGGTATTTATATGATTAACTGCTTTAACATTATTCCTAGCACAAGAATAACAAAATCAATCAAAATTTAACAAAATATCGCCACTAGTGACGAGATTAGAATATGTTCACAAAACATATAAATTAAGAAACGCTGTTCTCACTACAAAAACCTATAGACGGAATCCGAGACAGACAGCAGAAGTGTGTGTGCTTTTTAAAGCAACGCGTGATGCATAAGACTTTACACTACGTCCTGTGTTTGGCTCTTTGTCTACCATGATAACTATGTCGGAGGTTTTCATATCCTAAAATGAAAACAGAATGAGACCTTTCTGGAAAGACTATTATGGCTAAATGGCATATTTTTGTGATTGTGGTGTTTATGACATTGCCGCAATTTGTATTAATAATAATAATACCACTAAGATATTTCAATACATAGTTTTTCAAGCTCTCATATAATTTGTTGCTCATGATCCAATTTCAAACATGCAAACAAGTATGGCAATCAAAACTGTGTAAATTATTATCACGGGTGCTAATTGCAGCATTTTTATTTAACAAGTTATGAAATAATAGTCTAAAATCAATGAAAACTTCTAGCTAATCTGAGAAATCCATGTAAAATTGCATTAATTGTGGGTCAAGCATAGTCACGAATTTCGACAATTGACAAAGCTTCCTAAGTTGCCACCAATCCTTCCGGACTAACTGCCCAAAAAGAAAAAGAAAAATGTGAAAGGGAAACTGAAGCGGTTCTCTATTTCAGAAAAAACACTTCAATGGTCTTCATTCGGCCTCCAGGATCCAAAATATCGAGATTATTTTCCAATTTGGTGCACGGAAGCTGCATAAATTAACTTCTAAAGTACCGCCAAAGCCCCTCTATCCCGGGACGTGACGTCACACTAGGAGTTTTCAGAATCTCTGCTCTCGCGTGTCTTCAGTGCCTGTCAAAGCTATGCACGCATACTCTTGCTATTTTCAAAAAGGTCAGAAATAGCCGTCACAACTGGTGTCAGTGTGGGGAAATATACCTGGCAAGCTTGCAATTGCACGAGCTGCCCATACGAGCGACACGCGCTTGGTGGCACAAAGATCCTAGTATGACGTCACAACTGGTCGAAGGTTCCTCGTGTTTTCTCACATTCAGTTACATCTTCAAGGAAAACCAATGTGATGTTCAGATTCAAGGGATAAAAATATGCCAGAATTCACTTCTAACTCGTTTTTTTTTTTTTCAAGAAGTGTTTCAGCTTTTTTTAATACTAATAGTTTATAGTAATAGTTAAAGGGACACTGACAGGGTATTTACCATGCTCGCCAAGGTTTTATTTGTATATGATGTATGAGAGCCCAACTACCCCGAATACAATTTGCGGCTCGAAATTAGCTTTCTTTCTACCCAAAACCGCCGATCGATAACTGGCCGGTTTGAGTTGCGCTCACTATCTTCTCCGTGGTCACGTGCCGTGTTCTAGGGTTTAGTCACAACCACCAAAGATAATCAAGGTCGTGGGTCATCGAAGGCACACACTCAATACTGGAAATGAACAAAAATGCGATACCCATTTTTTGTGGCTTCTAAACGCTGCAAATACATTGATTGAAAAAAGAAAACAAAAAGCTTCACAGCCACGTGATTTCTGGTAACTTTCTCCTCCTCTACATTTCCTCTTCCTCCCCAGGCCAGTTTTGGTTTCGGTTTCGAGTAGCTGCATATTTTGACTTTATTAAAAATATATGTGACACTGTAGCAAAATATGGATTGTTAGTCTTCTGACACCATGATAAATTGCCTGGCCAAAAACTTTCAGCCTTTTCACTCTGGTGAAGAAGGAAGACCAGCGAAGCTGCTACTGTGGTGGGACGACCTCAAGGACAACTTCTTAGACTACCTCAAGGACGACACCTAGAGGACGCCTAGAGGTCGACATCTAGTATGACGTCTAGGACGACCTCAAGGACGACGTCTAGGATGACCCCGAGGACGACGCCTAAGACGACCTCAGGGACAACGTCTAGGACGACCTCAAGGACGACCTCAAGGACGACTTCTAGGACGACTTCGAGGACAATGTCCAGGACGACCTCAAGGACAACTTCTAGAACGACCTCGAGGACGTCCTTGAGGATAATGTCTAGGATGACCTCAAGGATGACTTCTAGGACGACCTCGAGGACAACCTCTGGGACGACCTCAAGGACAACTTCTAGGACGACACCTAGAGAAATTCAGCCTTTCCACTCTGGTGAAAACCAAAGTGGAAAGGCTGCCCAGGCGAAAATTTTTAACTGGGACCAGCTGGCACCTCAACTGGTTTCAACTGGGACTAACTGGTCCCAACTGGGAATCATCTGGGACTAAACTGGTCCCAACTGGGAATCAACTGGGACCAATAGGAGTCCAACTGGGACCAGCTGAGGGGTCAACTGGTTTGAACCATTCCCAGTTGGGAGTCAACTGGTTTGACTCCCAGTTGGGAATGGAGTGAACTGGGATTAGTTAGGGAAGTAACTGGTTGGAGCGATTCCCAGTCGGACTTCAAATGCCTTTCCAGTTCCCAGTTCACACGGGGCAACAATTTTGACAAGTTGGGGGTGCATTGACCTTTGCTAATGAAGAAAACTAAAAACACTGACATCTTTAGATTTATACAAATAGGGAAACTTTTAATTAATAGGTACATTAATATTTTATAAAAATAATAAAAGTTTAATTAAATAAATAATTTCTTTTAATTGGAAAATATAATTAGTGACATAAAATGTGTTTACCTAATGAACATTTAGTGCACTATTAAAATGTATTAAAACATTTATTTAAATACCTACAGTATTTTTTTCTTTTTTCTTTTAATAAATAAATTTATCTTTTGGCCAATCAGAGCAAGCCGGCCGCCGTGGCACGCGGGTGCGGATTAGTGGTACGCGCTGTCGACAGATGGCGCTGCCTATGCGACGCCAGAGTCGGACGGACGGCGCGCCGTAGAAGACGCGAGTTGGCATCGTTATGAAAATGTCAAAACTACAGCTGCGCTTCTTTGGACCCAACTGTACACACACCATGGCGGCAGCAGTGAACTTCGAGGATGGAAAGATGCGGTTCAGCGATCGGAGGGCACCCAGGAAAGACCGGACGGAAGAGAAAACCGCCGCGGAGAGCACAATGGCGAAAATGGCGGAAAGTCTACCTCGAAAATGTTCGACTGTTGTGACAGAGGCAATTGGAAATGTTGGATTGCAAGGTGGGAGCGCTACCGCATCCTGTCAGGACTTCAGCTGCGCAAGGCGGGAACAAGGGTGAGCACCTTTTTTCATGCGATGGGAAGAGAAGCTGAGGACGTCTTCACTAAAAGACGCCAACGGCCGATCTTCCTTCATCTCACGAATACTACCTCTGGAAAAGCGACTCAGTCGTCGCAAGCAAGTGGCTAAACCCGGAGCGTGTACGTCACCGAACCTATTATTTAGTTTTATTCTCCAAGTTTTTGACAATAAAGACTTGTCAACCTTCCATTTTGTGCCGTGTTTCATTGTCGCTGGAGTTGGCACCAGCGGTAACTGGGACCAACTCCAACTGGGACCAGTTGTAACTGGGACCAACTCCAACTGGGACCAGTTGTAACTGGGACCAATTCCAGCTGGGACCAACTCCAACTGGGACCAGTTGGACAACTCCAGCTGGGACCAGTTGCAACTGGGTATTGTTCCATAAACCAGTTGCAACTGGGACCAACTGGTCCCAGTTGAAAATTTTTGCCTGGGTGGAAAGGTTGCCGTTGTCGCTAATAGATGGCGGTAGCTGTCCAGAGTGTTGTGCCGAGATTTATTTGTCCATGGACACGAAACTGAGGAAACTAGCCCTTAACAACTCAGCTGTAAAATAAAAATAAAATTTTTTGAAGGGTGTCAATGTTCCTTTAATAATAGCACAATCTTTAGAATGTTATTTAGCCAGGTGATTTACTCACTTGATGAAGCCTAGCTCCAAGGCATGAAGGAATGCTTGTTGGTCGCTGTGCAGAACAAAAATAATTGGCGCCAAGAGTTCATGCATTCCCTGAAACAGAGGATCCGAAGGGGAGAATGAGCTTCACTTTTAAAGGCTGCTTTCAATATGAGCACAATAAATACCAATGATGGCGAATGGAGACACTTCGCAAATATTAAGGGAATTGTGAGCATTGAAAACCGAAAAATCGCAAAAAAGCTGATTTTTTGAAAACCATATTTTTTGGTTGTTTATATCTCATAAACTACCTTCTCTGTAATTATTCGCACCTAACCAGTGGCGTAACTAGATGTGACGGCGCCCATGGCAAATGAAATTTCGCGCCCCTCATAGCCCATGGCAAATGAAATTTCGCGCCCCTCGCGTAGCCCCGCTGCCGTTTTTTTCCATAGGGCACATGTTGGGTGAACTCGGCTTGGCGCCCTCCCAAGTGGCGCCCGGGGCACTTGTACCCCCTGCCCCCCCCCTAGTTACGCCACTGCACCTAACACAACGAGGAAATATTTGTAAACAAATATTTACGAGGCCTGGGCAGCGTCCAAGTGACGGACAAACGTCAAAATCCACACCAATTTCGTGTGCTCGCCATTCCTGACGCAGTTGGTCGACTGCCGCCATCTTGGTCTTGTTTTGAAGGTGAATTTTTTTCTTTTATTTTCCGGCTCACGAAATGGTATGGGGTGTGGTTACGGCGTGATCGCCATTCTTCCATGTTGCGATGAACCTTTTTCCAGTAAGCTTCTGCGCATGCGTACACTCCCACTGTCGCCATTTTCGCAGAACACCGGGATGCGGTGCCCTGCGAAAATGGTGGCAGCAACATTGTCAGCATCTATCTTCAAGCATATTTAGTCTAATTGGACGCATTGTTTTTTAGTATTGGTAGTATGAGGTATCAAAAGCACTGAAAACCGATACAACGGCACGATGCCAATGTGTTTTGACAGGCAGAGGCATCTAGGGCTGTTCTTCTAATGTAGTTCGCAGACAACCCCCAGACGACGCTTGTTAGTCGAAAAGGTCCATTACAAGAAATTGACTGGACAAAGCATGCGACCTCTAATGGATGGGATGCAATTCCTCCGCTCATGGAGCACTCTCCTCCTCTCCGTTCCTCCTACTGTTACCGCTTGCCGCTCGTGCCGTCTGCTCTCGGCAGTGGTCAGCTTGCTTGCGCTCTCGCTTTGTCAGCTTTGCTTCATTTTTTGCCATCATTACAATTGTTTTCTGAACTTTCTTTGAGTAGTTTTGTGCAGTGTGCCCGTCTGTTTTGTGCTCGCACACGATGCGAGGTTTTGAAGTACAAGACGGTGTGCGCGTTTGGCGCGCGGAAGCGGCCTATGAAGTTACTGCGGATGGCGAAGCAGGAAGTTTCTGCGCAGCATGCCATCAGTGGTGATCGCGTCAACACTTCCAGTGACAGATTTCATTGGCTGTAGCCGAGGAAGAATGCATCGCCCCGCTCACGCTTGGAGTACCGATCACGTCAACCGCTGTGGTTCCTCCCGAGATCGCGGGTCCCAGCGCTCGTCCTCCGCCAGCCGCGATGAGTGGGAACGCGTCGTCTAGCACCCATACGCGGACGCATTTCCTGACGCGCAAGGAGATCGAAGCAGAATCTAGACATTGCGATACGGTTCAAGCCGAACTCGGAGCTACCATGCAACCAAGATGAAGTTTGAAGCCATGCTGTCCGATTCCACACCTGCCTCTGCTACAAGCAAATGTGTGAAGTTCTGCCTTCTTCAGATCGAAATTTTGAGCAACCTGCTCTGCTACAGAGTGTGCAAGCATTGCTCGGAAACTTCATCGACTGTCCAAGAAAGCACAAAACTCGGACTGGCAGCAAAACTCGAGGTCGTATGCCTCCATTGCGGGATTCTTGCAAGTTTCTGGACTTCGTCACGCCAACAAGACTCAACGGCCTTCAAAGTCAACATCCACTCCATCATGGCAATCAAGCAGATAGGAAAGGGGCAGACAGCTCTCAATGACTTTTGGGCAGCTATGAACTTCTCCCACACAGGTCTCCACCACAAGACGTTCCAGGAGCACCTGAAAAAGACCTTTAGAGAGCTAGAGGACCTGTGGATGGACAAGTTCTATGCCGAGTCAGCGCTCGCTGTGAAGGCAGCTTGCCAGAAGATGTACCCGGGATTCTGCAAGGATATCACTGTGGTGTACGAAGGCACATGGCACAAGAGGGGCACACATCTCACATTGGAGTCGGGTCAGTCATAAAATACCACACAGGCCACATCTTGGACAACGTGGTTTTGCCAGACAGGACTCAAGCCAGGAGATCAAAAGTATGACAGCTGGAGCATGCATCATGTCTGCCAGAAAAACACGGACATCAAATCTGGGAGGATGGAGGTCAAGGCAGCCCTGACCATCATCAAGCACTCTGTTTCCAAGCACAACCTGCGGTACACGGCACTCGTCTTTGACGGGGATAGCAGGACCTTCTCTGCCCTTACAGAAGAGGACGTCTTTGGGCTAGTCCCCATCGTGAAAGAAGAGTGTTTGAACCATGCTGAGAAGAGGATGGAAAGGACACTGCGCATCCTTGCCCAGAAGAGTGACATGCCGCTGAGTGGTAAGGGCAGGTTAATGAAGGCCCTCATCGACAAGCTCACCGACTACTATGACTAGGTCCTACGAAACAACTCCAAGGACGTGCCAGCGATGCAGCGTGCTGTTATGTCCGCCTACCATCTTGTTACATCGACTGACCATGAGCCTCACCATGAACTCTGCCCTGAGGGAGCTCAATCGTGCTGCCGTCATGGAGTTGCTGAGGCAAAAGGTGAGCCACAGCCTCAGCATAAGCACTAACTCCCAGGCTATGTCGCTGCAGCTATGCTTCCCATCTACCAACACCTGTCACAGGTTTCTCTGCTTCAACGCTGCTTGGGAGCACAGACTCAGAATGCATCGCTGAACGCTGTCGAAATTGCACTGCATGAAGCGGTGCTGAGTTTCAGAGCCAGCTGCTACAGAGCAACGGCAGAAATCTCGGTTGCAGTGGGACTCCAGTCGGCCCATCTAGCCCTCATGGGAGCTGCCGAAAAAGATGCCCTACGTCTGCACAAGGCCAGCAAACGACATCAAGAGAAGTCGGATAGGCGGAACAAGAAGAAAGTGCGCAAGAACACTTCTGACTATTCTGCAGGGTCATTCTAAAGCTGAAAATCTGTGTGCAGCTTTCAAGTGCTGTTTTCTCAGAATGAATTTTTTCACTGCCATAGCTGCTCGCCCCAGCGATATCTCAAGAACTGCTCAATGGATTTTCGTGCTTTTTCTATTCTGTTCCTATATAACATCATCAGGGCATAACAGAGACCTTTTTTTCTAGGAAACTGTGTTATAAATTTATAATGAAATAAATAAATCTGATGAATCTAAGTTTTACTAACTACATAAAATTCGAAGTTGTGCTAAAATTTTTCAACAAAGAAATTTAAAAAAAAGGGAGCTCTGTTATGCCAGAACAAATTTTATACTGCTACAACCTTTTTCAAATTCTCCAGGCCTGGGATAAGGAATGGATATGGACAATATTGATAAATATTTGTAACTTGAGAAATAACATGCACAGCTCCAAGGAACTTTGCAGTGCTCTTATGCCTGTGTTATAAACACACCCTGTAAATTTCGTTCAAATATCACTAGAAATAAGAATGTTCTTACTCATTCCTACGTTCTCCCTTAACCCTTTCACTGCAGAGTTTTTTTTCGATTGCTCCTCACCCCCTGCTGCGTTTTATTTTACAATGTCCGGCGTAAACAAACTTTCAAACACCTTGAGCTCACTGGATGCCACCGTGATGCCATTGCAGATTCCTGAAGATGATGGGTCAAAAGTGTGCTCGTGAGGGTTGAATTCTTTCTTCTTCCAGCAGAAATTCCGCTTGTAAAGTTTCTCTTCTTCTTTTGATACTTTGGCGGCAGGGGCTCTTCCTCACTGTCGTTGCTGGACAAGTCACTTTGCTGAGCTGCTTCATCGTTATCACTTTCATCTGAGTTAATTCATCAACAGTTCCTGAATTTCCTCGTCCGTCAAAGCGCGGACGCAAGTGGCATGCTGACTTGCCATGCCTGCGCTGCTGAGACGACGACGAAGCAACGCAGATGTAGAAACATGCGCTCCAATTGTTGCCTAAAATTTAACCTACAAGTTGCATGTGTTTAGGTGACCTCTCCACAGATGGCGCGACATGCCCGCATTATATAAAGCCCCTCGATGTGTTTGCAGTAGTCTTGCAAGTAGCGTCAAATGCAACATTGCACGGGGCCCGTGTCTCGAGCGGCCCTTGGAAGCAAATGACGGTGCAGCACTGAAATGAGCGGCCCTTGGAAGCAAATGGCGGCGGATCACCCGCTTGTGGCACGTGTCTTGCATGTTCCTACAACGTTGGCGGTACTTGAAGGCGTGAATTTTATCAAGGGTATGCATTATATTTTTCGCACGAGTTGTCTCGGGAGAGGTGGGGAGTGAGTTTTAAAAGGCAACACGAGTATATTCGAGAGTAGCAAGGCATGTGCGTGGGTGCCCAGGCAAAAATCAGTCCACTTCCAGCTAGATTATGGAACTGGAAATGAGGCAGTCCAGCTGGATTCCAGCTGGTTCCGGCTGGGTCCAGCTGGAATCCAGCTGGACTGCCTCATTTCCAGTTCCATAATCCAGCTGGAAGTGGACTGATTTTCGCCTGGGTGGTGTCCCGAGTTATCTCGGGAGTGGCAGTGAAAGGGTTTAATAACATGGATCAATTATGTACAACCAAACACTGCATACAGGTTCCAGTATTTGTTGAAACCCACCTTTCAAATATGTGCCAAATATCATTTTGATTTTACATGTCCAAAATAAAATTTCACTAGAGACTGTTTGACATTTGTTAGAATTTATTTCCAGTGCCTTGTATGCAGAAACTAGAGGATAAACATCGATAGAAACACTGGTCATGGCTTGAGATGCATTAGATGAGTGTTCCTCAAATTTCCCAATTGCACTGAATCAAGGGATTCTCTCAAAGTTTATTTTATTTCAATGACAATGAGGAAACTACCTTTTTAAACAGTAATTTTTTTACATTGACTGATAAAATTATTTGTGATAATGCTGCTAGAATCAAGGAACAGCATTGAGGTATGTGTGTTTACCATGTCCCGAATGCACAGTCTGCGGCATCAGCCTCTGGCTGCTGAATCTGTTTATCACTTTCCTGTTGCACATAAAAAGATTGCTCACTTTATCTTATAATTATCTATCTCTGCATTTGAAGTGGGCCTTACAAAGACTCCCATTAATCTACATTTGAAGAGACCAGAAAATGCTGTTTGGATTACTTAAGAAGTTCGATGCATAGAAAAATATATGAACCACATTTATACTAGAAAAGCAATTAAAGCAAGGAAACAAGTACACAAGTATGAAAAAATAAAACCACTGATTACACATCAAAATCCTATCCCATGGCTGAAACTACCTTTTGATTGTTGGCTTCTTGCTCGCTTCCAGCATTGGAAATAGACTCCTATGGCTATGGCTGGGGCAGTGATGCCAGCAGTTAGAGAAACTGTCTTGATTCTTTGAGAGCAGCATAGCATTCTGTTCTTACCTTCGAGAACGGCATAGTGTGGTTTTATCAGTTCGATAGTAAGGAGGGCTATCATGGCTTTGAGAACCCACCCAAAGTTTGTAAAAAAAAGTATCAATTCATCAGTGATGGAAGCGGCATTCGACCTTTTGGAGCAGGTTCTGTAGCAGGCAAAATATTTGTTTGGAGCAGCCACTGACGCTTTTGAAGCAGATGCATACATCTCTTAGCATATCAATTAAAATTTAAAAAAAAGTGATTGCATCACTAAATGAGTTTATCATTGACAATTTTTGAAAATTCTCTTTAATACTGGAGCATATTGTCACGAATACAGTGACAAGAGGAGGAACAGTGAATTGAAAATAAAGGTTTAATCAGCAAACTTGTGCCAAACAAAATAAAGAGCGTCAAGGCAGCATAAAAGCGGGCGGCAATTTGGCGGCGTAACAGCAAGCAAGACCGAGACTGACTCGACAAGGTCCCGAGCAGCTTTCTTATTACTACGCGTGACCATCTTGAAAATTCGAAAAAGAAGCTTCAAACGTCATGCGCTCGGGGCAAGAATGAACCGGCACTTTCAAGAACAAGAAAGCAGGAATGAATGATAGAAGTTACGTCCGAAGCGTGCATAAACGCAAATCTTCTAGAAGCCCGTGACCGAGCGTTACGTTCGGCCCTGCGGGTGTCATTATACCCCCCCTTTAAAAGCGCACCGTCCCGATGCAATGCAAAAGGAAAACAAAAATGGCTAAAAACAACAAAGAAATATGGTGAGCTGAAATAAACATGCAGCGCCACAATCCTAAAGCGCATAAAACGGCTTGAGTCGAACTAAGTGGACCACTTCGAACGCGGCTGGCAGCATCCTGATGGTCGAGTTCCGTCGGGGAGCACCTCGTAATTCAAGTCTCCAAGGTGGCGAATGACCTCGCAAGGGTCCGAAGTAGCGTTTGAATAGTTTCTTGCTGAGGCCGTGGCGGTGAATGGGCGTCCACACCCACACCGTCACCGGGCTGGAACGCCACGTCGCAGCGACGGAAGTTGTACTGGCCAGCGTCAACACATTGTTGATCTTTTATTCGAAGGCGGGCTGGCAGGCATACCTCTTCTGCCGGTTGGGTGACCAGCTGGGTGTTGTCGGTGCTGTCGTCCGTCGGATCGTGGGGCACCATGGCGTCGAGCATCGTCGTCACCTTTCTGCCGTGCACCAGCTGGAAAGGTGTAATCCCAATGGTTTCTTGAACCGCCGTGTTGTACGCAAACATGATGTAGGGTAACACCTCGTCCCACGTCTTGTGCTCCACGTCCAAGTACATCAAGGTCATATCGGCGATGATCTTATTTAGTCGCTCCGTGAGGCCGTTGGTCTGCGGGTGGTGTGCCGTGGTTCGGCAGTGATTGGTGTAGCTCAGGCGGAGTATCTCTGGTGTCAGTTGCACCATGAACGATGAGCCTTGGTCCGTAATCAGGACTTGGGGAGCGCCGTCTCAGAGGACGATAGACTCAACGGAGAACTTGGCTACTTTCACAACGGTTCCCAAATGGGAGTGCTTTTCTATCGGCGTACCGGGCGAGATAATCAGTTGCCACTATTATCCAACGGTTTCCCTGCGCCGAAGACGGGAAAGGTCCAAGTATATCCATTCCGATCTGCTAGAATGGTGCAGTCGGGGCCGCGATAGGCCGCTGGAGGCCAGCCTCTACACACGATTGTGCCACGAGTGCCTCTTGGCACTCGTGGCACAATCGTGTGTAGAGGTGGACAGTCTTCGGAAGCCTGGGCCAGTAGTACTTTTCTTGGATCCTTGCAAGAGTCCTGCTGTAGCCAAGGTGATCAGATGTCGGGTTGTCATGGCAGTCTAGCAAGATCCCTTCTCGAAGACTAGTAGGAATTACAAGGAGCCACATCGAGTTGCTGTACCTAAAGTTCTCTTTGTAGAGAATACCTCTCCGGATGGCTCAGGGAATCATACTCTCTCGTCCCACCAAGTGGTCGATCAGACTGCGTACCTCAGGATCGTCCCGCTGGAACGCTGTCATATCGTTAGCGCTCACTGCGCCAAGAGAGTGATAGTCGTCGTCGTCATCTTTGGCACAGCCGGTAGCCGACTCGACAGGGGTTCTGAAAAGGCAGTCAGTGTCGCGGTGTTTTCGGCCTGACTTGCAGACCACGGTCACGTCGTACTCTTGCAGTTGTAGGCTCCATCGAGCAAGGCGTCCCGATGGGTCCTTCAGGCTCCCTAACCAGCATAGCGAGTGGTGGTCGGTGACCACTCGAAAAGGGCTTCCGTATAAGTATGGGCAGAATTTCGTGATGGCCCAGACGACGGCCAGACATTTTTGTAGCGTTAGCTACACTGGCCGAGGTTGAGCAGTTTCGCGTGGCTCTCATAATGAGCCGTACTCCGTGCTGCGCAAGCGCGAGGAGCAGTGACGGCGCACAGCTGGCGGGGCGGAGCCGCCGTCGCCGCGGGCTCCGCTGCCATTGCGCGCGCCTCGCCAATCTGCACAAGCGCAAGGAGCAGTGACGTCACACGGCGCACAGCTGGCGTGCCGGAGCCGCCGCCGCCGCGGGCTCTATTGCCACCGCGTGCGCCTTGCCGGTCTTCGCATTCCAGAGGAGTGACGTCATAGCCGCGGCAGACGCACTGGTGCCGCCGCGTGCACAGCCGTGTGCCTCTGTTGCGTGGTAGCCAAGTCTGACGCTGCACCGCAGCTGCTTGATAGCGCCTCTCATTTTGTGCGCATAAGCTCACGCTACGTATATCCTGGCATAGCAGAGCTAAGCCACCGCAATTTTTCTTAGTCGTTCAGTAATTGCGTTCCGCATTCGACAGTGTCCGACAAGCGTATGTGATCACGCGCTCTGCACCCTCTTGTCGTTGGACGAGTACCACTCAGAGTCCTGTATTGCTGGCTTTTGTGTGAACTTCTGTTTTGGCTGACTGGTCTAAGTGGCCAAGAATGGGTGGCGACTGGAGTCGTTGAATGCCTGTTGTTGTTCTTCTCCCCATTCAAAGTTCACGGTGTATTTTGTGAGGTGCGTGAGCGGCGCAGAAAGCTTGGTGAAATCGCGCACGAAACACCTGTAATAAAAACCCATCCTTTGGGAATGATTATCTACGTTAATGCGAATAGCATCAAACGGTGCGGAGTTATGCGCGTTCGTCAGGTGGCCGGCACACTCTAGATACGCCAGCCCACTCTTGAGGCGATTCTAAATTTGTTGACACTTTCACAGCCCTGCGCACGATCTCCGCAGCCCAGCACGTGCGTTTGTGTCGCTTAGGAAGGCGAGCAAAGCACGTGCCATACGCACAAACACTCAAAATGGTACCGACCAGACTTTCTGGCGTCTCAGCTAGTCTCAACCAACGGTACTCTAAACGGTTGTTTATATCTTTACCATAGGACGCGCTTTACAGCGCTGTCACAGCTACCGGTGCGCGCGCGTTCCATGCACGAGGGCTCATTCCGCTCTCGTGAGGCTGAGCACGCCGCTACATCACCCTCTCCCGAGCGCGGGAGAGGGTGAGCGCGGGAGAGGGTGAGGGAGATGGAACGCGCGCGCACCGGTAGCTGTGACAGCGCTGTAAAGCGCGTCCTATGGTAAAGATATAAACAACCGTTTAGAGTGCGTTGAATGACTGCCTTCATAGCTCTGTGGTTAGCGCGTCTGCCTGCTGATCAAAGGGTCAACGGTTCAAATCCCAGCCGGCGCCGGTCTTTTTTATTTATTTATCGACCCGCGGCGTAAGAGGTTAGATAGCCAGATAGATAGATAGATAGAGAGATACATAGGCGAAAAGTGCGTGAAGTATCCAAAGAATGCTATTCGCATTAAAAATTGACCGCATCTCCACGTGGTGAATGATGTTGATTGGGGCGAAGCTCTGGTGGTGCTTGTCTGCGTAGACGCTGAGCCGCAGCATGCCGAGCCTTTCGTTCATTTTCATCTATGTCAGAAAGAGAATGTGTGGTATGGAACGTGGTTATAGACGCATTTGAGCATTTGACCGCAGCGCCCTCTTGTCTATAAACGTTGAGCCAATGCATGCATTGTTTAACGCGATTATATACGCATTTGACCGCAGCGCCCTCTCCTGTATAGACGTTGAGCGGCTACATGCAACGTTTCATCCATGACAAAAACCCCAGCTCTTGAGTTACTACCACATCTCGGAGCCCCTACTCGTCCCGCAGTCGTGGCCAAGTGGTTAGGACGATGGACGAGAAATCCATTGCGGTCTCCCCGCACAGGTTCAAATCCTGTCGACTGCGCAAACACTTTTTCTTTTCATTTTTTTTTTCTTTTTACACGAGCACGTGAGCTTACGAGCACGAGCACGAGACGGACAGACGGACATGGCTAGCCCCTAAGGAGCTCCGCCCCTAAAAGGCAAAGCCCCAGGAATCTTCAGACGGCCTTCTTGCCGGTGAGCTGTGGAAATGCTGCTGTGCGAGTCTTCTCAGGATCAGGACGAACACCTTTGTTGCCCACAACGTGGCCTAGGAACTTCAGTTCACCATAGGCAAACTGGCACTTTGTCGGCTTGAGGGTGAGCCCGGCGGTCCTGATTGCTTGAAGAACCGCCCAAAGGTGTCGCAAGTGTTCATCGAAGTTGGCCGAGAATACCATGACGTCGTCGATATAAATGAGACAGCTCTGACATTTGAAACCCGCCAGTACGATGTCCATGACACGCTGGAAAGTTGCAGACGCTGTGCACAGTCCGAAAGGCATCACCTTGAACTTGTACAGTCCACCGGCATGACAAAGGCAGTCTTCTCTTAATCCCGTTCGTCGACTGTCATCTGCCAGTAGCCACTCTTCAGGTCCATCGACGAGAAATATCGGAAGTGGTGTAGCCGGTCCAGTGTGTCGTCGATGCGGGGAGCAAATGCACATTCTTCTTCGTCACCGCGTTGAGCCACCGGTAATCTACGCAAAATCGAAGCGTTCCATCCTTTTTCACCAGTACGACCGGAGAGGTCCACGGGCTGCTTGAAGGCTGGATGATGTCGTTCAGCATTTATTTAACTTGTTCGTAAACGGCCTCTCTTTCCTTTGAAGAGACCCGGTACGGTGGCCAATGCACAGGGAGCGCAACGTCGTTGGTAACGATGCGACAATTCGCAACTGTTGTCTGGCGCACTTTTGACGTCGTCGTAAAGCAGTCGCTGAATTCGGCGAGGAGGTCTTTGAGCTTTTGTCGTTCCATATCACTTAGCTTGGGGTTATTGTTGAGCTGTGGTGGCGGCGTACTGTACGGCTGAGATGGCGGAGGCTCATCAGAGATCACAACGATTTCGGCGGCGTTCCAGAGTTCCTCGACGTGTCCTACAGCGGCACCTTTTCGTGACGTGCTGCGCTTTCCGACGGAAGTTTGTCACAAAGACCACAGTGTATCCATCCTGCAACTCTGTTACACCCCCTGCGATGCCTACGCCTCTTCCGAGAAGTAGCTGGACGTCACCTTCCAGAAGAACTTTCCCGCAAGCGAATGCATCGGTCACGACTTGCACAAGAACACTCGACTGCGGCGGCAGGTTCACGTGGTCCTCAATGACTCGGAGAGCGGCTAACGTCGTTTTGGATCCTTCCGGAGGTAGGACGGGCTTTCTCAGCGTCAACCTGTTTGCTTTAAGGTCGATCACGGTACCGTACTCACATAGGAAGTCCATGCCGAGGATGATGTCTCTCACACAGTCCTGAGAGACAACAAATTTGACTGCACAGGTCTTCCTGTGAATTCCGATGCAAGCAGTGCGTGACCAAACAGGCGTGATGAGGTGTCCACCGGCGGTGTGTATTTGCGGGCCGTCCCAGGGCATTGTGACTTTCTGAAGGCGGTGAAAGAGCTTTTCACTCAAATTGAAGTAATCTGCTCCGGTGTCCACGAGTGCTGACATGTCGTTGCCTTCTATGACAACGTTTAAGTTGTTGGGCATCGTTGTGCAATCGTCGTTCTGATGCTTGTCGTCACTAGAGTGGGAGGTCTCCGGCGTTCTTCGGAAAGTTACCTTTTGTAAAAAGAAGAGATAGCGCACCAAAGAAAACAAAACCTTCTTTTTAGAAATAAGGCTCTGGTCAGAGTAGGTCCCATTTACAATGGGTACTAAAAAAATTGATGAAGAATGAATGCAACACTTTAGATGGCGGCAACCTCTCCAGTCTTTCCACTCTGGCTTGCCGACTTGCGGCCGGCCATTACTTCTAATTCCCACCATAGTACAGCTTTGCTAATTTTCCTTCTTCACCAAGGTAAAAAGGCTGAAATTTTTTCTTTCTTTTTCTTGACGCAGCATTTGAAAACGAGAGATCATACAATCAAGACTGAAGAATGAAGACATGTAATAGACCTAAGCATAATTTACGAGTATATCTCGCTAAACCAGACACTCAGCCAGGCACGTAGTCAGGATTTTGTTTCGGGGGGCCCGCCTATGGGGAAAACACCACAGATGGGGGAGGAGGAAGGGAGGTCCCAGCAAAACTGAGAAGTTCGGTGGGGGGGGGGTTCTTCCCCCCCAGACATTTTCCCTGCTACGTGCTTGCGCTCAGCCATGTCAGCCAATAGTCCTAGCATTCCTGTGCAAAGCGGTGAAGCTCGATACGCACAAGCTGGTGAGAGGCAGCACAGAGGAATATACGGCAGACATGATAATCAGGTGATCTCATCAGGAATACAAGAGCCTGGTTCTGTCTTAACACAGTAGCCACCATCCTACTATTTTGCAATGTTTTCTTGCGACTTTTGGCTCCTGACATCGCCGACATTGTCTGAAAATTTAGACGATGTCGGCGATCAACTTGCCAGCGCGGTTGACAAGCAATTCCAAAACTTAGATTCACCTTAATTTAAAGCGCAGCCAACGCTACGAGCCAGTGGGATCAACCAAACAATGTCAAAGCACTACATCAAGGCATTCTTTTGCCTCCCAAACACGTTCTTTCATCGACTAAACCAATCAAATGCAATGAATGTCTTGTGACTTGCGGTTTTACTATGTGTGTTTTCTGGTTGTATGTGTTCAAGCCTTCGACTGTGCTCTGACCTAAGATGAAACAAACTAAACGTTGAGTAGAGACTGTGAAATACATATCTCTACCATTTTCATTTCCTCCTCCTTCTCTAAATATTAGGGCCAACCAATAATAAAATGTTTTTAATTTCTTTGCTTTGCTTAAACTTATTTTGGTGCAGGTGAGACGCAATTCCTTGCCAAATTGACACTTTGGTGCAAATGGTGCAACACTTCGATCACTGATTCACTCAATTCCACACAAATTTTAAACAATATACAAATGCATTATGAAATTCTAAATTTGTTTCAATTAACTGAAAATATAACCGATCCGAGTTTGAACTAACGACAATCTGGCATATTTAGAAAATGTACATAGCAGCAGATGTCAAAACAAGAAGGGTAAGCCTCACTTACTCTGACCATGGTGGTAAGAAAACTAAACGCAGCAATACAAAAGAATTTTTTGTTTTGTTTTCCTGCGAGAGTACACAGACTTATTAAAGCAAGCTAGGGAAAGCGGATTTATAAAATTCACTCACCTGTCTGTAGGAGATCTGGGGGTGTTGCCGTGCATAGTGGAACAGCACATTCACCATCATCTGTTGCACATCACTAGTCTGGAAGAACTCTATTTCAGGAAATCTGCAAATATTCAATGAAACCTCATGGAAGGCCTGCATGCACCTCGCTAACAAAAGATTGAGCAGTCTTGTGTTGATCCAAGAATCAAAGAAAGAATAAAATGCCCAACGTACACCTAAGCACTTCTTATGATTGTGAATGCGAAAGCACGAATGTCGTTCTTGCGCGCGTCCTCAAGAAGTTGCTGCGCCTCCACTGACATCGGCCGTGCCACCGCTCTGTCGGCGGCACGAAATCGGCGGCAGGAATCGACTGGCGGCGCAACTGCCCGAGCGCGCCAGCCGATTCCGGCGCATTGGCGGCGCGGGCACGCAATGCCATGGGGTGGCGCTGATTGAAACTGATGCGCGGAGGACTCCTTCAGCTTTATTTACTTGCAGTTTTGCGTGGCTTTCTGCACGGCTTCAAAGCTGAGATGCCTCAGATCGCGGCTTCACGAATTTATCTGCCGTTTGGCGCGGCTGATGACGTCGGCTCGCTCCATGGTACAGTAAATGCTTTCGCATTAAAACACTTAGAGACAAAAACAGACGGCACAGTTCTTTCTTTCCTGTTTCTGACTCTAAGTGTTTTTATTCTTTCTTTGATCTTGTAGTTTCACCAACCCGCACTTTGGTCTTTTAGTGCAGTCCCAGTGAAGTCATTAGGCATCAGCGTCACGTTCACGCACCGTGGGGTATGTGAACAAAGTGTTCGGAACAAAATAGACATCTGACCATTTTGTTCCAAACGCGTTTGCTTCTTTTTCATTCCGGAGCGCGTGAAAATGTGTTTCCTGGCATAAGCTCTTGGCATTGACAAAGCTACAACCACGACCTAATCTATAAAGGGGCAACCAAGTCACCTGTGCCTACCCCAGCGCGCCAATTTTTGTTTTGCTTGTTTGGTGTTTAAGTTCACATAGTCACCACTGCTCCAGCGCTGCTTAGCATCTCCAATTGCACCACTTGGTTTCAGGGGGCAGGTAGCCTAAGGAGGTTTTTATCCGGTACTTTGCGCAAGCGAGCGTGTGGTTTTTCTGTGTACAATATCGCTTAACCACGACGCTTGACATCAATGGTTACATCAAGGAAGCATTCTACGACTGGCCGTTATGGTGTACTGCTCCGTACTCCTACGCAAGTCAAGCGCGACGGGAATCATCTTCCACGAGTTCCAAGTGACGGAGACACGGAACGACTGGCTAAAGATGATCTCTCGCCAAGCGGAAAGTGAATCAGTAATGCCACCAAACACATCTTCATGAATGGCATGACGGAGACCCATGTCAAGAGGAAAATGCTAAAAAAATTAGAGATTTACAACACCCTGTAACACTGAATTAGAGCGCAGCTCTTGGGGAGGAGGAGGCAAAGGTACTGAGGGGAGGGTATATCCCTCATCCCTCCCTCCTCCTCATCCTTCGCACTGCTCCTCCTCCTCCTCCATCCTCTTCCTCCTCCTCCACCATCCTCTTCCTCCTCCTCCTCCTCCCTCATCCTTCAAGCTCCTCCCTCCTCTCATCCTCCTCCCCCTCCCTCCCTTCTTTCCTCCTGCTCTTCCCCTCCTCCTCCCTTCTCCTCCTTCCCTCCCCCTCCTCCTCCTCCCCGCACAATGCACCATGGGTAATGTCCCATAATGCACCGCGCAGGACTCTCGTGACGTCACACATGATGTCACTCGCGACGTCACACACGCGGAACCTTCGTGACGTCACGAGGGTCTTGCGCGGTACATTATGGGACATTTTTCATAAAGCACCGCGCAGTTACGCCGACGGTGACGGCGACACCGCTCAAGCCGGAAACGGACGCCTATACTTCGTTTCAGCTTGGGTACAGACGCAGCCGATGCTACAAGCGCGAGCATGTGGTCCTGAGCAGTGCTTGCACTGCACGAGCGCGCGTGCTTGGCAGGGACGCTGAAAGCCTGGAGCTCGCGCGTGTAGCATCGGCTGCGTCTGGACCCAAGCTTAAACGAAATATAAGAGCTGCGCTCTAAAAAAAAGCCAGTGACGAGGAAAGTACTAAAAATCTGAAACATGATTGGAAACTTGTATAAAAGTGGTTAATTTTTGTTCTTTTGAGGTGCAATAGTTAGTGACCTCGCTCAGTAAATTAACGCACACTGGCCTCCCGCTGGCTATAGCAAAATTCACTTGACCTAATAAACTGGGTTTACAGATGAAATATATGTAGGACAACGAACTTCCACGTTAGAGACTTGACATTCTTTTCCCTCAGTCTCAGGATAGTTTAAGATGTGTTTCTGACTAGTAAACTGGGGGTGTAAGCTACCGTAATGTTTTTAATCATCAGGTACTATTGTAATCCAAAAGTGAATATGTTACAATGTAAACATTTTTTTCAGTCATAATAATAATATTAATATAAAATAATAATAATAATAATATTAATAATAAATTTTTATTTTTTCGTGCCCACAAACAATCTCTTAGTTTATGGTATGGTGCACTAAACGTACAAGGAGTAAAACCTAAAAATACAGGAAACAACAAAGTTAAATCAATAAAAGCCATGCAACATTATCATAATACAAAAATTGATTATTGATTAGTTCGCAGACATCCAGTCATATAGATTTAAGGGGTGACACCACCTTCAGGTGTCGACTTTTAAATCAGTCGCTCAATATTGATGAAATTTGGAGGGTCCATTCATCTCGTTGCCTAAATGCACTGTATGACATTTCATCTCCGTAGGACTATTTTGCGATAAGCTACAGGAGGAGGCACACAGCTATTGATGTAAGTCGCCTCACTGGGTAAAAAAATCTATCATATAAAATTGCTGCAGAATATTGAGCATTTCTAAGCTTCAGCCTTCGAAACATCTAACATCTGACATCTGACCCCTGCTTAGCTCAGTTGGTAGAGCGCTCTACTGCAAATAAAGAGGTCCTGGGTTCGATACCCGGACCAGGCAAATTTTTCAGTCGCGTACAAGTCACCTAGCTGTGTTTGGAGATTTGTGTTTGTCCTTTGTCCCTCTTGTTCCCCTTTTCCAGGGATTTTTTTCGTCATTATTGTCCAGCTCGCTTGCACCTTTGCATTTAATTGCATTATAATGTTAATGGTGTTTTTATTCTCCATGTGCTACTGAATTATGTATATGCATATCGCTCAATGCTTAATGTTTTATCCTACTGGTTCTTATCACACTGAGCCAATGACTTCTCTGCAACTGGTTTCAACAATTTGAGCCTACCTGTATTCATTTCGACAAATATTTTGAAGATGAGTTAAAATGTGAAACTGCATGGATGTTTTTATTTCGCACAGATATGTTGACTCTTTTTATTGCTATTTGAATTTGTTTGTGGTACTTTTAATAGATCATTAATTCATTGTTTGCAATGAATTATTTCAAGCAATTCATCGTTTGATGCTATTACTCAAAATAAAGAAATAATAGTACCGTAACACCTCCAGCTTGCCTGCATGTCTCAACATTTAAAAATTAGTCATTAGTGAAAATAGTCGTAAAAAATTGTATCCAATGCCAATGCGCTCCCTTAAAAACAATGTCTCATTACTTTGCTGTTTTTAACATGTTACCAATTTTGCCTCTTCTGCAGCAAATTAAATTTAGAAAAGTATGTGTTTAGGTCAAAATTAATAACTTCGATACTGGCTTGCGCAACTAATAATTATAATCTTTATTTGCGAGACTCGAGGTTCTCTGGGTGGCCTACAAAGGTGGACTTGGGCCCGTATGCATGATCGCCTGCTAGCCAGGGCGCTTGAAATAAATGTCGCGCACAATTAATAGCACGGCGGTGGAATAGGCTTTCGCTCGATTCGGTTTACGGAATATGTCGTGAAGAACAATATGTAGTCGCCGATACGAAAAATGATAACCAATCGCACTCGTACAGGCCCAACAAGGTACCTGCTAGTGCGCCGCGTTTGCGCCACGAGACCGCGCGGTTTGGGATTGTATGTGGCAGCGCCTGGCGGATTTCCGGTCCTCAGCTATGGTCACGTGGTATTTTTAGGCGTACCCGCTCCCGTAGGGAAGGGGGAGCTCACTCGGTCGCCCTCTATTGGCGACTCCAGCGAAATCGACGCCGCGTAGCGGCAACGCCGAGAAGCTCAGAGAGGAGGTCGTTTCGACTCTGTCGTCTGCTATCGCTGCTTGGTTCTCGTATAGGCAGCATAGAAACAAACATCGTTCCCAGTAATTACTTTTATGCTTCCGCCATGTCATTCCTACGCACTGACTAGAGGAAGGTTTCTACTGTCGAAAAATCGCTTTGCTTTCATATGTAACACTGATTTTACGCTGCAGTGCAAGACATTTATGGTGGTCCGCGTGTTGAATGACGAAAACGACCTCCTTTCGTCCGCCATTTCGCCTGACCAGCGCGCCCTCTATAGTTCGCTGGAGTCGCGAATAGGGTAGGTCGTGGCTACAACAGCATTTTGCTATCAGCTTTCTTTTTAAGAGAGCACAAAGTGGGCATTGGGTAGCATAAAGCGGGATGCTAATGCTGTGGCATAGCTGTGGTAACGCCTCTGCTTCGCACACAGCGGACCCAGGTTCGATACCCAAGGGCGGCGGGCAATGTTTTTCAAGGATTTGGCAACATCGACGACGGACAGCCTATGCCCTACTACGCCAACTATAACATCAACGCCAACTACTACATCAACATCCGCAACATTAACTACGGACACCATTTCCAGTGGTGGGAAGAGCCCATAACAGCTGTCACTGTAAAACAAAACAAAAAGGAGGAGCAGCAAGCAAGGGTGTTAATAGGTCAAAATATTCTTAATATAAATAATAAAAACAAATGGCTGAAAAAAATAAAACGCAAGTGCTGCAAGCAAGAGTATTACAAATAGACCACAATACTGCTGTAAACAACCATATTTCACAGGCTCAATATTTTGCTGACTTCGGAAAGTGCTAGTTTGAAAAATATTTTGCAGACACAAAATTTTGCAATTTAGAGTGAGTGAACAGGGGGTGGTATATTTGCGAGAAAATTATTTTGCAATGTTTATTGGGGTGCGAAATTCTCAAAAATTCAGACTTTTTCTCATATACACTAAACTATCACAAAAGATCTATAGAAGTGTTTTCTTCTAGACTAAAAATATTAAGTAAAAAAAAAAGGAAACTTGAAAGAAAACTAATGACTCCTTCGAATAATGTCATCAGCCGCAGCGTACAGGGTGCAGCCATGGACAGGGGCAAGACAGCTGGTGCAGAGACGCCCTTTGACAAGAAATTGAAACTTAAAAAATGCACCCAAAGTGAGTGTTCTTTCTAAACGCCGTAACATTCTGCACATGCCTTACATTTCTGCAAAGGGGTTGATTAAGTGGTTTTTGATGATGCCCAGAAAGTTCCTAATCGAAACCATTCCTTTAAATTTATGAATTAAAAAGTTAATTACTCGAAGTTAAATAATAACCTAGTTATAACGGAAATGACTAATTTTCCTAATACCTCCTTTAGCAGAAATTAATACACAACCTTTTTCTCCTAGATCCATGTTTTCACAGGAATGAATTGACCGGCGTTCTATGAAGCACCATTATTATTATTATTATTATTATTATTAATATTATTATTTTTAACCTCTCTGATGTGTTTCCCATGCTGAACATTTGTCTGCTGCCGTTGTCAGGTTCTCTTTAAAAAATGCGTCGTCCTTTGGCATCTAGCAAGTGACAAGTAAATGACTTTTATCTCATAAATTCTTCTGCCATTGACTTTCATAGCACATACAAAATAAAGAATCATCTAGATGGCTACACTTGCACGAAAAGAGTCGTCAGGTTCCTTTGTTTGGCACATTTACCTCCCATGCAGTATATCACCTATGTCTTTGACATACAGCACTAGCATGTATGTGAAATGACCTTTTTAATCAAGTACTTTGTCTTCATTACATGTTTAGGACACACAAATGCAGGTGTCACCTAGTCAAACTGCAAGTACTTCATACAAGAATGAAGAAAGGTGGAGTATCTGATCAGCAGATTATAGTTTGCGTCTACAAATTCAAATCATTCTGCCATACAAAACATTAGAGCCTTATTCCAAGCCCACTACCTTCAAATTGAAATAAGAAATCCTACCAAGGCAAGCAAATAATGCCCTTTTATGACACACAGGGACAGCAGTTTGGCTTTTGCATTGATTTCAGACTCCAATCCAAGAAAATGTTGGCCTCTGCACTGATCTCAAACTCCTATCCAAAAACATTCTTGAATATTGAGCAAAACATATAGTATTATTATGATGTTTAGATTAAAAAGCTTACAGCCAGGGTAGTTTGTTTTCAGTATATCGGCTGTTGCGCACACTTTTAATTGCTTTTGAGTAGCAGTCTTGCAAATGCTAAACAGGTAGTACCAATTACAATAATTCCTTAGTAAAATAAATGTCAAAATAATATGCTAAATCACAATAAAAAAACAACAACAGAAAATAAGAAGTTTTACTTGCTGTAGTAACCAGGCTCAACACTTTTTGGTCCTCAAGAAACTAACATGACTAATGTCAATTCTAGAACACTAGCAATTCGATGATGCAATAGGACAGCTTTCTGCCTGGAAGCCGACTACACTACACAGTCCTTTGACTTTTATGACGACCACATGAAATAACATTTCTTAATGCCTGGTAAATACAGTCGAGTTCTCGCCTAGCTTGATGTTACTTTCATGTCGTTTAATAAATAATTTTCCCTAATAATCATTGACTTAACTTCTGCGACAGGTCAATAACTAAATATGCCAATCCTTCCAATACAAATAAACACAAAAATATTAAATTTTCCCAATTGGTAAAAATGACAAAATCTGTACTGCTCATTATGTGGAAACAAAATTAAGGTGACTATCGACAAAGAAAAGTATTGAGAAACTCACGTCCGGATGACATCCTGTTTAATCATAACCCGAAGTTCACTATCCTCGAAAAACTGGTGCCAAGGACTGCTCTCTTCTTGGGAGAGCGGGTTGTTATATGACAGATCGAGATCCTCAGGCTCTAGTCTTGGATTCTGGCACGTCTAATGAGAAGACAATAAGTGTTCATTAGCCAGTAGCCAAGCACCAAATAATGCGGCACTTCCTCTCGCGCATTCAGCATTCTCCGACCCCCCCGTAATTCACAAAACTTTGTCAGCTAGCTGTAAACATTCAACTGCCATGTCACCCACAGCATGCAGCATGGTGTTCTTCATACAAGGAATAGAACTAAAGTTGCGACTTTCAATTGGTAAGGAAAGTGAACTTTTTATGGCACTGATACCAACTGCAAACATGTGTGCGGCAAGTGGACTAGAGCTTGTGGAAAGAATTCAATAAATTTCAGAACAGGGGGTTGAGAGGGGAGGGGCAGTTTTTTTAAATTAGACTACTTATTACGGGAATTTCTCAATTGTGTTTGTTCCTTTTGCGTTTTTCTTTGTTTCCGGTTTTGGTATGCCGCACTGTAAACAACTCACTTACTTACTAATTTTTTTTTTTCCAACACCACAGTGATGTATGAATTTTGTTCAACCTTGAAGGGGCCCTGCAATCATATTTAAGCGTCTACCTTTTTGCGGTTTCCACGTCTCTTGGGGTTCGGGCAAGCCAGCGGGCACGGAGAGAGTAACTAAATATCAGTGCGTCATACTTTAACCGGACGACGCGGCAACCTCCTCCATCGACAAGGGCGACTCGCAGTACCGAAAGCGCGCAAAATGTGACGTCTTAGGTCCTGGCCTTACTACTGGTCAGAGCCGCTAAAAGCTTTTTTTTAGTCGAGACACAAAATATAAGTGTCGCAAACCGTTTCAATTAGGTATGAAAGTAGTTTTTATTCAGTATTTTAGATCAGAAAAGAAACAAATGCAGTTTATAAAGTACGGAAACAAGAAATGACCCGTCGACATACCCGCCACCAAGCGGCGGAAAAACGGCGCATACTAGAAAGGGCTAGTGGGATGAGGCACCGACCAACAGCGAGCGTAGAAAGTTCCCGGGTGTATGCGGCGGCGCTGCGGTCGTATACCGGCTTGAGGATCAGACCAGTTCCGAGCGTTCCGAATGCCTTCGGCGCGGGCCCTGCTGGTGATTTGGCCATTCGGCGGTATGGCAGCGTGAAGTGGCTCCCGTTCTGAACTGATCTTTACCCCGTGTTTGCTGTCGGTTGTGGCCAATGAAGTGTTATGCCGAAACAGTCTTTAATCGCGCAGCAAAGGCAATGCGAGCCGCCCTGGCCGCCCGCTTGATACAGCCTATCCAACAAATGCTTTAGTGGCGCCCTCTTGAGCCGTCGACACGGAGTGCGGCAGCCGTGAACGCTCGATGAGCTCACTACCTCTCCTCCAGTTCACGGCCACTCAAGCCAGGACCTACGACGTCATGAAGGAGGTTATTTTTTGCTTGTTTTTGTAATTCTAATTTGCCAATAACTTGTAAAATAAAGCGAAAATTGAGAAAAGAAAGGTTTCATTAAGTTACTACGCTCAGTGTGCTCAGGTTCGGTACAAATTAAAAACCAGCCAAAAAGTTGTTTCAGGGCCCCTTTAACAAGGTTACCAAAGGCATACAAAATTGAGGCACTGCCACTCCCATCCACCCTAAAATTATTTTGACAAACCAGAAGCTTGCGCCAAATTATGCCCACATACAAACCTCAACAAGGTTCCCAACACCAATTCTTCTATTTCATTAGCTCTTATCAGATTCAACACTGGCAGATTCTATAGTCTTATTTATTGTACAACAGACCTTTACAAAATTCAATCTGGCCACTTTAACCGCTATTATCCAGATTTATTCCAATAATTGCTGTGCTGGCAATGGACAAAACCTGCGTGTCGGCCTTTCCACAAGGCACAAAATAGTCAATCATGATGACAAATGGACGGAGTCTCTGCTAAGGACGGTGTGCATACCTTTTCAAGGAGCGATTCATACTTCTGTCTCATGGACCGGGTTACACATATCCAGTCATCTCGCGAGTCTGGAAGACACTCGAGAAATACCTGCGAAGCACATATAAACAGAAAGCATAAAAAACAAAATCAATACACCTGCTGGTCTATCCATGGCAGCTAAAGAAGTTCCAAGACACCCATACGATTGGGCTCAATGATATATATTTCATGTTACGTTTATCTATTTACAAGCAGGTGCACGCAATTTTGTCGTCATTGTAGCCTGCTTCACACGCCAAAAAACGGAGAAAAGAAAAAAACAGATGCGGTCAGGGGTGTAGTTACATGCCTTCCGACAATGAGCTTCTGTGCTCGAGCTTCAGTTTCGAGCAGTTGAGATTTTTAGCTTTATTAAAAATGTATGTGACTCTGCAGCAAAATATTGATTTGTGTAGTCTCTTGACACCATATTAAATCGCTCTAACAAAAAAACAAAGAAAAAAATTTGTTTTTGGAAAGGGTGGAGGGGTAAGTGTTCCTTTAAAGCATAGAGATCGTACATACTAACTCTAGAGGAAAAGGTCCGCCATTTTCCCATGCATTCTGACTGCCGCAAGCGGCGGAGCATGCAGGCAGACCCTCGGGGCCCACACATGGTTACCAACTGCTTTCGGTTATACAAATATAATTATATCATCAGAGCAGTTTCATGAACTTCAACAATCCGCGAACTTACCGGTGGAAAGATATTCGCATTCCTTTCGAAGCTTTCTTTTGCATAGCGTGCAGATGTACGGCCTCGTGTCAACGCTAAACTAAACTAGATACCCGGCTTCGCAGGTGAGGCGCGGCCTATCTCGTTGGGCGCGGCCGAGGAATACGAAACCGCGCAACTACCAGATTTCCGAGATTTCGACAGAAGGGAAGTTAATGTAGCGTAATGAGTAGATTGCTTTTTATAAGTGTTAGAATAGCTTAGAATTTAGTTTACAACGTTAAATTATCACTGTTTATATTGCTGAGAGTTTTCAGTCTTCGCGATTACCATTGCGACTGTCGTCCTTCAGCTGGCAACATTGCTTTCTTTCTCTCGTGTTTTGTCGCTCTCTTTCGCGATCTTTCCCTCGGGACCCGGGTGTCGGCGCACGGGATTTGCCACTCCTCCTCACCCACCTTTACCCCCTGCTTTAAAGGGCCCCTTAAAAGAAAAAAATGTTTTTTTTTAAACAATCTAATTAAGACAATAGGGTACGTTGTTGGGCTAGTTGGTTCATCTTAGTTAACAAATAAAATAGCGCAAAAAAGACAAGGACAAGAAGTATACAGGACAAGCGCTTGTCCTGTATACTTCTTGTCCTTGTCTTTTTTGCGCTATTTTATTTGTTAACTAATTAAGACAAGCGTGTCAAAAAATTAATTTTACGTGAAAAAAAAAAAAAAAAATTAGAGCATTATTGACGGTGCGAGACGCGATTTCGTTGGTAGTCGCCTTCGTTTCCACTTGTTCTCGCTCTCAGCATTTCAGACGCATTGACGAGAGGTGGATTGGCTTCGCCTTCACGGTGAGGTGGAAAGAGTGAATTACCGTCTCGTTGAGCGAATGACTATTCCGTGACATCATGAACTTTGTGCGCAGAATTTCAAATAAATCCCTTGCCGTCAATATTGCTCTAAAAAAATTATGAATACGTACCAACTAGCCCAGATACCCGTTCTGTTAAATCCCTTGCCATCAATATTCCTCTAAAAAATTTTTTCTCGTAATATTTATTTTTTGACAAACGTGTCCCAATTAGACTGTTAAAAAAAAAAATTCTTTTCAGAGGTTTTTTAAGCTTAAAAACAAAAGAAGACACCCTTATGTCCAGTAACCAACTTGACCGGATATTGGACATTATAATTGATTTCTGCTAATATGTTGCATCCTGTTCTGGCAGACGTTTTGAAACAAGTGGCTTGCCTTCCAACAAATGCTCCTGAACTTGCAGTCAGCCAGCTCCAATGACATAGCCTTGTTGTGGAGCTTGTGGGTGATGTTCCCCAACTCGAAGAGTGAGAACCACTCCTGACTGTGAAGAATAAGGATTGAGAAAGATTGATGAAACATTCATACCTCCGCTAAGTTTAATGGCTGCTAGTTTGAAACACGTACAGCCATATTCCAGCTGCCTGGATGAATCACTGGACAATGAATTGAATGAAAATTGTTATCGTCATCTCAATATCCCACAAACTTCACCCAGTCTGGAGCAACGTCACTAGATCGACTCAGTTGACAAGCTCCGCGTTAGCCGTGCTTCGGAAAGCCCGCCCCTTCGTTTGTGCGAGCGTGGAGGCGCTGTCGCCGCAGCCTGCCCTGTCCGCAAGGCCAACCAAGTTCTGGGCAAGCTCATGACGCTGGCTTTTCATTGCGAATTCAGGCGGTCAGCAGAACATCGGTGGCACATCGGTGGCTTTAGCGCACTTCTTTTAAAGAAATGGACTCTGCAAGTAGATTCTACTGCAGCCACATGATTGTAAATATGCACGCTTACGGTTTGTTCGATTTTTAGATGGTATAACACAACGGATAAGGGCGTAGGTGCACAGCTTTAGGTTGAGGTTCCGAGTGTGATTTTCTGGTCGTGTTATATTAGAGTAAAACGGGATTTATGTCAGAGTTGTTATTTCTTATATTTGTCTATGACCACCATCCACAAGCAGGGACTGGCATGCACTATCAGTGCCGTATCCAGTTTTCGATAAGTGCTCCCACATATTCACAGAAAGACTAACAGAATATGTTTTCTACCTTTTATTTGTTGTCGCAAAAATTTTCGGCAAGGCTAAAATAGTAAAAGAATACTGCGAAATGTTTATTTCTTTTTCCATGAAAAAATCGCGACCAGATGGCAAAACACCAAGGCTGAAAATACCTGTAGTTGGTGATCACAGGAGTCCGGCTTTCTTGTTTGCTACAGCCACCTTTGCCGTCACCTCTAACTTTCGATTGGTGTCTCAGTGGAAGTGCATTCGCTTACAACTAAGAAGCTGAGTAGCTGATGCTGTATCTCTTTGTGTTCCTTTGATGCTGCACAACTTGGTAGATGCAGTAAACAATAAAACTAAGCCGTGTGTGTGATGTCCAGTGGCTTAAACTGTTTAACACAAAATCTAAATGGACCTACCAGTATTTCGTGGAACCACAATGTGCGCCATTTGGCCCCGTTTTTGGTTCACTGTTCCGTTGGGGACTGGGCAGAGATTCAACAGGCTCGAACCCTGCAGTGAGCACGACACCACGAGGAACACCGTCAGACACAACCTCCCAAAAAAGAAAAGAAAGAAAGAAGAAAAAAAACAAAAAAACAGCCATTTACCTGCGACGGCCGTCAACTTCAGCGCTACATGAACTGGGCGAGGCATCTTTCAGTGTAGCTGACCGTGTTGTCCACAACAATAAGTTAATTAGCCGACAAAGAGATTAAGAACGTTCGAGCACGTTATTATCTTTTATCGCAGATAAATGATGACTGTAGTCCGATGTCCACCAAAATATTTATTTTGCTTGCTGCTCTAGGAGAGTCACCCGGAAACATGGTATTCGAAGCGGATCACGAAAATACATCCATTGCTGCTGAGAAACGAGGAGTGGCCGAGGAACGGCGAGATACTGACGCAGAACCGTCACGGTACTCACCAAAAAGACTAGATTCCATCGATGTTTGGATGCTCCCCCAAGGCAGCGGCGATACCTAGCCGTCGTAAGGGCACGCAGGTGCGCAATTGAAGCTACTCTACGATCATCAAACGTCACTGAAGAGTTCTGCTAGATCACAGTCAGGTGGTTTGACGCGCAGTGTTGCAGCGGTCCCGGAAGCTTGTTGCTCAGAGTCTGTGTACAAACACAGTCAAGTGATCCAGATTCCTCGACTCAACGCTCGGCTGCGCTCCGACCAGCCATATGCGCTTCACGACTGCGATTTGCCGGTTGTCAGCCCAGGAGAACGCGTGAATGTCGTGTGTCCACTTGCAGAGAATGTCATCGTATGAAAACAAGGTAAAGAACTCCGATTCATGCGCGGGAACAGAAATCAAAGTTTCTCAAGTTACCTCCCAAAGTGACTTTGGTGACTTCCTGTGCTCTTCCGCTGCCTGTGTACCTACACACCTCGCTGGAGCGGGAATTGCCTCACTTAACATTTGACTTGGTATGTTCAACAATGGCGCTAGCAACGGGACTCCCGTGGTCCTGCATATGCAAATGTTTTTTCAGTCTATGAAATCTACCATATCTTAATAAAAAATAAATATACTAAATAAAAAATATAAAAGAACATTTTAGATAGTAGTGTTTGCTGTGGATAAGTTATGCCCAAACGGCCCAAACCATTAATTATAAAGTAAATAATTTAAAAAGCTTCCAATCATCATCATCACCATCAGAGGCGCGGGATTTTAAAAGTAAATTCGAGCAGCGGATCCGGACAAGGGGTTTATTTACATTCTAGAGCTACGCTTTGCTAGCGGGAGCTTGTGCTGTCACATTAAAGGGATACTTCAACGAAATTTGAGATATAAGCGTCGTATTCAAAAATAGGTTGAATATGATCCACAATATCCGTAAATGACAATCGCACGTTTGTATTTTGAGCCTGGTGGCTGTATTTTTCGTTATAAAGGGCCCACTCTGGCAAGCGCTCGGGGAACAGCCAGCGGAGAGCATGTGACATCCAACGCAATCATGACGTAGTTCGTCTCGGGACGAGCTACGTCATGATACGCTACGGCATGCCAAGCCCTCGTTCCGAGTCTGACGCACGCCCTGGCTCTGTGGCTCTGAGCATGTGACATCCAACGCAATCATGACGTAGTTCGTCTCGGGACGAGCAAAGCTACGGCGAGGCTGACGTCGAGAGGATGGCCCAGTCGTTCCAGCCACCGAAGCGGCTGCTTTTGTGATAATTTTGTGTGGCGGGTTAATCTTCTGTAATCTTGTAGGGGGACAATAGCGACTTCTGGGACACACAAAAGGGATTCTCGGGAAAAGGGGAGTTCCTCCTTCCCCTCTTCTCTCGTCGTCAGCCTCGCCGTAGCTTTGCTCGTCCCGAGACGAACTACGTCATGATTGCGTTGGATGTCACATGCTCAGAGCCACAGAGCCAGGGCGTGCGTCAGACTCGGAAAGAGGGCTTGGCATGCTCTCTTGACCAACCAGAAGCCGAAAAGAATCCCCTAGCGGTGGTAGCGAGAAACAGCTCTGATCAAAGGTCTATGTTCGTAAATGGTTTTAATAAGCGCGTAAGAGTGAAGCGTAGTAACTCTTTGTGGTTGAAAATAGGGTGCACGTGTGCGCCGCACAACTCTGTTTTGCTCGGACAGAGTGTGACCACTGACGGCAGACTCCCGGCCCTCGGCGCTTGGCGTACGGATTATGTCGATCGTTCCGCTTGTCGCACTCTTCCACCATCAATTTGGATGAGCGTGATTGAAACATCACGTGTACCATATTTTCAGTCATCGAGAGTTACTCCAATGCAGTTATCAGGTTTGTTTCTCGCGACCACCGCCAGGGTATTATTTCCGGCTTCTGGTTGGTCACATTCGAATTTCTGAAGACGCCCTGGGACACGCCCAGCCCGCTTTCGGCCAGTGGCGCCTCCGCATTTGTCTCCTATACTTCCCAACGAATGGCCAAACTCTCTACATATACGGCTCTGGTGGGGCATAAAGCCCCTCTATCCTGGGAAAAGTGGCGCCATTCATTGTTGTACAAATGCTCGAGGCACGTGCCGCGCGCCACTTCTGGGAAATTCATGGCGTCTGAAATCTAGCTCAGTGCTGCACTGTACCGTATGATCTTCGGGCTGCACGTTGCGCGTGCCTCGTGCAGCGACGAGTGCTTGCGCTACTTTTGAAACATGAAGGGGCTTCACTGGGGCAAATATGCGTTGTGAGTGAAAACCGAAACTTAAAAACGCGTCCAAATTGAGTGTTTTCTGGGGACGCAAATAAAGGCTGCGCGCTTTTTTGGGAACGAAGTAAAAGGCTGCTCACTTTTTCCCCGTTAGGCACAAAATAACCCAAAAGAGCTCCGAAAAGAACCAATTTAATGGTTCATTAGAAATTTGACCCATTATACCGGTTCTTTGGAAAAACTAAAAAGGATCAAGGAAAACAAAAACTGTAAAAAGGTTTTGTCCCAAAGTACCGAAAAGGGATTCGAAATTAAGAAAGGGGTTCATTAGAAAGAACCAAGGAAGGATCAGAAAAGAACCACAAACGGGGTTCATTAGGAAAGACCTAAATAGAGGTCCAAAAAGAACCCGAGAAAATGTTAAATAGAAATAACTAAAAGGGATCTGAAAAGAACCCACATATAGTGTTCATTGGAAAGAATATAAGAAAAATCGGAAAGGAACACTAAGATAGGGTTCGTTGAGAACCAAAAAGGGCTCCGAAAAGGACTCTCCAACAGGGTTAAGTGTAAATAACCAAAATATACCCAAAAAGGTTAATGGGGAAGAACCTTTTATTAAGTTTTTTATGGCATTTTTAAGGTGCCACCCTTTGGAAAATTTTGGACAATTTTTTTTAAAGTGTGCTTTGTGAAGTATAGGCTGATTTATTCGTTTTTGCGATGATGTCCAGAAAGTTTTTGTAGTGACAACATATCTTTAAATTTCATCGCTAATGAGTTAATTGCTCAGAAGTATTAAAATTATATCGAAAGTTATAACTTATAAGTTTTCCTAAATAGGCCCTTTTACAGAGACGAATAGGGCGTCATACTTCTTTCTGTACGATACGTACTTTCTGCAGGAACAATTCGGACGGCATTCCGAGAAATACTCTGCGTGCATACTTAGCAAAGCACATAAGGTATTCATTGGCACATGTATTTCATCGTAAAAAAAATAGTACATACGTCCTTGCATGATGAGTAACTTCGAAAACATACGAGGGTTTGATGTAAAGTCTTGCGCTCACATGCACTGTTAGCGAAAATGTAATAGTATACCCCTGTTTACACCCCATTTTCACTCATTAGCATATTTTTACACGCTCTGAGAGTGATAAATCGTCGTAAAATTACCTGGGGTGGTAAAAATTAGTGTTTCGGTTTCTGTTTACACGACTGGGCGTGTAAGCAACACTGAAAACACCCCAGCACAACACCTCAAAACGGCGAGCGCTGTTTTGCTTTTGGCTCGAAGGGGTACGGCGATGTGATGGAGCCAAGGTGGGACCACAAGAATATTATTTTATAGAAGGGCATCTCTTCACATACTGGCCGCCAAGTTTCATTCACGTGTGAGGGGTTGTTCTCTGACGGCGGGCGTGCACAGTGGAAACAGTGGAAAAGTGTTTATGTATGTGTTTATGCATTCATTAGATAACTTCGTTAAAATAACCACGCCGATGTCCTGTGTTCACCTTCTGCTTCGTCCTCGTTTTCTTGGTGTGCCACGTTCATGTATTTCCACGTCCCCAAAAAAGTTTACAGTGTAGGTATATCCGCAGGGAAGGCCATGGCATTCTTCTTCTGGGACACTGAGTGCATTCATGATAATCGATTCGCGAAGACCACGCAATCAATGCTGACTATTACTTGAACCCTGTGGAACAATGGAAGGAAACCATTGCATTACGGTACGTCCAGGAAAGCAGGAGCTCCAAAAGGGATCTCTTTTATTTGGCTTGGTGTTTTAGGGGTTGGCAAAGCTTGAGCACAGATGGGAAAGGTGTATGGTAAACCGTAGTGCAGCGTGACAATATATCGATCAGTCATAAAATTTCATCGTCATCCGACAAACATATTACATATCATAAACATATCATACATAAACATATCGCAAAACACTTTTTTAACAAAAAAAAATGCAAAGACTTTTTGTCGTTGTCGGAACTGGGAGAGGGGGGGGGGGCTTGAGCATTCGCTGACATTTTCCAGGGGAAGCTGGGCAATATGCTGAGCCCCCGTGCGTTTGGCTCAAGGCCTACTGAACAATGCTTGCTCCCCTCCACCCCCCCCCCCCCATCCTCCTTCCCCTCTGTGATCCTGTTGCTCATCTCCGCCAAGCCAGAGCCAAGCCACGTGCTTGGCTAAGGGCAAGCACGTGGCTCTGTTTTTGTTACGGCTGTTTACCCACCAAATCACGGCACAACCTTCTCCCACGAAATTCCAGAAAAAAAATAAGAATTGCAAAGTGTCAGCAAACCGCGGACGACGCGGCAACTCAAAAAAAAAAGGGGGAAAAAAAAAACAGACGGCGCCTGTGGTTTGCATAGCAGTTAGGTGATCTCATCTCTACCCCTGCTTGGTCGTTTTCCTGAAGCCCTCCCATACTGCACCCGCGGGTTGGCCATGCAGGGGAACACACAGCCGGCTTCTTCGTTTTGCTTCTAGTTTGAACAGGGACGTTTCCCAAAGCACACAAAAATTTCTTCTACCTTTTTGTTTTCTTGCAGCTGCGCTTTTTTTATGTTGTTGTTTTGGAGGTTTGAGCCACCCCGAGGCGGGGAGATGGTCTGCGTGAGGAGAAAGCCCTTCTTGAACGAGGGACTACTTACAGATGTAGCAAGTTGAGGGAATAAAGTATCCCAACTGCCAAGGCAAGAGAAAGGGAGAGATCAAACTTTATTAGGCTCAAAGAATATGAGCAGGGTACTTCAGTCCAGGCCCCCTCTGGTAGAGGAGGCCTTAGCAGGGGACATATGTTGTCAATGGAAAGATCCCACTGCAGTCTTTGTTGAAGCGCCGCTATCATGCGGTAGGGGTCCCTATCGTTTCGTCGAAACTCGTTTCGTGGAATTACGTTTCGTGGACAACTTTTTATGGACACACGTTCCACGGACACACGTTTTGTCGACACAAACGTTTCGTCGACACTCGTTACGCGAATTGCACGCTATAGGGACATTTCGTCACGCGTGTATCCTGGATGCGTCACCCCCGCCTGCGTTCAGGCCGCTTCGCGGTAAGTCTGCGGCGGCTCATTAAAAAAATGTTAACCCACCTGAGCTGTCGATGAAACAATTTGTCGATGAAACCAAATGTCGATGAAACATCGTGTGTCAATGAAACAATATGTCGATGAAATTTCGTTCGATGAACTGATTGCCGTCGATCACGGTGGTCGTCGGAGACATCAGAGAATCGCGGCATTTTTTCCTATATTCCTGTGTCTGGTTTTCGAAACACCATCTGGTTCTTGGCGAGCCAGCCTGCTATGTTCAAGCGGGCATCATATTATACACCCAGACTGTTTTACCTCTTTTCAAAGACGATCATAAAAACAGGAATATGGTGAAATAAGAAAGGCCATCGCCAGTGAAGGTTTACCACCGAGAAACGACCGCGTTCACCGGTGGTAAACTTTTTGAAATTCTCAAGAATGCACTGCTATAACTTTTCAGAGGAAGGGAGCTGCGCCGAGAAATTTCACAGGAATGCGTCCACGATTAAATTACACCTTCATTTAAAATGTGAGCTTTCTACGTACAGGCGCCCACCTTTCCAGTGCATTTTACATCGACACCGTAGGCCGATACCACCAGACACCGTACAGCTACAATTATTGCATAAGATTGTGGTAACATCTCATCGCTTCAATACAGGAATTTTGGATGAATGTATGGACACACGGTATAGGTAGTGATAATAAACTTTCGATAAACAGTCAAATCTTGGTGATGAGTGATTTTTTCAATCTTTGTTCCCCCCCCTTTCCCGTTTATTCCGACCACTATCCCCCCCCCCCCCCCCCCCCGTAAAATGCACTTCCTGGGTCGCTGACCATATATCGTTAAAACGTATTGCAAAAAGAAAAAAAAGAGTAACCTACTTTTTACAGGTTATGCGCATTGTTATATCAAAGGCTCACCCACGCGAGCATAGCTCCGGACAATATATATATATATATTCTTTTTTTATCACTGGCGAAAAAGAAGAAAAAATCCTCTTTCTGTAGCAACGCGCTCCAGTCCATTTTTCGAGCGACGCTTGCATCACGTGATGCGATTTTTTTTTTTAGGAAACGCATGTGTGACGACATATCTTCCCCTTTTCCAACGACAATGGTGATGAGACCTGTAAGCAATCGCACACAAGTTTAGCGGAAAAAAAATAAAAAAAAGATTGTTTTACGTGAAATAATATCTCCATAAAAACGATTGCCTTTACGTTTGTTCCTTGGTTTGAGTGTTTACTATTCGAACCATTCCAAAAAGTCTTCCATTTTGCTTATTGCGATTGATTAACTATTAACGAGTTCTAACGGTTTGTAGAAAATGCATATTAATTTTATTTTTATCAGATAATGTAATATATAGTAACCATAAAGGTGCGAGGCGCCAAACTCATATACAGGGTGTTTCAGCTGGCAAGGATTTTGCACCAAAAAAAGGCTTTTGTCGTTTTGGTCCTGGGCCAGGGGCCTTTTTAGGAAAATTATTAAAGTCCGAGATAATTATATTATTAATTATTTCTGCGTAATTAACTTTTTATTAATGGGTTTAAGGGCATGGTTTCAATTAGAAAATTGCTCAGCATCGTCAAAAAACACCAAATCAACAAATTGCAGAGCGATAGAAGGCACGCGAAGCATTTTACGGCTTTCTGAAAACCGTATAATTCGACGGGTTTTTAGTTTCGGTTTGCTGTCGGAGCGCATCTCGCCTGCGGCACGCGCTCCGTGGAGAGATAGTGCATCCAACCTCTGCTGCGCTGTCATCACGCGACGCAGCAGAGGCTGGTTGCACTATCTCTCCACGGGGCGCGGTGCCGCCGGGGCTGAGATGCGCTCCGATAACAAACCGAAACTTAAAAACCCGTCGAATTTATACGGTTTTTCAGAAAGCCGTAAAATGCTCGCGTGCCTTCTATCGTTCTGCAATTTGTTGATTTAGTGTTTTTTCGATGAGGCTGAGCAATTTTCTAATTGAAACCATGCCCTTAAACCCATTAATAAAAAAGTTAATTACGCAAAAATAATAACAATTTAATTATCTCGGACTTTAATAATTTTTCTAAATAGTCCCCTGGCTCAGGACCAGAAAGACAGAAGCCTTTTTTTTGTTGCGACGCGTAGTTTTCGCTATATCGAATTTGTCCACCTTTCGTGAAACACCCTGTATATATCTTTCGCAAAAATGTATTTGAGCAAAAAAAAAGTTTCAGCACGATCGTTTACGGGACGCCTTTTTGGAGGTCGATACGGGGCAGAGTATAGTAGTTTGACGTCTGTGACGTCATGCTCGGTTTTCGTCAAAATAGAGCTATTTGTACCTATTTTGTTATCTTGACATCTTCACCCCTTCATTTCGCGCTCTCTTCCGGAGTGTGCTCCCAGCTCGTTCCTCCGAAGTCAACACAACTGTCATAGTTAGCAAAAGACGGCCTATGCCAGTCGTTTGCAAAGCGACGTAGATGGAAACATATCGCCGCGGCGTTTTGCGCGGCCTCCGAGATGCAGGAGAGAGCCGACGTTAAAAGTGTTGCGAGTTTGGCAATGTCTAGCGTTACGTCCGGACGGAACCCGAAATAAAAATTAAAGATACGTCCGACGTAATCTTACCCTAAGGTTTCGAGTTATGTCCTGGACGGAAATAAGTTACGGCATGTGTAACCTACGGAACCTTATTGGATGCTCTGCTTTGTGGCCGAAACACGACGTTAACACAAACATATTATAAATTACTTCTGCATCACATCCGATGCAGCATTCGTAAACTGGTTAAAATCGCCACCGAAAGAGGTGCTGTTCTGTCCGTCCCTACGTTTATTCGTTCTGTTTTTATTTATCCGTACCTCCAGGTTTGCTGCGGGGTTGCAGTAGGCCGGGCAAGTTCAATACCCGTCACATACGCTTGTGTTTTTCTTGTTTTATTCCTTTTTTTAGCAATTTTTTCTCGCTTTAATTTTAATTTGTTTTAATTTGTTTTTCTATGAAGTTACTTCTTCCTAGATGCGACACACAAAAGAAAAGAAAAACATTATCCAAAAGGAAACTGAAGCAACGCATGCTGCGGGCCTGAGATATCAGTGTTAGGGTGTTGGTTCGTATACGACAGATTGAGGGCACATCGTCTCGTCTAAAGCGTTTAAACTTTAAAGCCCCTATATGTGTCGTGATCTAGCAAAATCTGTGTTGCTCGTATGTAATTACACGAACGCGTGTAGTAATAATTTCATGAACGCGTGCCGGTACCACGTCCTACGCCGGTACGAAACTCCTACAGGTCGAAAAGGTCAGCGTTTATTCTTTATTTCGAGTTCCGTCGGACGTAACTTTAATTTTCACATTGGGTTCCGTCGAATGTAACTCGAAACCGCGGTAAAGTTACGTCGGACGTAACTTTAATTTTGATGTCGGGTTCCGTCGGACGTAACGCTAGACACTGCGTAAAAGTTTCAACTACGAGAGTGTCAACAAGAGCCACGTAAATACCTGTGCACACTCGGAGCGGACGCGCGCGTTTGATCGAAGTGCTTCGGGACCGATCTTTTACGATTACCACTCGATACTGACGTGACAGTCGGCAAAGAAAGGTGGGACCGGCATTGCGTAGCTCCCAAAAACTGTTATAGCTCGACAGTGACGTAGAGTCGTGTCAGAATAAAAATGGCAAACTGATAACAAAGTGTACGTACATACCGTGTTGCGAAGGTAATCCATACGGCGTTTATTTGAGCTCCATATCACACAAAACAAGGAGATAGAATCGATGAGAGTCCCTTTTCGACGACAGCGTTCGTCACCGCTGCCTCGGAAAACAGTGGAGACGACAAGGGGAAGAGATTGACCTCTTAACCTAAAATTGAGGTCAGCGATCAAACTATAACACGGGAAGGGTCCACAAGGGTTGCGCGAGCGCGTATTCCATTCAGCAAGCCAGCCGGTCGTGGGCAGACGGTCTTGGCCAAGGACCGCCGGAGCAACGCTGCGCCGAGTCGGAGTGCCGGCTAGGCCTAAATACTGCCGAGCTCGCTCGGTCGGTGTCATCGTTGCCGTTGTAGCTTTCCCGGGTGTTTGTGGATCCAGCGTTCGTGTTCGTCGTGGCCGGTTTCGAGTACTTCCTTCTTTTTCTTGCTGCTTGAAATCGGGACCCGCGAGAAGAGCACGTAGAAAAATAAATGTCCGTTGGTCGTCGTGACCAAGTAACTGAGCGACGTTGTCGGTCATGTTGTTTTGATCGTAGAAAGACGACTCCGGAGCTGTTGTCATACGTACATTTTGGGCGTAAGATCGTTTCGTGAATCTGGCCTCTGTTCATTAGCGCATGGCACTGCAACAATAACACACCGCAACCGCCGCCTCCCCTCGCCCCAACACTGGACACAAACAACCCGCAACAAACTCTCCGCAGAACGTAAAAAATTAAAAGAAGAGTAAAGCTATACGCACTCCGGAGTGCATTTCGGACGAGATGGCTATACGCACTCCGCCGAGAACTCATGCCCGTCGGGCCACCCTTTTCGATCGGCGCGTGTATCACTGGGGAGAGTGTTAACCCAGCCCCCGCCTGCGTCCACGCCGCTTCGCGGCGACAGTATTGGCTGCTAATTACAAAACGTAACCAGTACACGCCGCTTCGCGGCGTCCGGCCGGCAACCCAAGCCCCGCTGTCCCCGATCGCACCTCCGGAAAGGGAGTCCCATTTAATTCTGCGAAGTTTCGTCAACAACATTATCGCAAAAAAGAAATGTCGTAAACATCGCATTATGCCTCAAAAGAACAAAATGAGCAAAAAAAAAAAAAAGTACGCCCACCGCGGATCGATTTTGCGTCCACTTGCGTACAAAGCGGACGCCTTAGCCCCTATGCTATGCCATCTTTTTTTTTAGGCAAATTTATTGATTGTTTGGAAGATTTTTTGAACAAATACAGACAGCCGACATGTCGGCTGTTTTCCTTTTAGACAATGAGCAGCCTGCCCGTTACATCATTATACGCTAACACTTCACATGCACCATTTCTGGAGTCGTCTTTCGATAAAGTCCCACTGCTCCTTGTCCTCTGGAAATCTTGTCGCCGCAACACTGAGAGTCCACCTCAAATTGGCCGCAAAATACCACCATGTTCGCTTGGCTTGAATGTCGCACTCGAGATACGCAGTTCGGGATCGCCAAATCGCGTGCAGTCCGAGCACCAACGTTTGGCAGAACGTCGTCAATCTTCGAAGGCCATTTCCTCAAGTGCTGAAGCACCCCCTCTGTCAACCGTGGTTGGCCTTGAGGTTCGGCGCCTTTCTTCCAACGCTTGCGGGTCACAAGAGTAAATCGTTGATCAGCCGCAGTCATACTCTCTGTAGTTTTTTCCGTTGATTGCTCCCCCTTCCTTTTGACTGGCGCTTCCGCTCCGGTGACTTCTTGATCCGGGTTACCATCTGCCTCGCTGGCCTTTCTGTTCTCCTCCCCCTTCCTTCCGACCAGCTCCGCCTTGACTTGTCCTTCTTGCGAGTTCTCTCCCTTCTTCGGCGACAGCGTCTCTGTCACCATGACTTCTGCGACGCTGCTTGCTGGTGGTGCTAAATTCGCTGCTCCGACGACGTCAGATGACAATTCAGGCGCCTTCCCCGTCGAAGTCCCGGCAATGGTCTCCTCCATTTCATCTTGGTCCATCAAGTTATCGACGTCCTGTGGTTCGGTTGGAGGCCTCGTTTTTGCCGCGTACGTCTGGATGCAGTTGTCCTCCTCATGTCCATAAGTGCGGCACGTTCTACACCACGGGGTGCGACACTGCTTGCGCATGTGTCCTACCTTCTTGCACCGTAAGCACTGAGGTGGGCGGCCTGGAATGGACACCAGCGCTGGCATTCCGAGGATGTTGATTTGATGCGGGATAGCGTCCACTGTGATACCTTCCTTGAGTACCATTGTGACTGTTCGCGTTGTTGTCTCCACATTCTCAAAGCCTGGTTGCCTCCACTTCTCGCGCACGATTGATTTCACTTTCCCGTGCGACTCGAATGTCTTTTGCACAGCTTCGTCGGGAACGCAGACGGGAACCCAGTGAACTTTGAATGATTTCTCACTCACATTCGGATCGATGACCAGGCAGGTCTTGCCCTTGACGTTGAGCACTGCCGCATGTAGCAGCTTCTCCTTCGCTGCCGCGTTGTGCAGGGTGAGCATCCAAACGTGGTTGTACTGGAAGGCACCGAAGCCGGCCACGTCATTCATGTCAACGACGCCCTTCAGAACGTCGCGAAAGTCGTCGATGCGATACGGTCTTGCTGATGGGTCACCGTGTAGAAAGACTGAATTAAAAGAATATCGACCTGTTGGCAGCGTAGGCAGGATAATACGGTAGTCCTGGGGAGCCAAAGTTTCCGAAATACCTGTTGATACCCGGCTAGGGTTAGCCGTAGAACGCGCTCCGCTGGAGCTCATGATTCCCTGACCGTTCGCCTCGGCGTTCGAAAAAAGAATCCCTATGCTAAGCCATCGCTGAAAAAGCTCGTTGTGACCATTCGTTTTATACGAGTTTAGCGGAGTGCGTATAGCCATCTCGCCCGAAATGCACTCCGGAGTGCGTATAGTTTTACTCTTAAGAGTAAGGAATTACATATTTTTGCTTGTTTTTGCGTTTCCGGCAGTGATGTCACGGACGTCACTGCCCCGTATCGACCCACGAAAAAGGCGTCCCGTCGTTCACGATATTCTTTCAAAGATCGACATGATTGGCGCTCCATGTCATCCGCGGGGTGGCTTGTGTTCAGGTATCTTGGAGCAGTAAATATGTACGGTTGGAGCTAGTTGCAGTCATCAATAGCGCGGTAATTCTCTAGGTATCTATGAATGTATCGCTCATCCTAAGACATCGTGTGTCCGCGTAAAAAGAAAATGAAAGCACAACAAAAAATACCTAAAACGATGAAAAAAAAAGGATTTTTCGCCCAGAATGCGCGAGGAAACGAAAGCGATAGATGTAGCACGGTCACCCAGTGCGGGTGGAATGGTGCCGTCACGTGGCTGAGGACGGAGGTGCGACGTGGTTAATTCTCAAAGCCGTCGTGGTTGGCGCCGTGCGTGCCACCGACGACCGCCACCAGTGATCCGTGAGGTAAGTGGGTAAGCGCGGTGGAAGTTTCTAAAACCATCCAGCATTACGCGTAGCAACTGGATGCCAAAGTGGAATTTCGCATAACGCCAGTAATGTTTGAAAATAAGTCTTTCAAGCTGGCGACACGAAGAATCTCCGGCACACTAATACTTCAAACCCATCCTGTAAAAAAAAACAAAAAAAAAACAACTATTTCTAAACTTTGGTTTAAAAAAATGATTTTCGTGTAAGGCTTGTCAAATTATGAGGCGCTGGAGAAAACCAGCCTTCTACGTTAAGTCCTTATTTCGAACTCTTTCTGTTCGTGTTCCGCCCATTGAAAAGCATGCGGGAAGGGCCTCAGCACGCACTTCGTGTCGCTACGCCGCACTGTTCTTCACCAGCATAAAGGCAGTCTGCTTTCATCGCCATCCTTATGGCAACAAATGCCGATTTTTCGAACGCCGTCTGCTAGCCAAAGTTTAATACAACATTGGTTTAATAGTTACGCTCCCCAGTGATGCACGCGCCGTTTGAAAAGGTCATTCAGCATTCGTTACCATGGTGACGGCGATGAAACCAGACGACTTTTTTGTTGAGGAAGAACACTGCGGCGCAGCGATACGCGGTGCGGGCTGAGCACGGTGGAAGAAACACATTTAGGGGATGACTCTGGCCGCTCTTCCCGCGGGGAGCGAGGGGCCAAATCGTGTTCGGAGCCAGCCTCGAAGCAGGAGTGGTTAGTTCCGCGCCGCCGCGAAGGGCGCTGCGGAATGATGTCCCTCCTCGGCGGCTCTTTCGGAGCACAGTAGCCTAGAGTAGCGCAATCTAGAACGCTATCTCTCGGCGACTAGCGGCGAACGTCCGGGGGTTCCAAATCCGGTCACAAATGCATGGGGAACGTGAGAAAATCATTGTTTCTTGTATATCTTAGGGATGTGCGGAACGACAATAGTTTTTGACATAATAAAGGATCAGTTTTCAATAATTTGCGCTAAGTTGTATGCCATGTAAGAACGTAATTCTTTTTTTTAATTGCCTGACCGGCATTATACAGCAGAGGACGCGGTGACGTCACACCGTTCACGTGACCCGCACCGGCCAATCCAGGAAGTCCATCTCCGCTGCGTAAAACAATCGTCTGCTTCAAACGCCATTGCCATGGAAATTGCCTTCTCAAAATTTTCACACGCGTCAAATATTATGACAACTCTGATAAAGTGTTTATAGTGCTTTACCAACTTTACGACACACTTATAGTTTTGAAAAGTGTAAACTCTGCGTTTATTTTTTTAATCAGCCATGCTGCGTCGATCTCTATGTGTTCTCCCATAGGGCGGGCCGCCTCCTGGAACCCTGAGTACCACGTGACTCGCGCCGAGCTGCTCTGTCAGCCATGTTGTCGGCAAAACACGCGGATCGAAGGATTGCGTTACTCTGCTCCGAGGAGACATAGTGATAGTGTCGGCGGCGTAGCGTGCTCGCCTTTTTCGCGGTGTGGTGGTGGTGTGCGGCCAGTGGCTGGCTTCGTGTTTTGCTTAGGTGCTGTGTCGATCACAAGGGCCAGCATCGTGCACGAAGGTGAGCCTTAACTCGAAGAGGAAGGAAGAAGACGAAGGAAGAAGAACACAGATTTACGGACTCCGGCGACTTGGTGGCGGCGTGGCGGCGGTGAGGTACCACAAGAAGTGGTGAGCGAGGGAATGGCGGGACCACGGCTGGAAGAAACAACCGGAGTGGTCGGTTTGGGAGGGACACCATACTTGGGCGGCAGCTATCCCCGTGTGAGTGAAGCGCGCTCGGCGCGCAAAATATAATGTGGCCGCCGCGTCGGACAGACAGTCACCACCTAAATGTGTTTCTTCCACCGTGGGTACAACAAGAAGCGGTGAGCGAGGAAATGCGGGACCACCGCTGGGAGAAACAACCGGAGCGGTCGGTTTGGGAGGGACACCATACTTGGGCGCCATCTATCCCCGTGCGAGTGAAGCGCTCGGTGCGCTGAACATAATGTGGCAGCCGCGTCAGACAGAGTCTTCATCTAAATGTGTTTCTTCCACCGTGGCGCTGAGGCGCTTCCCGCATGCTTTTCAATGGCGGAACGCGAACAAAAAGAGTTCAAAATAAGGACTTAACGAAAAAAAAAAGACAGCTTGTTTTTTTTGTCATCCCGCGCCGTTTTTTTTTATCCGTAACATGGATCTAAACTTTATAGTATCAAACTGCCGAATCTCCCTCCCTTCGTCGCGCCACGGAAAAGCTTGTAGATAGGTTGCGCGCTCATGCAGAAGCACCTTTCAAGTTGACGTTTTGACATTCCATAGTTTGTCAATGATGGAATGAATGCTACTGAAGATGTCATGATGAACTTTTGGCCGATCGTGAAAGACTAGAGCGACAAGCACTTGACGCTCGTTTCAAAAGCAGCATAAAACGCTTCGGAGAGCACAAAGGTTAAACAAAAAAGTGTCCCGAAATCATTTTGAAAATTAACTCAGGAGTTTTATATTAGGATATTGTTTACTGCGTCCTTCAGTATCAATATATATTTTTATTATTTTATTATAAAGAAGAGGGCGGACATTGGCCTAGATTTGTCTTTCTTACGCTATCAGTGGATTGTACTCTGATGCGCGTGCAGGTATTTCATCGCACACTGAGGACCGTCTGCACAGTGATTTGTCGTCCGAGCTCTTCTGCCGTGACGTCCTCGCGGGTTGTGAACTCCAGATGACGAGTCAAATCCTTCAAGAGGAAGCCGTTGTCGGAGAACTGTCCCCTCACCCCGTGCGAACTCAACCACACGAAGAGGGCCACGTTGTCCGTTACTACAGTCAGGCTGAACACTTTGGAGTTTCCTTCCAAGGTAGATGGACCCATGACGTTCGTCACCTGGAAGAAAAAAATGGAAAGAAAGATGTCCGACCGTTCTTTGAGACTCTCTCCAGGTAGACGAGCTTGATCGTTGTAAAGAGGTTTTGCTTGAAGCATTCAAGCCAACATTTCAAATTTAAGTTGATCACATGGGGTATAAAGAAGCACGGGGTAGAGCGCACATCGTATACGCCTGCGTATACACTGAGGTATGGTGCCTGGAATGCGGCCTCAACGGGTGAGTTCAACCGCGTCATCATTTGTGGTCCTTTGGTTCGTGGTCCACTTGTGTCATGCCTGCCGCGATCCCGGCGGTAGCAGAACAGCGGGAGTACATGCTGCAGACGCTCTGCTGCAGCGGTCAGAATTTAGGACACGCGATGACAGCGACACCTGCGTTCGATCGTCCTTTTGCGGGAACTTCTGTGACCAAGCCATTCGACAGCATGACACGCCGGCTCCTTTGGTGTCATTTGGTGCCGCTTCGAGACCACTTTATTTATTTGTATTCAATTTATTTACAACAGGCAGCAGCGCCGCCGAAGCAGGGGAGGGTCGCAACAGGGATGATAGAGATACATTTTCATATGCACACATTCGTACGTTAAACAATGTCGGCAACCAGTTCCACTGTTCAGTTTTATTGGAAAAAAATCGATTTTTGAAATAGTTTAGTTCTGGCAAGGTATATGGGCCTATGCATCAAGATTAAATCACTCTCGAGTGATTTAATCTTGATGCATGGGCGGTATGAGAGGCTAAGCACATCAGTCGAATGCGCATTCCAGGCATTGTGATTGGGGCCGCCGCTCGGCCTAAATGACACATACCTTCACAGTGGCGTTCTGCAGGCCAGTAATGGATCGTGGCGGAGACGGCAGGGCGTATGCTTCTGGAGCCAGAACGCCTCCCTTTTCGTCCTTCAGAGTGAACCACAGGAAGCAGGTTCGGTCCGTGCAGCCGCTATTTTTCCACACGGTCGAGATCGGCGCTTTAAAGACGGCCAGTGAAGTTTCGTTGGGCTGAAAGTAAACACGCATAAGAAGAAAAGTTACTACAGGTTAGTAAGTTTATGATGGGTTGTCCTTTTACGTTTCAGTGCACAATAACAAAGGTAGGTGCGATGAAATACACGAAGTTAACGTTCGTCAGGTTGCTCGAGCTTTCCTGGCGGTATGCGATTCGAAAGAAAGCGTTACCGTCATGGTTTATCTAATTAACAATAGCGCCACAGTACTTTCATCCAATGTTACTGAAATTTAACAGAGAAGAGTTGTTCGGTTGCTATCGATTAGTCACATCGTTTGGCATTTTTCGTTGAATAACGAAATTCGCAGCCTACGTATAACGTGCTTAAATCTTATTCATTATTATAATTTACTTTAAATCAACACTATAAACCGCGTGGCAGCCTACCCGCCTAGATAGTAAAGTTTTGAGTGTGATTTAGCTACCTATTTTTGCTGATGTATTGTGCGCGCAAGCAGCCCTCGCTATTACTGCGATTAATAAACATATATTCGTCGTTGTCTCGAACGACGTTGATCTTTTTTTTTTTTTGGGGGGGGAGGAGGGAAGCGGGTCATGATCATGTTTCGGGTAGGCTAAAAGAAACAACTTATCTGGCTTACTAAACAATAAGAATATTTTAAGGCGTGCAACTGAACCCAATGTTTGCGCAAAAGCTAGAAGATAGTAGACCCTTAAAATTGTTCGCGTGTTTACTTCCCTACAAATCAACGCTTTAAAAAAAAAACAACACTGACTGCGATTAACTGAGCAGTGATTATTCAACGCGAGTAACAAAACTCTAAAGTTGTGTAAAAACACCAAGAACAACAACTACCACAACAACGTTTATCTGCGCTGGGACAGTAACAACATTTTATATGCTCGGTGCATATAAATCTGCAACTTGCATTGAGGCATGCCTCAATGCAGGCCGACAGCAGCGCCACCGTGGTGCATAGTCTGTTGCAAAGAGAGAACTGCAGAGGAGGCTGCACTCTACACATTCCCAGCGAAAAATGGCGCTACTATACTACACCACTTAGTACGAATCAACGTTACTAGATTAGGTCAGTTGTGGAAGCTCCTGCAGAGTTCCACAACTCCGCGGGAGTTCCACAGCTCCTGACCTTAGAGGGTGTACGGATAATAGAATGTCCCTAAATGTTGCTAAGTGCGTTCCCGTAAGCTTTTACCAAAATATAAAAGAAATTAACTTTTCAGTATTTTCTCGTACGGTGAACCAGTAAGAACTTGATCAACATACAAATTCTTAGGTGTGATATTCTCTGAAGACGGCTTATGGTCAGAGCAAGTAAACCGTGAAAATGAAAAAGCAAACAGGTATCTCTTTCTATCTTTTTTTGGCAGCGTAGCTTGTAAGCATGTTGATGTTAGTAGCGAGGTTAAAGAAGTCGCCTATCAAGCATGCGTTAGGCCGATTCTGGAATAGGCTTGCCCTGTGTGGGATCCGGTTTACCATGTTTATGTCAATGCACTTGAGCGCATTCAGTCTGTCGCTGCTCGGTTTGTCCTGAGGAGACACGATCGCTTTTAAGCACTAACAGAAATGAAGGAACGCCATAGACGCCCCTGTTTGAAGCTTTTTCTTTCTGTTTATCATAAACAAACAAGAATTTCTGCCTCATCATACTTACAACAGCCAAACTTTATCTCGCCGAGAACATATCATTCTTGCAAAGTTCGACCGCATGCCGCCAGGACAAACCTTGTTAAAGATTCATTTTTTGTGCGTTTCTATATCAGAGTGGAATTCGTTACCAGCATGGTGTGCCGCGAGAATGCTGGTTTATTTTTAGAATGCATTGTGCCCCCGCAATAATGCACAAGAGGCGCTGCGGGTTTTTCGTGAATAAAGAATAAAGAAGGGAGCACCCCCCCCCCCCCCCCCCGCCCCTACTCACTTCAGTCGCGGGTGCCCACTGAATTAGCTTTTTGCATCAGGAAAACAAATCATACATCAAAAGAAAGATAATGTTGTACACTACAAGATTATATATAACAGATAATTTTAGCAAGCTTGAACACGCCCCAATCGCATTTCAAAAACGCGCGGAAAGCGTCGTATGTCATGGCCGCCGTGGGACCGCAGCCTTAATCTCCCTCCCGTTGTTTGAAGCGCCATCTAGATTTTCGTTGCAAAACTGTGCATTCCATAGAGTACAGTGAGCGCAATCTGGAGGCTGTGCATTAAAACAAACGCAGTTACCAAAGCAGTCCCCCCCCCCCCACCCCCTTCTCCAAAACGGTGGCGCGACGAACGACGGGAGACGAGCCGTGGGGGAGAGGGGGTACAAGCTCGTGCAAGGGGCGTCTATGGGCAGTTCCGTAACTGAGCTAATCTAGTAACGTTGGCACGACCGCACCAATTAACTGACGTCACAGAAAAGAAAAAGCAACCGTCAGCACCTTTTTTCGAATAATTTGTCGCCCCACAAGAACAAAGCTCCGCCTAACGCGATTAATGTCAGTCAAAAGCGTTTCATTTTTCTTTTTGGCTGATCCACTTATGATGCTGCTATCTTGACGCACGTGCGCTTCGTGGCTTCAAGATTGGTCATCGCATGTTGTTATCAACCGATGAGTTTCCGTAGATCGTTTTTGCTGTCCCGCAACACTCTCCGCAACCCGCTACGATACCCGCAACCTCAGTGAAGGCCGTAGGCGCAGGCGCAGTGGCTTCTTCGTTGCGGAGGGCTTAGCAAGGGGGAAACACGGTCTACGAAAACTCCCTACTGAGCTCCCCAGCGATAACTAGATGCTTGGGGCACACTAGCCTGTTTCACATGCAGCGACTGTTGCGAAAAAAAGTCGGTACGACAGCCGACACAGCGAGTGCGGTCGCAATGTTTGGTTTCACATGCTCCAACAACCACGCGATTTCTCTCGGCGCGGCCGGCTGTTCGGAACACGGACGCGACGCGTTTGACCATAGGCGTGCGCAGGATTTTTCATTAGGGGGCAAGGTTTCCCCAGAGCGCCCCCCCCCCCGGGTCGGTGTTTTATGCCGTCGAAAAAGACACCATACCGCCGGCGCAGTCGCGCCTGGAGTCGGCCCCAACTTTGCGCCCCCTCCCGGATGACTAGAGGAGGCGGCCTGCCCCCTTGCCCCCTCCCGCCCCCCCTCCCCCCGTGCGCACGCCTATGAGTTTGACTCTGCCTAAAATACAACAAAAACGTCTCAATAAACGCAAATGTTTTCCGAATACAATAGGTAACTAGAAATTTTTAATAATTAAGCATTAAATTAAACGTTTTGAGGTGTCTAAATTTATTTTCGAATACGCAACTATGGCGGATGAAAGCTGACAAATGAACGGCTGGTTGACGATGAAGTGATCAAACCAACTCTGCGACAAAAAAATACCAACTTGGTGGAAACTAGTCGCAGAGCCGCTGCGACAGTGCGACTGCTGATTTTAATGGCACATTTACTGAAATCGCACCGATTTCGGACGAGAATCGCAGCATGTGAAACAGCCTTGATCCTTCCGTCCTTTTGCTTTTTCTCTTTGTTTGTTTTCCGAAGATGCGCCTTCAGCCAGTTATAAGTGCTTGATATTAAGCAGATTTCGATGTTATCTACATTAATCATTATCCACTCTAATAATTCTCGTGCGTCTACTTCCCCGCAGAACGCTTGGAGAACCAATCACAGTCATCTACTGCGCTCAGCCAATGACAAGGCCGCGAAAATGTTTCCACGAAGACATCAAGTCTGAGACGGCGCGGAGTATGGCACCGGCATCCTCTCTGTCACATCTACGGTGCCTGCAACGCGCCTCCGACCGTTGTGTTTGGCGTCCTGGTCCTGAAGTGGCAACAAATGACGCCACAAAAACCGGGGTGTCACGCTGTCGGATGTCGCGATCCTGGCGGTCGGTGGTAGAAATGCTGGCGGAAAACGCGAGCGAACGTGAGTGTCGCCGTCGTCACGGCGTCCCAACACCTGGCTGCCTAAGCTTCCGTAGGCCGCCAAGCTGGAGAGCGACCTGCAGCAGAACAGGCGTCTGCCACGTCCACCACTACCGTTGCTTGTGGCGCCGCCAGGATCGCTGCCGGCGACAGCATGACCCTTCTATGACGTCATCAGGCGGAAATCGAAAGACCACTTTTTTGGACGCTGTAAACACACCCACGCGTCTCCGAGTGGTCTACGGTGAAGTTAGCACACATAAATGTTTTAAAAATGTCAAAGCTTTTTTTTTTTTGTTGTTAGAATATAGAGGCGGCAGTTTTTGGGACGTACCAACGTGAAGTTCAAAGTTGTCGAAGTCAGAGGAGTCATCGACTGCCACTTGTACGTCTCCACGTGCAGCGTTACGTTCTGAAATGACTCCCGAAGATCGTTGACGACAAATATCTGCAATTCGCGTTTGCGTTCACGGGTGATGAAAGGAGAAATCAGAATGGGACTGAAAAATTTCTTGGCGAAGTACTGAAGCATCTTCCACCGGCCTCCGTACTCTGTAAAACGAAAATGGACGCAACGCAGTAAGATAGAAATCATCAACAATTCCAAAAGTCTCGTCCACAGGGGAAAAGAAAAATATTTTCATCCATAAAAGCCGTGGACACAAAACACGCATTTTCCAGAGTACACAGCACAGAGAAGTACATGGTCATGTTCCTTGACATAAGCAGTTTTTCGGTTCCATTTGTGCATAGAGTATGTGCATTCAATTAGGATAGTATAAACAGTAACCCTCCCCTCCCCAAGAGTGCTAGCTCATGGTAAACGATGGGAATCCGTCAGCAGTTCGACCACGTTCCTTCACAGCACACTTTTATATACATATAAGCGTAAGGTTGGCATTTTTTAGCGCTCATACTGAAGCCGAAATTTAATAACAGTTTCTAAATACCCTCTTGCGTGCACCACACAGTACATGAGAACTAGCCTTGATGCTATCATCTAGGGCTGTGCGAATATTCGAAATTTTGAATAGTAGTTTCGAATAATTCATTATTCGGTATTCGCTTCGAGAAGAACTGCACTATTCGCGTTTTTCGAAGTGTTGATTGCGGCGGGTTAGCCCCGTTGAGTCCGCTTCTTACGAGCACCGCTGTACTGCGGAAAAGCAATACTCGCGAAAGCGAGCTCCACGGATATTGCTTCTCTGCATTACATCGGTGCTCGGGAAGAAGCACGCTCAACGGGATAACCCACCTTGATAAACACTTGGAAAAGTATGAATATCGCAATAGACGTATTGCTAAATTACCCAAGCATCAAGGAGAATACAGGGATTGGTGTTTCACGTGCCGCACGTGCTGGCCTCAGCAGTAGTAACTTTTCTAAAGCAAATGCCTAAAACAAATGGCATCTTGCACGTGTGTTCCTCAACGCTTTATTTTGGTTATTTACTTCAAATCTTTTTTTACGAGGAAGGCGTGCGCGTTTGGCGCAAGGAACACCAATCCCTGCATTCTCCTTGATGCTTGGGTAATTTAGTAATAGGTCTACTGCGCGCTTGGAAGAAAAGCATACATTCAAAGCGGATGGTGCACGCATGCCGGCTGTATATGAAAATAAATGGAAACTGTGAATGTGTACATCTACATTGCAGTAAAAGTTTCAAAATTAAACTGACTGTTATGCAAGAGTATACAATGTTAGGCAGAGATGTCCTTACCACCTGCATTCATCATGCGCGATTCTTTCTTTTTAACTCGAGTTTAAAGAAAGAATATTTTATATAGCAAGGTTCGTAAATTCACTCAATTGGGTATAGTTTGCCATCTCTACAGGATTCACTTAATGTCCAATCCGTCGTTTACTTGCCATTCCAAGACACCAGACTTTCTGAGGTCACCGTTCATAAATATAGATATATTAAACTTAGCTTATAAATGAACAAGCGGAAAACCTTCAGAAGTTTAGCTGGGTTTCGGTCCCAGCATTTTGCGATGGTAGTGAAAGGCGTGGAAAAACTATTCGATATTCGAATCGAAAATATTCGGCCAAAATCACTATTCGCTTCAAATTCGCTTCGAACACAAAATCCGCTATTCGCACAAGACTACTATCGTCGATTTATCTATATAAAAGACTCAGTATCACAAAGTTCCGTCGATACACTAACTTTATAACCAAAGACTGTGCACCCACTTCTCCTCAAATCTCTCCCTCACTCACACACACACGCACGCACACACGCACGCACACACGCACGCAAACACACACACAAACACACACGCACACAAAAACTAAAATTGTGCACACTTGAACAGGGAAACGTCAAGGGTGGTGTCAGGTTCAAACTCGCGGTTGAAGATGAGGAAACGGGTGTTTCTCTAAGTTAGCGCGCCACAGAATGAAAGCGTGGAATGGGCGTTAAATGTAAGCCCGGGCGTCACGCACCGATGGACGCCCACGAGGGAGCTTGCCAGATGTCGTTGAGCTGCCAGTAGAGGGCGCCCATGGTGTGTCCCTCGCCCCCATCGTCCACGTGGCCCCTCCAGCGCCGAAACGACTCAGTCGCCGTCCGGATGCCTTCTGCCTGCGCGATCTGACGACCAAAGGAATTGGCTGCTTTTACACGGAAGCGACCGTAGCACATCGAATTAACGTTTGTCGACAATGATTGGGTGGAAGAAAACGAGACAGGAGGATTGGGTGCTGCGAAAATCCCCCCCCCCCCCTTCGATTTGACGAGCTTCGGTTGCATGTAAAAGCAGCCATTGTCAGCAACGTACATCGGTCAAAATCGCCTTAGGAATATTGTTTTCAAAAGAAGAAATCACGTAGTACGAGAAAGATTCAGGTCGGAAAACATTAAGATGAGACCGAAAATTGAGAGAAGGTTGCATACGCCACCGTAGTTTGAGTATGCTGTCAGTGACTCAAGGAAAAGGTACCACGGTGATGCACATATAAATATATTGTCAGAGCTCATCTCTGACCTCAAATCAATTAATAACAAATTGAGTTTCAGAGTACTGGTTGCGTGTTACAGCACAAGGGGTTGGCTTCCGTTCAGAAACTTGTCTTCAGGACCGGCTTGCTAAAGAAACAGCGTCTCAGCTGAAAGTGGTGTAAACAAAGTACTGCCAAAGCCAGCGCACGAGCTGAGTGGGACTCGAACCGCATCTCAAGACGCTCCCGCCTTTGCAGTGTTTTCTTTCACCCAGTCTCAGCTGAGAAGCTGTTCCACCAAGCCGGTCCTGGTCTCTTCTTGACTCGTCGTGCTCAGCAGACCTCGCTTCACTCCACTATCTAATTCTACAGGACCACTCAATGAGGCAAGAAATGAAAAGCTCTTTTGGCCCAATGAAGCAGCGCAAGGAATGGTATACATCCCTGGTTGCGTGCGCGATAACTATTGCTTGAAAAGTTCAACCATGTTGTATAGAGAAGCGCCGGATGATTTGAACGGTCCAAAATGGAGATAGTGAAGCCCTACTGTTTACTGTTCTCACGGCCGTTTGCATTAAAAAAATAGAGGCTTTTATTTGATTTCTATGTGTAGGAAAATGTACAATTTAATTTCCTTCTCCTGACAGGAAGGACGACTACGAGCGCAAACACAGATTTTCTTTAAAGGGGCCATGAAACAATACCGAGTCGAAACGTTCATGACTTTTTCGAGGCATCTGTGGGCAACGCTGCACAAAGTCGTAGCGCGATAGGTTAAGAAACCGAATTTTGCGGTCGATTTAAAGAGCCTGGCCTCTCCTTGAATCACCCAGTATATTGAGATCTTACCGCGTCACGAAAATTAAAATCCGCAAATTATTCCAAAACTTTAGCTTTGACCTAATCGCGAAAAATGAGTCGTTTACAGTATTCTGCGAGAAAGTAAACTTATGACGTTTTTAAGAGTGTACCTGTCGGTGACTGCAAATATTGAGGTTTCGAGTTTGTTTTCACCCTTCACGGCCGGCACCACTCGGTACGCCGGCCTTGCCTATCCGAATTTTCCATTTATTTATTTGCTTTTCGGCGCTTTATCATTTCTTATTCGTTTGATCAGTAGTTCATTCATCTGCTTCTGCACATATTTCCAAATAAATGCTATGAATTTAGGGCGCCTTTTTGGTATAACATTCCTATATTTTAATCATAGGCTTTTTAAGAGTTCAGTGAAACATTTATTGTGTCTTTTTCAATTTTCAGCACTTTAACTAAATTATTTATGTCTCTGATTCTACCGGGCGGCTACAGAAAACGATGAGTGAGGTTGATTTTAAAATTTTATTTTCAATCTTTTTTACAGCGAAACGTTGAAGAAAACGCATACTAGGAAATATGAAAAACACATGGGCCATCAGAATGTCAGAACATTGCAATTAACTCACCGTCAGAGTACATTCTTGCCTTAGAGAAGTATCACGTGTTTTGTTCCGTCTCTCTAATTGGCTTACGAGGGCATAGACTTCGCCCTTTGCTAAAAAATGTTGACACGGAGTGTAGCAAAAAAGAAAGCTAGTCGAAACGGTCAAAGCGCTACATGTTTAATTAATCGTAAAGGATGAAGCAATAAAACCAAAAACGCAGTATTTGCCGTCACCGAGAGATACAATGTGCACTGACAAATAAAAGAAATATGTGGCGACATCTGTCTTATTTGGTGGCAACTAAAGTCATCAACCACAACGCGACCCCCGAGAAGGCGGCCACACTAGCCCATTCAGAGACTATCGGCCTTAATGCAGTTCTCGGCCGTTATGCCCTATTCGGCCTCAAAGCCACTCCCGGCCCTTCCGCTCCTCTCGGCCGTAATGCACTCTCGGCCGTAATGCAACTATCGGCCGAAATGACAGTGACCCCTTGTCTCCGACCCCCACTTTTTAAGAAAGCGACCTTTGTATTCATCGGAGAAGGAACCGAGCCCCTGAAAGCAGCCTTTGTATCAATCGGAGGGGAAGCTAATCCCCGAAAGTCGTCTTTGTTTCCATCGGAGGGGAAAACTCTAATCTCCCTCTCGTGGCTTCCACAATGCTAAGTCAAAGTCGAAAGATAAAGCAAATATGTACAGAAAGGCAAGACCCTCCTCGCGCGTTGGCCGCGACGTCACGGAAACGATGCGGACGCTATTGGATGCGGAGGTGGCGGAGGGATATATGATTCCCTTTGAGGGGCATTTGCCGCTACCTTCTTGACTTGTAACCTACTATAGTGGATAGACGCAACGCCACCGCCAGCGGATCTCGCGCGGCGACGCCAAGACGCACACGTCTGCCGCATTGCGGCGTCACTGGTCAAGCTTGCGCGGGTTGGCCGCTTGGTAGTGGGTCAGCGATCCACAGCGATGACGTCATCCGCAGGCCTGGTTTTTTGGGCGTGGTATTGTTTGAACGGACTTCGTGTTTTGCACGGCGCTACGCACAGTTCAAAGAACTTCCATCTGTCTACTTTCCCGCAGAGCGTGTGTATACGAATCCGGTGACTCAATATCCACCAGGCAAAAGATAAAACCTAGTTTTTTTTTTATAGTAGTTTTGACAGTGTATGCAAATGTTGACGGCAAGCTTCTCTCGTGACATTACGGAAACGTGTACGCAGTTAGAAGGGGAAAAAAGAAAGAAAAAAAGATGTGTCGCTTTCCGTACCTGCGAGTAGTACGAAAAAAGATCATAGGCGTCACTGCTGTTCCGAACGTCGGGCCAATCGAAATGATCATGTACTGCGCCGATGACATAGGTGTCACCTGAAAAAAACAACAACAACGGCAACAACAACAACATTAATATGAATTATAATATAATAAACGACGGCCGGTTTTCAATATAAATTCGATACAAAGGAATGTTGCCGAGAGTTTATAAAGAACTAACTAATGAGCGGGTTATAATTTCATGCACTGTAAGAGCTACTTTTTGTGGTGCACCTAATTATTGGGGTGAAGGGAGGGAAGGGGGCGAATATAAAACCATAAAAACATTTACAACACCCCCCCCCCCCCAAAAAAAAAAAAGAAAAAAACGAGCGATGTGTTTACAGGTTATGACGTTTTATAAGCTCACGTCATGCACACGCTACCAACTCACACACTCCTTCGACCGCGAATTTTCGCGCTTTTTAATACCCGTTTCATCTGAAAAATTCTGGAGATTCTCGTTCCTCGTTCTCTTATGTGGTGCGTCCTTATGCGTCTTCCTTTGTGTGCAAAGTAAATCCCTCTGAAACGTTTTCTTCCGCTTCATAGGGCACATGTCTTCCTAACCCACGTGTCAGAAGGCCCGTTTTTTTTTTCTCTAAAACTGAGTGCCGGTAGGGTTTCTCGCTAATCCTCTTTTGAGCGCAGACGTCGAGTGTCGGTCAGTATCTGGCTTGCCTGGGAATGATATCATCACCTCGCTCTACCGGCCCTATTGATTTCCCGCCTTGTACGGAGATCCTCGAAAGGAATAGGATATCGCCACCCTCCTTCTCGGAGGAGACAATAGCGAGAAGGAGAATTAAGCGTGGCTCACCCAGCCGCTGATGCTGCCGGTGCTCGAGAGCCACGGAGAACGGGTACACAATCATCGAAGGCAGGAGGACTTCCTGGAGGCTGTCACGTGACGGGTATGACTGCAGCCCGTACTCCGACACGAACCTGGTGACGGGGAAGTCGCCCGCGTCCCACCAGTCGATGCCGTACGAATAAAAATGCACTGAGAAACAAAACAAAAAAAAATAATAAAAAAGGTAAGGAACGATGTAGCAGACTCGTCTTTTTACAGCACGAAATCGAAGTTAGTTTTAATTTATTAATGTACAGACAACTGGAGGCCTGTTTCTTTGAATAGCGACAATCGTTTTTCCGCTCTAGTAATTTGACCAATGCAATATGATACTAACAACTGGTTACCTTTAATCGTGTATTTCCAGAAGCATCTTCATGTATAGTATACACGAAGATGCTTCTGTATATGTATACACGATACTACACATTGCATACTATCTTGTAATGTACTCCGAAAGCCAATAACTGTGTAAATAATCCGGTTAGCTAATTAGGAGATTGAAAGCTATTGCACTCCAAGGGTGGTGTGTGGTCTCAGTTGCAGGAATGTGTGGACGTTAATACTTGAATTTTCGACACTAAAGTGTGCTGTTTCAATGGGAGAAATCGTCGCTGTCGTGTTAGTAAGCTGCGTCATGCAGTACACTGACGATCCTCATGACTTCCCAAATTCGTCGGTTTAAGAATATTCGCGTAAAAGGGGTTTCTAATTTACAACCCCTCGTGTAACCATTTATGCTTGCAGTTCCCTGTTTTAGGCCCACTATGAAATATAGAAACGTTGGGTGACTGCCACCAGTTCACTGGCTTTCCACACAATATTGTCCCGTTTGGATCGGCAAAAAATGTCCTCTTTGGCATTCTGTATTTAAATACTACGAAAATATTGCTCCCTGACCGTCTCCGGAGGAGAAACTGTTGGGGTTGGCGGAGATCCAGTGGCTCAGCTGCGACAGCTTTCCATTGCTGGGACTCGATGCCAGATAGGGCCGTGAGCTGTCCTCCGCTTCTACGATTGTCTTGATGGTTTCGATGTAAAGCTTTCGATAGTCCTGTCGGTATCTCGTAAGATGCAAAGCCATGCCTGGCCTGCAATAAAAATTAAGCAAGTGCTCAGTACAACCGGCGGTGTATTGTGTCCGTATACATTTTTAATCAAGCTCGGCTTGATGCGCAAATAAGAAGAAATGTTCGCAGCACTGGAAAGAACAAGAACAACAAACAACAATAAACTATGACAACAACAACAAACAATCACAAAAAACAATCAACTACAACCACAACAACTGGAACTCGGTGCTTTTTTACTTAATGTTCACAACTGCCTAGAAAGCTCGGGGCGTGGTTTCCAAGTTTCTATCTTCCGTTGGCACGTTTCAGAAAAAAAGATAGGGCGATAATGAAACCTCATCGGCTTCTTGACGCTAATGTGAAGGGCGGTGGCTGATGCTTGATATTATTTATTGTTTCGTGATAATGAAGATATCTAGTTTCGGTTGGAATATCAAACAAACAACCTAGAGGCTTTCAGCAGCACAGCACGCGTGTGGCACGTGAGATAACGCCTAGTATTTTCGCCACGTGGAAACAACAGGACGAATGGATTTTAGGCCCGCCCTTTGTACTGGAGGTCACCCAGAGGTAAGCACGTGGACAAGTGTATCGTTCGCTTCGTAATGACCCTCGATGAATGCATTCCCAAGAAATTAGATGCCCGGTTTATCAAAAATTGTGCCTTAAAAACAATATCTATCGCATTTTGTGCGAGCAATTTGTTAGTTGGTCGAAAAATTTAACAAACTTATCTTAGGCAACGCGTAAAATATTCCTACTAAATAATTTCTTTTGTCAGGTCTTAAAGGGACCATGAATATTTTCTATTTTGATAAATATCAATGAGATGTAATCACTGAGATTCATAATGCGTGACATGTGATCCTCTTTAACTCCATTCGCTAACTGTACAAAAAAAACAAGCTTGAGGTACACCTAAGCATTTCTTATGAGTTGTGAATGCGAAAGCATGCAAGCCGCTCGTCCGCCCCCTTGGTCGTTGGCTCGTCCGCTCCCTTTGTCGACTGCTGCGTACCAGCGCGCTCGCGCTTCGGGATCTCGGAGGCCATGGCGCAGCGGCCAATGGGAGTCCCGTCGACGCGCGCCAGCCACTGAAACCGAAGGCGAACCGCTCCTATTGGGATCGCGGCGAAAACTAGGAACCGTTTTCGCGCTTCAAACTGATGACGTCAACTCGCTCCATGAGACAGTTAATGCTTTCGCATTAAAAAAGCACTTAAAGGTGTATCCACACGACGGACCAAATTGCTGGTTTGGTCCGCGGGCCGCGCATCACGTGTTCTTACGTCACCGGTTTTCGAGGTCCGCCGGCAGTCCGCGGCCCGCGCTTCTGAGAAATGCCAAGCTCGCCCGGACCTTGGCGGCGGACCGCGGCGTTTTTAGTATAATTGAAGCGCTAAGTCTGGCAACAAGCTGACTTTTGTTGTTTGGATTAGAATCCAAATCCAAAGTCGTTTTCTTTTGGCGCCAACTGTTGAAGACGAAGAAGACGAACCTTTTGTTGCGCGACGAAAAGAGTTGACTATGCAGACCAAGATCTTTCCTGCACATCCAGGGCTTCATCCAGCATGCCATTTTTGGTTCACTTAAGTCCTCCTCGTCCTCAATAGTCAACGCCAGGGCCACCGCGGCCAAACGTCTCTTTCGTTCAACCTCATCTTGGCTCCTTACAAATAGCCTCAAAGCAGCTCGCTGCATGCGTTTGGTGGAGCTGTGAGGTCGAGGGTTAGACCGGCCCGTTCGCTCTGTCGTCTGCCCTTTTGGTCCGCCGTGTGGATGCTCATTGCAGCCGGGCGACCCGCGGGCCGCGCATCACGTGATCGATCGGTCCGCGGCCCGGTCCGTCGTGTGGATACACCTTAAAGAACACTGTTGTGCCAGAAGAACAAGCTGCGCTTGTTACCTCTCTTCATCAGAACCATGTGCCTGCTACGTGTCAATAAAACTGAGGGAAAGGAGGAGACGAGAACACGCGAGGACGTCAGAACGCCGTGCTCTGGTTGGAATGATTAGTGGGGAGGCCTAAAGCTGGCTGTCTTTGTAGTTAAAGATGGCGACTTTCGTCGTCTCGCGATTGGTTCCTAATGGCTTTGATAAACTCTAGTTAACCTGTGTAACCAGTGCTCATTAATCCGTTAGGGTTAGTTAGGTTCCCTGGTTATGCGCTGTTACTTGTGACGCACTGATGAATGAGCTTACCACCAGAAGGAAGCAATTGCTTGTTCGTTTTCGTTGTTACCCGCCCAGAGGAGGACCGACGGATGATGTTGCAGTCGACGAACCTAAAGCATAAAATGGGTTAAATAAGTATTTGCGAACTTCCCACACTCTATGCATTCCATTTGAGTTTACGTTCACGCAGAACACCCGATAAGCCGAAATCACCAAGTGACAAAATCATGCAAAAAAAGGATAAATGGAAGTATGCGAGGAGACAGCTAACGTGATGTGAGCGTGTGAAACATTTGGCCCAGTATTGCATTCCCGATCTTATCTTTAGGTGAACATATTGTCCGGTGATGATAGTTTCCAGATTGCGATCATTCTCTCACCGAGTGCTCAACGATGATAAAGACACGTGTACATTTCTTCAAAGTGCGCATATTTAAATATTGTCTAAGATCTTTATAGTGTTCAAGAACCATTCTAAATATGATCAAACACGGTTCACGTTACGCATTTTTATCGTCTTGTGTAAAACAACACCAACAACAAATTCTTGGTCTTTGCCGTATTCTTTAAATGAACTGTTGCGACACACCTAGGCGCTGCGAAATTTGGCCGCGTATAGACTAATCACAATTACGCGAAGCACAGGCATTCTCCCATTTAATTTAGCGGAAAGCCATGTTTGGCCTTTTCCCCAGCCATATGTAGCGAGCGTGGTGGCGGGGACATGCTCAACCATAGCCTTCTCTATACTCACAAAGCCTGGCAGTTCGACAACGGAGCCATATAGTGTTCGGTCGCAGATTTGGAGCGCAAGAATCTGGTAGCAAAGAGCATTTCTTGGGGAACCTGGCCGTCAGCGCACAGCTTTTGCAGCGGCAAGGACCCGAAACATGGTTTTCAAACCCGACGAGAAAAGAAGCGGTAACGCGAGGAACGCGAGGAGCACGAGCGGACATTCCATCGCTCGGGAGAAGTGTGTTTCGGCGTCTCGCCGCAGCGGGGCGCCCGTCACATTAGGCTCTCCTCTCATTCGTTGTCTGCCGCTCTACCTTTTCAATTTCGGCGGCCGCGTCTCGTGACGATCTGCCAGGCTTTGTCAGTATAGAGGAGGCCATGGCACAACGCATGTCCAAGCTAAATTTACCAGGGAGAAATTCCCCGCTTAATAGAACGTGCAGATTTTTCAACTTAATGTAACTGGGAAATTTATCTTCGTAACGTCAGTTGACGCTATGACGTCACGGTGTCCCAAGCGCTTTATTAAAAAAAGTAGAGGTAAAAAGAAAATATTTGGCGTAGAACAGCAGCCGACCGAGAAGTACCATGGCCACGTGTTCCAGCGTAGGTCGCACCCTGAATGGGCTCGTAAATTGCGGTAGATTGTTCTCCGGGTGCTTCATAAAATAATTGACGAGCGGATTGGTATAGCTATAGCGTTTCCCCTGCACTGACTGGAGAGATGCCTTTATCTCCTCGGGAGTGCTGCCGTAGAACACGCGTTCTCACCTGTTGGCGAACTTCGTCGGTGACGTCGTGGAGAAAATGAGGGTCGACCGGATACAGGCTGACAGCGAACATCATGTCTTGCCAGATGAGAATCCCAAGCTTGTCGGCCAAGTCATAGAAAACGTCGCTTTCGTACCTGCCCCCGCCCCAGACGCGCAGCATATTCATGTTCGCATCCTGCAAGGGGGACAAAAAGGAAGCCATACATAAACCGATTACGAGCGTAAGCATAAAGGCCCATTCACACGGGAGCGTTTGCTTACCTTTCATTACGTTACGTGTTGAGTAAAGGTTCATTCACACAGAAGAGTTTGTATGCGTTTTTTTACGTTACATTGGAAGTCAGCTCAACATCGTGCCTCGAATGTCGCGTGCAAGGATACTCGGCTTGAACTAGTTGCTACGCTTACCACAGTCGAAGTGGGACACGCGTGCCAAATAAAAAAAAATTTGCTATTTTTTTCTTTTTAGAGCAATGTTGACGGCGCGAGACGCGATTTAGCCGGTAGTCACCTCTTTTCCACTTGTTCTCTCTGCCGACATTTCGGGCGCATGGAAGAGAGGTGGATGTGCTTGGCCATCGCGTTGAGGTGGAGAGAGTGCATGACCACCTTATTGAAGTGGAAAGAGTGTATGAAAATTCCGTGACGTCATAGACTTTGCGAGCACAATTTAAAATAAACCTGGCGTTGTCAATATTGTTCTAAAAATGAATCTTCTTCGCGTAAACATCATTTCTTGGCAGGCGTGTCCCAACCAAACTAAGAAAAAAAATATTTTTTTTGTTTTTTTTTTAATGTGAAGCTTCCGACGTAAGCGGATGTAAGCTTCCGTAACATGACGGAATGTAAGCAAACCCTGCTGTTTGAACCGGCCTTAAAGGCCAAGTCATAAAGTAGCATTCGGCTATTAGCAGATGTAGGTTTCCGTAATATAAAACAACGTAAGCAACGCTGCTGTGTAAACCGACCTTAAAGGCACATTCATAAAGTAGCATTTGACTATTAGCAGATGTACGTTTCCGGAACATAACGCAATGTAAACAACGCTGCTGTGTGAACCGGCCTTAAATACAATATATAAAGTAGCATTTAACTATTAGATGATGTAAGTTTCTGTAACATAATGCAACGTAAGCAACGCTGCTGTGTAAACCGGCCTTAAAGGCCCATTCATAAAATAGTAATTGAATTTTAGCAGATTTAAGTTTTCATAACATTGCGCAATGTAAGCAAAGCTACCGTGTGAAGCGGCCTTAAAGACCATTTATAAAGTAGCATACTGTTTGGTGGGAACAGTGCAAAAAAGACGTAGGACGAGGTCGAAGAAACACGCAGACAGGGCGCTGACTTACAACTGAAAGTTTATTGCTCTGCAAACAAAGGAAGAAACACAGAAAAGCGGAAGGGGAGAGAACAAACATATCAAACCAATAACATACGGCATCACCCACGCCCACGCACCGTCACACGAACCTGCCACACTTTCTTACAAAAACTACCTCGTCATTCGCAAGGGTACCAGAAGGAGCGCTCACACACCTGTCAGCTCCGATAGACGCCATAAAAATGCTTCGTCTATCTCCCTCGCAGTCTTGTTTTTGTGACGTGACAAAATCTTTATATCATAAAATGAGGGCGTGCAGCCACACCTATCACAATGGACCGCTAGGTTCCCTGAGGGCGAGGAACGCAAAGAAAGCGAATGCTCCCTTGCCCTTACGTTTACACAACGCCCCGTTTGACCAATATACACCCTGCCGCAGGACAGGGGGATCTGGTACACGACCCCGCTTGCACAAGCGACGTACGGGGTGCGATGTTTGACGTCGCGCTGAACGGAAGGGCGTCCCTCTCTACTCACAGCAGCACAAAGGTGGGACAGCTTAGATGGCGTCGAGAAGACGACAGGCACCTCAAACCTACCGGCAACGCGCTTAGTTCGGTGGGACAAGGCATGGATGTACGGGAGTACGACAGGTCTGGTGGATGGTCTTTGTTTTTTCCCAGGACTAGTGTGCCCCCTAAACATCCTAACAAGGGACTCAGCAACACCAACCCCAACCGCCGAAGGGAAGCCCGCAGAGGCAAGCCTTTCAACCCGAGTCAGAAAACTTAACCCACACCTATGGAGACAGGATTTTAACAGAGACGCCCTGAGGCACAACCCAGCAATGGCCCTTTGCACCACCTTTCTGTGTTTCTTCCTTTGTTTGCAGAGCAATAAACTTTCAGTTGTAAGTCAGCGCCCTGTCTGTGTGTTTCTTCGACCTCGTCCTACGTCTTTTTTGCGCTGTTCCCACCAAACAGTGTGTCCCACCAACTAGCCCAACTACATGCCTTGCTATAAAGTAGCATTTGACTATAATCAAATGGTACATTATGAATGGTCCTTTAAAGCCAGTTCACGCAGAAGCGTTTGCCTACGTTGCGTCATATTACGGAAGCTTACATCTGCTCACGTCGAAAGTCACCAGGACACCCGTTCTTCATTTGAACCATGACAACAAATTCAAGGGGTAGCTTGGCACGGATGTTCCGAAGCGTTTCGTTGGCATACGACTGCCATACATGGGTAAATTACTTCCAAAATGTAATTTAATTACAATTACAATTACTTTGCTTTAAAAGTAGTTTAACTACAATTACAATTACTACTACGTGAAAAGTAATTAATTACAATTACAAATTACTTTTAAAAAGTAATGCAATTGCTTTACAATTACTTATTTCTGAGTCTATACAACTCTAAACGAGTTGTATAGACTACAACATATTTGTTCATTCCTTACTCCAATGTTTGCGTATTGTACTTTCTTTTTATGAATCTTGTTAAATTAATGATACAACTTGACAGTATGAGGCAATGAATTACTACGTTCTTATATTTTTAATAAATAATAATTAATTGTTCATCTGCTGGAGGACGCCAAATCGCTAAAGAAAAAAAATTGGGTTGCCAGACTTTGTTAGCCAGGCAAATAAACATGTGACAATTAGTCACATAGGAATATTTTACAAGTGTTAATATAGAAGTAAAATTCACACATGCTAATACGACCACATTCACATACAAACATCATAGTATCATAAATTGTTTACATTGATTATAAATTATAATGGATTAGTAATGTATAAGTACCGAATCGGGGCTCCTGAATCATTGGTGACAATATTCACAGGTGCGAGCTCAGTCTCCAAAGTGCTTATGTAAATAATACCCCAAGTAAAACCAACAGGAAATAGACTTGAAAATAATACAAAGATACACACATATGCGGCAGTACTGGAAGAGGGACGTAAAAACTGGCAAAAAAGACAGAAAAATAACTTCATAGACAAATAACATTCCCAACCTCAACTGAAAGCTGAAGCTCAATTTTTTTTCCTTCAATATTTAGGCATGTTTACGGTACGCTAGTGTTTTCTTCTCGCACCGCAGACGGCGCTACACGGCGCCGTTGAGATAGGCTCCATAGAGGGTTGTCTCTCAGCCCGCAGTGTAAGCAACAAACAATGCGACGCTATTTATGTTGTGCGTGTGTGTGAGTGCGTGTCTATGTGTGCGAGTGTTTCACCGAGAGCTAGGCCGCTTGTGCGAGTGCTGAGGCTTTCAGAGAGCTTCCGTCGGTTCCGCAATGTTTTTCAAATGTAATTGTAATTGTGCTTGAAATTTTGCAATTACTGACGCTAGAAAGTAATTTAATTACAATTACAATTCCTTTTAGCAAAAAGTAATTAGTTACGATTACAAATTACCAAGAAAAGTAATTAAACTACAGTAATTCAATTACAGTAATTCAATTACTACCCAAGTATAACATCCGTGCCAAGCTATATTACTCCATGAAGTGACTGCCATGCTAGCCAGACTTGAGAAGTAATCCATTACATGTAACGGATTACTTGTAATCCGTTACTTTTTTCAAGTATGTTGTAATTGCCACGTTACTTTTTATTTTTTATTCATACTGTCAGCCCGTTGCGGCAGTAATCTGTAATGTAATATTGTTACAAAATATTGGTAACGGATTATTTTAATTACTCGTTACATTGTACAAATATGAACATAATACAGAAACTGGAGTAATATGAGCATGCAATTCAGCAGCATAAAGATAGCAAGTTCAACAAGGTAGAAACCATCGTGAAGAAAAAGATAACCGAAAAGAAAACATGATTTTTTTTTGTGTGACCGGTCACTAGACTTATTAGAAAAATTTGCAAGACATATAGCAAATATGCGAAAAACAAAGATCAAGAAGACAACGCTGAGTGGGCCTTGTCTTGTTGATCTCTTAGCGGAGGTAGACGCTGCTACTGAGCCGGTGCACCGCTAGCTTTATCTGCAGAATTCCAGGGACCGGTCGCTATAAGCTAGCGAAATGGGCGGGTGTTTTGCAGCCTTGTCAGCTTACTGGTGAACGGAATGCACCCACATTCTTTCTCTTTTACGCAATATTTTATTTTAATAAGGACTACCATAATCCGGGCGTATGAGAAATGGATAGTAGTGTTGCAGAACATTTTTAGAAACATAACATGTTTCTATTGTTTTCTTGATAAGTGTACTTGGAAAGTAACCTGAAAGTAATTTATAACGTGACGAGTAAAGTAATCCGTAACATCTCAGCGAAAGTAATTTGTAACGGTAATCCATTCCAGTTGAGTCTCGGTGATTTGTAATTGTAATTGATTACATTTTTCAAGTGACGGGCACAAGTCTGCATCCTACATATGGAACACGGGTGTCTCGGTCACTCCGAGTCGTAACTCGACCCAAGTCTTCCCAGCGTAGTTGGACGTAGTTAAATGGTATTGTGCGAAATGGCTTGAAAGGAACTTGGTTCCCGCGGCGGTATATACTTTTTTCAATGGCCACTTGAACGTAGCTGTATTTTGCTTCACCATTGGGTGGCCGGTTGTCGAAGCCATGGCCAGGTGACGACGGTCGCCACAAACAAGGAGGTACAGCGTTGTGAATTTTCTTTAGCTATATTTGATCTCTTGTTTTGGGTTTTAAGCACGCAAACAAGCGCAGTGAAAGTTCTGCTGCCTGCCAGTCTAGCATCATCGTTGATGCCGAGCACTCTGGTCACAGGGAAGTCGCCTACTTTCATTGAGTGGTGAGCCACAGTACGCATCACCGACACACGAATTCAACGGTAGGATCACTGAAGGTCAAAACCCGAAGCACGCCTATTTGATGCATTCCTCGCTGTGCATTTCTCTTGTGTCAGCACTTTGTGTGACGCACCCCCCAAAAAAACAAAACAAAAAAACAATTCAAATGGTAGCAAAAAACAAAACAATAAAAAACGTGAATACGTTGAAGTGGTATTACCTTGGCTGAGCGCAGCAGGTGCTCAACGTAGTCAGGCGTGATGCGTTCCGGGAAACTGTCCGCTGGAATCCAGTTGCTTCCTTTGGCAAAGATTGGCACGTCGTTGATCTTGAAGTAGAAGTCCAGGTTTGTGTTCGATTTACTTCCGGACGCTGTTCCAAAAGAAATGCAAAAACGTTTTAAAAAGCCGGTCCACAACACGTAAGTGTTACTTAAAAAAATATATATATATATATATATAAAAAGATAGCAAAAGAGACGATCCAGTTGGGCACTTACGTGTCACAACGACATCCTGCACCAGTTCGACTGTTCGAGAAACCGATCTTCATTTGTTTCGAGAATTCTTCTCCGTTTACGGAAACTGACACGTCCAAAAGGTACAATTTTTGTGCTCCGTAACCATTTGGCCACCACTTTTCAATTTTAATTTTCTGGAAAGTAAAACCCAGGAAATAACAAAATCAGATGAATGCAAATAGCCGGGCCATTTATGCGGGTCACAGAAAGGGTGAGAACGGCAGGGAGGTCTTTCAGTTGTCCCGCCCTTCCAGCGCGAGCTTCCTATACCTTTGGTAAAATTTTGGCGCCTGGGGAGGTGGGAGCGTGCGCTCGCAGCTAAAGCACAGTGGAAGGCAACGAACGCATACTGGAGGCATCTGACGGAGACACCCTGCTCTTCTCATCTTCTTAGTGGCTACCGCGTAAGTTAAAGGGAAACTGCGCTCGATTCCGAAAAAATTGGGATAATGAGTGATTTTTTCATTTAAAAGCACTAATAAAAAACACTACGTCATTTACTTCACAAAAAATAGGATATACCTGGTGTTCCATTTTAATCCGAACAGATTTATTATAAAACATTCGTAAAAGATGCACTAAAACGATTTGTGCGGGTGAGAATTATACGGCCAGGGGGACATTATGTGGGTGGCTAATCTTTGCGGTACTTTTGGCTAATTAATTAAAATTCGTTAATTACCTTTTTCATTAGTGAAAATAGATATATGGTTTCAATTAAAAACTTACTGAGCGTCATCGGAAACCACTAAATCAACTTGTTTTAGAACGACTTGAAGCTTGTGGGAAACTCGGGAACGCACCAAAGTTACCACTCGTGCAGCAGGTGCAAAGCTAGCAGTGGCAAAACGCGGATGATTAGGTTATCATCGCGTTCCGCCACGGCTACTTTTCTCGCCCAGTCTCAAGTGTTTTATCAAGATTGTAAACTTACATCAGCTCGCCTGCGCCCCGACTGTGTTTTTGTTGATCGTACCTGAAGCAGGCTTAGTACCCTTTTCATATGGATCGTCGTTTTCGTCGCCGTCGTCACCTACACTACTGATTGAGGCTTTCGCGGTCCTGGACAAGTTGGGACGTCGGTTGGCGGAACTGGAAGCCGATGTGGCATTTTTTGGCTTATGCCTGTCATGGCGTGTCATAAGTGTGTACAATGGTGGCTGCAGAGTTTGAAGGTAAGAAAAAAAGAAAGAAAAGGAAAACAATTTTGTGTGTGTGTGTGTGTGTGTGTGTGTGGTTGGTGACGACCTTGGTTTCAATGTGTATATGAGAGGTTTACTGAATAAACGTATTAGCTGAGTTTGAGACGCCGTCTGACGGACCTTTTTTTCCTGTATCTTCCACTTTGGTTGTTTCAAAATTTTCTCGCCCAGCCTCAGGTGTTTTAACAAAATAGTAAACTTACACCAGCTCACCTGAGCTCTCACTGCGTTTTTGTTAAAAGCACCTTTCTCGTCGGGTTTGTGTCCATTCAATGCGGTGTTTTATCGAAAACAAATTATGCACTACCCTAGAAGCGCTTGGGTTGCCTTTGACTAGAAAGCATCACCTGCTATCGGAGACCAGTGTCCGCTGTGCCCTCCTGAGCCCTCCTGCCTCTTACCTGCCTCAATTTGTGTCGGCCGTTGCGCCAATTAGACACCTTTTGTTGGCAGACAGTCGCGGTAGGTAGTGAAGTCAGGCTCTTGATTTATTACTCCTTATTCAGGTAAGCTAATTTTGTGATATTTTTATACCCAAGCTGCATCTTTGGCCACCACAGTACATAATCTTAGCTCGACACGCTAAGAAGTCGACTCACGCTGTCCCTTCAAACAGCCAACGATCCCTTTGACTTACGTCGTATAAACGGCGTATGACATATCCAAAGCAAAATTGTTGATAACAAAAGAAAAAAAAAGGACGCCCTTGTATTGCTTTGAAAACACGAGGAAGACCTACATAGGAAGAAAAAGAAATTATGCTCGCCACCAATCGCCGTAGGCACGACACGATGTTTTCTGGCTTCCTTCAGAAGTATCCAATTTTCTTCCTTCCGGAGTCTCTCCCTTTATTCTCTTCTACCCGGGACTGAGTTCGACCGAGGTGCAGTCTGAGAAAATCTGTGCGCATTTTTTAATTTAATGTTGATCAGACTCTTTTTTTCCCCCGTGACTTAGTTTGAATTGAATATACTTTTGCGTATTTATTGACCGCCTTAGCTGTGCGTGTTGCTGTTGAACGAGTGGCGGCAGGGAGCTTCTACCATGTTAATCTTCCACTGATATGATTGTCGCTTTTGGCAGATGGGCAAACAATATTTTGTTCCTTACGCTCTCCCAAATGAAAAACTTAGGCGAATATTCTTCATAGTTCAAACAGCCAAGAGCGTTCCGTGCACCCCATTTTTTTTTAATAACGTTTTTCAATATTTTGAAATAAAAATTGTTTTGCTTTCATTACGCAAGAATACAGTATATTTCATGACCATGATTAATGATTAATATTGGTTATAAAAAAATGTAGCTTCTAAAACCTCTAAGTTTCTAAATATTCGTGTTTTACCTCTTATGTAATCGGATAAAAATATCATAATCTGATACCGATATATATATATATATATATATATATATATATATATATATATATATATATATATATAAAGAGTTTTTCCGCAATTCTAGTTTTCTTTTGTTTTACATGTGGAAATATGTTTAATTAAATAGTGCTTAAAACGACGAGATCTGAATTGAAACCCTTTTTTTATGAGCAAAGCATTTGAATATGCGCCGTTCTATACAGCAATTTCCTCCATATGACCTTGGGAAGCCAATGAGTTGGTGTTTACGGCACATCTTTTCGGCGTTTGAAAGGAATTAAGACGTGGTTTCTTTTTTTGTTTCTCAGTTCCTTTTTAAAACCGATGAGTTATGGCTAGCCTCCCATCTCATTGTGTCCGACCTCAACCAATAACAACACTCAAAAACAAATCGTGAAGATGCCCTGTTATTCGTTAAACAAATAAAATAGCGCAAAAAGACAAGGACAAGTAATATACAGGACAAGCGCTAACTTTCAACTAGTTTTTACTCAGGAAAAGCAGGCATATATATACACACGACAGGCAAAGCAGCACCACATAAAAAGTTGACTAATAAATGATCGTGCACAAAATTAGTCAACTTTTATGTGGTGCTGCTTTGACTGTCATGTGTATATATATGCCTGCTTTTCCTGAGTAAAAACTAGTTGAAAGTTAGCGCTTGTCCTGTATATACTTGTCCTTGTCTTTTGTGCTATTTTATTTGTTTAACTAAGATGAACCAACTAGCCCAACAACGTACCTTACTAGCCCTGTTATTCTAATGCTGCTATTGAGTACGGACGCTTAGGCAGTCTAACAGAACATCGAGAAAGTACACATCAGCAAAGAACGCTCACTTGAGAGATAGGAACCACAAATTGGATCTTGCTATGTTTCTTGTCCGATGGCAGAAACGTCAAGGCATCCTGCCCCAGAGTGACGCCGTCCAGGCTGATCATGTAGGCGCCGTCGAGGGACTGGTCTGACGCCGATTCGTAGAAGGCATTCAACTCCAGGATCCAATGCTCCGTACCGTCGGACTCTTCTATAATTTCACGAAAAAAAAAGTTATCCGCGTGAAAAGCAAAATGAGAGTGTCTTTAAAATGCTAAATTAATGCTAGGGCATCGGAGGCTATGGCGCTGGCATCAAAATTTTTTTTAACGTTTTCTTTATTATTAAAAAATATATAAAAGAAGTTAGCCAATTTCTTAGTTTATATTTTGTATTACTGAGGTGTCTGATGCTTAAAGAGGGAGGTGTCATGACGCTTATACGCGATAATTATTTAACCAATACAATTAACGAATTTATTACTCAGGCAGAACTGTTGGTTGTAGAAGTACATGGTCTACAGGCATCATTCAGGGCATGTGCGGTCTATTTATCTCCAGACTTAATATTTGGTTATTTCTTGTAGAGCTTTGTGAACTGTTACATGAGCTAAACGTGAGTAAGTGCCCAATATTAGCCGGGGATTTCAAAATTGACGTGAAAACGGTAACACGAGTATGGTGTCGAAGATTATCTCGATATATTTGCAGGTTATGGTATCGAAAACATGATTGCGGACTTAGCCAGAAAGGAACATCTTGGAAATAAGATAGCGAAAACTCGGATTGATCATATCTTAGTTACATACAGGAAGGCACCTCGCACGCTTATCGTTTATTCATAAACTTCATTACAGTCCCTCGCCTCTTAGGGACTCTTCGCTACTACTGGCTCACCATATATCGTCCCGCTTAGATCACCCTTTCAAAATGAACCCCATATTTGCGCCAACCAACATGTTTTAAAACTCTCCACTATTCCTCGCTATTTTGGATTGGAACAGCATCCCCAGAGAAATTGCCTCCATCAGTGGCCATCAGTCTTTTGTCTCCGCTCTAAACATGTTGAACCTTTAATAGTCTTGAATCCCTGCAATATTTGTTGTTGTCAGTGTCTTGTTTTTTATGTACATGTTTTTATTGTGCGCCATCTTCCTTATATATTTAGTATGAAAGCCGAAATTGCGCCAAATGGTTTGTACCTTCAATTTATGCTTTTACCTTTTCTTTTTTTATCTTTGTCTCTTTTTGTTGCCACTTGGTTCAGTTGTACAAATTTTTGTATCACGTTCCCCTTATGTAATACCCAAATGGAACTTTACGGTTAAAATAAATGAATAAATTAACAACTTGTCCGCAAAACCGGTGTCGTAAAAAAAAACATTCTTACTATTGTTTTATTGTTTTTGTGGCACTGCAATGTAATTCATTCATAAAAAAGAAATTACTATAATAAATAAATAAATGGTGGACTGATTATATCCAAGTTTGATTGTAATTCTATAGTACACCTTCCTCTGATTTTTATGTACAAAATGTGATTAGAATGTAAATATATATGTATATATATATCGCGAGGGCGGTGGGTGCGTGAGCAGAAGGTCGGCATTTTAGGTCGACCTCACTCTCCCTCACCCTCACAGCCACATTCACCTAAGCCCCTCACTCACCCTCATCCTCACAGCTACACGCACCCTCAGCCCCTCACTCACCCTCATCCTCACAGCCACACTCACCTTCAGCCCTTCAATCATCCTCACTGAACCTCACGGCCCTCACGCACTCATGGCTCTCACGCCCCTCACGCACTCATGGCCCTCACGCCCCTCACCACCGTCATGGCCCTCACGCACTCATAGCCCTCATGCACTAATAGCCCTCACGCCACTCACGCACTCACCGCCCTTACGGCCCTCACGCACTCATGCCCCTGACGCCCCTCACGCACTCACCGCCCTCACGCACTCATGGCCTTCACGACCTCATCGCCCTCGTGACCCTCACGCACTCGTTGCTTTCCCGCCCCTCACGCACTCATGGCCCTCACGCACTCACCGCCCTCACGACCCTCATGCACTCATGGCCCTCACGCCCCTCACCACCCTCATGGCCCTCACACCATCACCGCCTCATGGCCATCACGCATTCATAGCCCTCACGCCCTCACGCACTCACCACCCTCACGCACTCATGTCCCTCGCGCCCCTCACGCACTCACGCCCCTCACGCACTCACCGCCCTCATGGCCCCTCACGGTCCTCACAGCCCTCACGGCCCTCACACCCCTCACGAAGTAACGGTCCTAACTCACCCTCACATTCATGAATTTTCTTCGTTCAGAAACTCACTCACCCTCACCTCACCTGTGAAGATGAGGGTGAGTGAGGGGTGAGTGAGGTTTGCCGAGTTATGTGCGTGAGGGGCGTGAGGGCGGTGAGTGCGTGAGGGCCATGTGTGCGTGAAGGTCATGAATGCGTGAGGGGCGTGAGGGGTATGAGTGCGTGAGGGCCGTGAGGGCGGTGAGGGGAGTGAGTGCGTGAGGAACGTGAGTGGCGTGAGGGCCATGAATGCGTGAGGGGCGTGAGGGGTATAAGTGCGTGAGGGCGGCGAGTGCGTGAGTGGCGTGAGGGGTGTGAGGGCCATGAGTGCGTGAGGGGCGTGAGGGATATGAGTGCGTGACGGCGGTGAGTGCACGAGGGGCGTGAGGGCCACGAGCGCGTGAAGGGAGTGAGGGCCGTGAAGGTGAGTGAAGGGCTGAAGGCGAGTGTGACTGTGAGGATGAGGGTGAGTAATGGGCTGGAAGGTGAGTAGCTGCGAGGGTGAGTGAGGGGCTTAGCTGAAAGTGGCTGTGAGGGCGAGGGTGTGTGAGGGCGACCTGAAATGCCGACCTCTAGTCACATTACGTGTAAACTCTATAAGTAAACAGCAATGCTATACTCCGTCTCATCTCACGCCAGGGGTCATTCAAAGCACAGCTGGGTAGTCGTCATTTGAGATCGTCCACGCAAGACAACCGACATCACTGCTGGAGACAGTACTCGAGTATACTCCAACTGAGCCCCATATAACTCTCCTCGATGACCTCGTATCCCGTGCTGAAGACTCGGTCAAACTGCGCAAACTTCGCACTGTTCACCACCAACAGGAACGAAAAACCCGACACGACTCCACCCACAAAAATGTCAGATTTCAACCAAAAACCTTGTTCTCGTCCCGTTGCCACCACGCAAGCCCGGCCTCTCTGAAAAGTTACTGCCTCTTTACATCGGCCCCTACCACGTCATCGCTCAAACATTTCCTGTCAATTTTTTTTGAAACCAGTACAACCACCCCGCTCAAAGGCCCCTCGGCCCTCCCTGTGTGGCCAGGTGGTCACCTTTCCGCAACCGGGGGATAACTGTGAGGGCGCTTATGCGTAGCACTGCCTAAAGCCCCTCTATCCTGGGATGAGTGGCGCCATTTATTGTTGTGGAAATGCTCGAGACACGTGTCGCGCGCCACTTCTGGGGAGAACATGGCGTCTGAAATCTAGCTCAGTGCTGCGCTGTGCCGCCACGATCTTCCCAAGGGCTGCACGTTGCACGTGCCTCGTGCATCGACCCACTTTGCGCTACTTTTGAAACATGAAGGGACTTTGGCACTGCCCACGAACATTGTCGTTGTCACTTTTGGCTGTGTGTGGGCCGATCGGCATCGTCATTTGACTGCTGGCACCTTTCTTGGGAAACGTTCCGGGGGATCGGTGGCCTCGGTGGCCGAGTGGGCTAGCGCACACCAGCTCGGAGCACGTGGAGCGAAAGCTCGCGCCTCAGAACCCAGGCGATCCTGGGCTCAATCCCCACCCCTGCCCGTTTCGATCTGGATGAGCATCGTACCGGCGTGCGGTCGTGTATCACTACTGCGTCGTACACGTTAAAGACCCCAGGCTAGCGGTTGTACTGCACTGGCTAAATTGCTCATCTACAGCGAGTGACTCGTCGCAACTTTAAATGGCTGACCAACTACACGCTGTATAAATATCCCCACAACCCAATTTTTGGGAAACGTTCCATAGACACCATGGACTGATAAAAACCATCACCTGACCGACGTGTCTTTGTCTCACAATATAGGGAGTATTCACTGGCGGCCATAGCTGTTTGCGCGAATGCTGAGCGCGTGCTGATGGCGAGCTTCCACAGTTTTTTTGCAAAGTGCATTGCCGCTCCATCAAGAGTGCCGGCCTTATCAGCCTATTGATGTAAGCTCGTTCTGAGCATGCGCTCTAAATAGCATCCACAAATATGGCGTCCAGTGAATACTCCCTATATATACGTATATATATAAGTGAACTCCGCAAAAACTCCCTCCTCCGTATTTTTCATAAACAGAACAGAGAAATATAAAATAATGTAAAATCTTACATCGGCAAAAAATAACGGTAAGGAGGCACATGCAAACATAAAAATAAATGTCTAAAATTAAAACTTACTTTCCAAGGTTGTTTTAACGGTAATGTCACGAATGATGACTGCGTCATAGGCTTCAATTTCTATAGATTTCCTAGAAAGAAAGAAAAAAGAGCAGAGGAAAGAACAGAACGTATTTCAGCAATTCCATGCCCGATGGCACACAACCACATTCTTTTGAAACAGAGTGAGCGAGAAATTAGAATGCTCCAAGAAACCAACAAACGACATTTACATGCGCACATCTATTCTGAGAATCAAAAGTATCGCAGGGATATTCTCCGCCAATCTTTACACGCGATTATCAATTTTGTTTTTAAAGCGTGAAATGGTTTTCTAACGCTACCCCTCAATCCCAAAATTTTACCCGTCCGTCCGTCCGTCTGTGCATTTTCCGCTAAATTCCTGACGTCACCTGACGTCATGGGACCTATACGCCTTGGGAAAATGACGGCACGTGACCTTATACGTCAGCTCAGTTTTCCCGCTAAATTTAGCGGGAAATTTACGTCACGTGACCTCTACATCAATTCAGTTACCCGCTAAATTTAGCGGGGAAATTCACGTCTTGTAACTTAGACACCAATCCAGTTTTCCCGCTAAATTTAACGGGGAAACATACGTCACGTGACACACCAATTCCCTATAATGCATTTGATCACTGATCTCAATGACAATTGCTGGATCGCGTTTGACCAGCACCGCCTATGGACGGAAATGTGGCCACGGTCGGCCATCTTTTTGGTAGAGTTATATCATGTCTAGCCATCATAGTAATATGGGAATATGGCGGACAGCGCAATGGCGGCAGGCTGCCATAATACAGCCGTGGATCTAGTACACTGTACCGTGGGTGATATTTCGTGCTTGATTGAAGTTGTTCGACGAAGCAGATTCTTGAAACCCGGCGTGAACGGTAGCCTCGTCTTTGAGGACCCGGCGAAAGTTCTACGAAAGCGCAGCACCGGGGAAAGCAGCGCAGCTCGCATCGAAAGCAGACTACGTACCGGCATCTGCTTTCGATGCTTTTTTCGATGCGACTTTCGATGCGTGCTGTGCTGTTTTCCCCGGTGCTGCGCGATTTCGTGAAACTTTCACCGGGTCCTCAAATACCGGGCTACCGTTCACGCCGGGTTTTAAAAACATGTTTTGTCAAACAATTTCAATCAATCACGGAATATCACCCACGCTATTTTGATGGCAGCCTGCCACCACAACTGCCAAAACGCCGTCTGCCATGGATGGATGATGGTGGCTACCAGGTGGCTTCAGCAGCTGTATCTTGGCTAGAGGTGATATAACTCTACCAAAAAGATGGCCGCCAGTGACCGCATTCGCGGAGCGGGCAAACGCGATCCAGCAATTGTCATTGAGATCAGTGCATTTGATTCACTGGAAAAATTTGAAGATTAGTGTCGCTGCCTTTTTTTTTTCTGCAACTCAACTCGTGGTTTATGTGCACGACAGTGACTATGGTCACCGACAGTTTCAGAAACGCAGGACGCGTCTTGTTCTTAGTATTTTATTATCGCTCCGGAGCCAATGAGATTGCATTCCACCCAATAAGGACGCCAAAGAATTAACATAAATGAAAATAAACGACTGATATCGATCTACGGAGACTAAATACGAGTGTTGCCAAAATAATACAGAAATAATTGGCTGTTTGTCATGCTACCTTTTGCCCCGATGTCATGTTCGTACATTTCGCACTAAAAGCGGTTAATTTTTTGTACTGCCGCTTTTTTCCCCCGTGTTTTCCTGCTGGGTTTCCAGCCGTCTCAGTGGACGATTTCTGCTTGTTGTTACGCTATGTTTTAGCGGTCAGCGATCGCGCATGAAGATTATTGCCTCCCTGCTCGCTCAAGGGCGTAGTAATACCGAAGGTGGCATTCACTGGCGGCCACATTTTAGTCCGTTTTTGCAAAGCGCGAGCTTGCGATTAGCTTCCACAGCGCTTCTGCAACGCCCATTGCACGGCAACAAGACTATAGTTCTGAGCCTGCACCGAGCCTGCTTTCATCGTGACGAATTCGCTTTTCGGTCGGAAACTTTATGAATGTGTTTTAATATTCGTTACAGATGTATGATATCCACGAAGGAAAGCAGTGGAACAGCCGTAGCGTCTTACCTAACTTATCTGCGCTGATACAAGGCCAGTCGCATGTTTTGCGGCACCGCGGTACGAACTATGCGTCACATGATGGCCATGCGGTTGATCACAAAGGTTGCCATCATGCTCGAGCTGCTAGTTTCGGTTTCGCTATGGACCCCCGAAACAAAACGTTTGAGATAAGACAGCTACAAAACTACACGAGGCATCGGAAAAAAAATTACGCCTCGAAATTCAGGGACATTTTCTTCACCAAAAACAGTCGTAACCCTAAAATTGAGAAAATCTACTGGACTTTAAGAAAGGCGCGGCGTGACGAGCGCGAGGCCTCTCATGATAGCTCCGCAGCCAATTATATATGGCTGGATTAGCCGATAAGAACGTAAAAGAGAAAATCACGACGCTAGAGGCGTGAACATAATAGGGGACGACCCTTATTTCTTGAGCTGTCACTGGCCACAGATCGACACGCAACAAACGCGGAACGCAGACGTCTCAAATACACCTCGTTAGCAGGCCTCGTTAATGAAATATCGATTGGCTCACCACTAAAATAGGAGTTTGCCTGGTTGCAAGCAAAGACGAAATCATCGATGTTTGTCGCCGTAGTGGGGAAAACGCCAAAACAAACACACATTGCAAACAAACTGAATCGAAATGCGATGTCGGGCATTGTCCCGGCTGTCATAGACCCCGGCACTCCCAAATTGTCCACACGTCTACTATACGAGCGGCCCACAGAACAAGCGGAGTCTCGAAACTGTGCGAGAGTCCGATTAGGTTTCGACGCAAGAAGAAGATCTGCGCCTATCACGTTTCGGGTGTCTTTGGCGTCTATGAGCGTGACATCTTCGCTTAGACTGACATTTGAGCTTCGTCATATGTCAAAGGTCTCGTGTCGATCTCAGTACTAGATCTCTGCGAGCTCTGTGGAAAAACAAAATTACGCATGGGCACTCTCTTTCTCGTTCTCCCAGAATGACGGATCGAAATTTTTGTAAAGAACAGGCAACTCTGGGTTGGTTTTGTCGGTAAGTCGGAACCGGTGGAATTGTGGCGTTTGACCATCTACTCCAGTGTCTCGAATGAGCACGAGTGTGGCACCACAGGCATCAGGTACGGACCAACGGCCTTTTTGTGGTTCCGCAGCCCTCCAGGGTTGAATAAAAAGATAATTATTATAGTGTCTAGTCATTGTGACAGCCTAATGAGCGCAGGGCGTTGTTTATTGAGTTTAACACAAAGGCTTCGTGATTTGTTGTTTCAGGACTCGCTTCTTAATTGGTGTTCGAACGTATTTGTTTACTCGAAGGGTTGCTTCGGAATCTCTCAATGGAAATGATCAAATCGCGAGGGAGAGAAAGAGGGGGGGGGGGGGGGCTGTCACACTGTCAGTGACTACTCTCTAAGAAATGCCTGCGCGTCTACTTACCCGCAAAACACCCGAAGAGTCAGTCTCTGCGATCTGCGAAATCAGCTCAGCGAATGATGAGGCGGAACATCTGTTTAGATCTCAAAATTGAACTGCACTGTGGCATTACGCAATGCAAGCATGACGCTTTGCATTGCGTAATGCCACAGCGCAGACTTCATTTTTAGTTGTAAACGGATGTTCCGCCTGATCATTCGTTGAGCTGATTTCGTAGATCGCAGAGATTGGCTCTTTGAGTGTTTTGCGGGTAAGTAGATGCGCAGTAATTTTTTAGAGTGTTAATTTACTCTATTTTACCTTGTGATGTATTGCAGGAAAGTCTACAAGTGCCAGCTCCTTGCTCTAGGGCACATCTCGGCGGCACAAGCTGTCGTGCATTAAGAAAAGCTGCCAACGCTATGAGCTCGCGCTTCTATAGTCAGTTATAGGTTAAGAAAAGTGTTCGAGGGGAAGGAGGGCTGGGAGGATGAAGCCAACGGAATGATCGAGAGGAAAGAATGAAATCTCCTCCTCTATCCAGCGTTCCGTCTGCTTCCTCCTCCTCAGCCTTCCTTTCCCTCGAAAACTTTTTTTAACATGGAAATTACGTTGTACCGGAGCCTTCGCTGCGGTACAACATAAGGTGAAAAGAGTATAGAGATTAAATGGGATGTCGGCTGCGATTCTGGGTGGTAGTGCGTTTCGTGCGCGGTTTTCACGCTTGCTGCAGTGCCAAGCTCGCGCCGTTTTTTCGTTTTTATCGATCACTGGGAATCGTTTCTTTTTTTGCATAAAAAAAGAGCGTGTTGTGCGACTTTCCAAATGTGTAGTTGCAGAGCTCTTGGAAGATATGCGCGCATTACATGAATCCACCATGCGTCAATGACAAGCTTTCAAACGAGAGGCTTAAGTCGACGCTTGTGGAATGCACACGAGTTAGCAAATTTCTCCCAATTAGTACAAGCACAGTGCTAGTCTTTCGAATACGTGCCTTACAAGTAACGTCATTTTGCCCGTAACGTAATTTCACCCTGCTTGCAGGTGTTCCAACCTATTGCTTGCTTCAAAGCAGCAGATATTCCTTTAACGGTGAAAACTTAACACGGTGGAGAGGAGCGCCCGCAGACGGTAAGCCACCAGCTTAGTGGGTAAATCACGTCATGGAAATATATTTATTAAAACGTTTTTTTTTTACTTTTTTTTGTCGTAATAGAAACAAACAAACAAACACGACCGTCAGTCATTTAGGTAATCTACAAAGTTAGCCCGAAAGATTGTTTGTGCTTATGCGTGCACAAAATATTCTTCTAGGCAGACATGGGAAGTAATCCATTACTTTTTTAAAGTAATTTTGCAATTGCCACGTTACTTTTTTTGCGGCAGTAATTTGTAATGCAATTTGGTTACAAAATATTGGTAACAGATTACTTCAATTACTCGTTACTTTTTTAGAACTTTGAACGTAATACAGAAACTGGTGCACTATGAGCGTGCGACCATCCGTTCGACCAAAGCTAAAAAACCAGCGCTCGACCCATGCATTTTTCAGTACCGCAAGCCCGCGTTTGCCCACACTAGGTGTGGGCACTCCGAGTGCGCAGAAACCGAATTCCCATGAAGTGAAGCGTCTGCGCATGCGCAGTGCCATCGACAGCGCCACCGCAGCGGAGTGACGTCAGGGCCGCGTGTTGGTCTATACTCTATGTTCTCGCATAAGCTGACAGTGCCTCAAAGCTAGAGGCACGAGACCGCAGCTTTGAGACGTTGCGCTCACGCTTGAAAGGCCCACTTCATAAGGGAGCTTTCGCAGATCGGTTCTTTACCCCCGAAGGTCCTAGCGGAGGTAGACGCTGGTACTGAGCATGTGCACCGCTAGCTTTCTCTGCACAATTCCAGGGATCATTTCCCGTCGCAGTAAGCTGGCGGGATGGCGGGTGTGGTTGTAGCTTTCGCTGCCTTGTTAGCTCACAGGTGAACGGAGTGATCCTTAATTCTTGGTCTTAAATACAATATTTTGTTTTTCACGAGGAGTACCATAATGCGGATGTATGAGAAATAGAAAGTAGAGTCGCAGAACATTTTTGAAAACAACGAAATTGTTCATATTGTTTTCTTGATAAGCTTACAGGAAAAGTAACGTGAAAGTAATTTTAAGCGTAACGAGTAAAGTAATCTGTTACTTTTGAGCGAATGTAATTTGTAACGGTAATGTATTACATTTGAGGTTCGGTAATTTGTAATTGTAATCCATTACATTTTTCAAGTAACGGGCTCAAATATGCTTCTTAGCTCGATGGTGTGCAATTGTGTGCATATATCAGCGAACCTTCGGAAGGTTCGTTCGTGCACTTACAGCACACATAAGGTTCTACTAAAAAACAAAAACAAAACGAAACATGCATGGATGTTGTATTGCATGTACGCAGTCCGATGAAGAGATGTCAGATACACAAATGCCCACCATTATGGCGGTGCATGTGACGACGAATGAACACCGCCAACAACTTGAAAAAAAAAACCACAGAAATTAAGCAAAAAAACTTTTTTTTGTACAGTGCCTAGATAAAAAGCGCATGCCACAAAATATATTTTTCACGAAAAGAACAGTTTTTCTACGCGGAAAATTTACATCGTGAAATACGAGTCCCATCAAGGAACTTAATATTTTTCATTTCAGTTTGTTTTTCATTTGCCAGGTTTTCGTTACTTACCATATACCCTGGGAAGGAAAAGACGGTCCCCAGTCCCAGCTGAACGAGGACTGCGTCTTGCGCAGGTAGTTGACGTGGCACTGACCGTTCTGCACGGCGGGCGGGCAGATCGGGTAGATCTTGTAGGACTTGGCCTGCGTCTCGTGCTTCCCGAGGGCATACAACACCGGCGACTGACACTTCACCGCGATGGTGTTCTCGGCCGGCGCTTTCTGCGAAAGAGTGAGTGGTGGAGCCGCATTTGATTTTAAGCGTCGGTGATTCACATGTCTCCTAATAATCCGAGTCCGCCATTGTCTGGGCACGCTTCATGAGCGAGGGTTGCGACACCTTCGGCGTGGATTCGGATTCAATCGCACGCATCGTGGCGGAGAAATGGCGACCGCCAATGTTGCCTGATGGGATTTTGAAAAAAGTCTATTCAATGTTCATTTTATGAAGTGAAGAATTTTTTCCCTCATTCTGGGACCGGCTACTTCAAACTCCAGAGATGGATAGGATGGATATGACATATGAACTGCAATTACGAATCAGTGATTTCTACGCCTCTCCCCCCTCCCAGGCTGAGTTAACTATTGAATTTAAGTGCATATAATCTCGTCCCCCCATAAACACGCACACACACGCACACGCGCACACAGACACACACACAAGAAAAAGGTTACATTAGAAAACACGGGAAAACACTATATACTATATATATATATATACAACGGGCATGGTGGCGGGGGCCGAAGGCGTGGGTATAACTGAGAAGAAAAGCAAAACCCTTGATGAAAACAGCAACAACGGACGATATATTCTTCGACGTTTCGGCCGGAGTCCGGCCCTCGTCTTCCTGACCAAGGCCGGACTCCGGCCGAAACGTCGAAGAATAAATCGTCCGATTGTTGCTGCTTTCTATTAAGGGTTTTGCTTTTCTTCTCAGTATATATATATATATATATATATATATAGTGTATATTCGCAAAAGATGCGCTGATACGGTTTGGGCTGGTGATAGCTATATGATCGACACGGCCATCATATAGGTGGCTAATTTTTGCGATAGGTCAGATAATTAACTAAACTTTCTTAATCAACTTTTTAATTAGTAAAAATAATCAAGTCGTTTCAATTAAGAACATGCTGAGCATGATTGAAAACCACTAAATCGACTCTTTCTAGAACGACTTGAAGCTCGTGGGAAACTGGGGGTGCATCAAAATTACCACTCGTGCAACAGGCGCAAAGCTAGCAGTGGTGGAACACGGATGATTAGGTTATCATCGCGCCAGGTTCCTCCAATAACGGAGAAACCTGGCGTACGACCTACATCAATCTTACCCAGAACTACGGAAAAAGAGAAATACGGACAAACACACACACAACGTTTCAAGCTCAGGAACATCTTCATTTCTCCAAATTGCCTTTATTCACACGTCAAACCCCTCTTTAGGTATAAAACACCTTTTCGCACACAGGGTGACAAAGCCAGAAGATGCGCTTAGTGACTCCGAAAAACGTAGAAACACTTAAATAAATAGACAAAAAAAATCAACTACAGATCATCAAATTATTTAAAATAATCTGGGTTCTTTCCTTTTCCTATTTCTATCAACGATCGGCGCTTATATTAAGCCACGCGCGGGCAATTAAATTTGAAAACAATTTTGAAACGTAAACTCTAACCAAAAAAGCGCTCTTTCAGGCAGGCAGAGTGAGCCTAGCTTGTGACTATTTAAAGCGCACAATGGTGTTAACGGGCAAAATATGCGAGTGACCCGCCAAGTCGCTTTATTTACACGTTTTCGTTTCAGCTGGTATAGAAATTCTAACGCGTGAGCTCAGGCCGAGCTTGCCCGAAGTAATGTCAGTCTACATTATTTCAGGTCAATATCAAATAAAACAATTGCCAAGGCTGGGAGGGCTCTGCGCGAGAGCATGAGACGCAATCTCCGCGTCCTATACTCGACTAGTGCACAGCTCTGGTACTTAGGTACTTTCAAACTGGTTTAAATAGGGCGTGACCAAATGTGTGCCGTCCTATTTAAGAGAATTTCAAATTTATAACTCCCCCATACTAAAGTATTCTGGGCCCACAGGTTACGGATTGATTCTTCTTGGTTAGCAGCAAACACTGACGACACGAAATTTAACGTAGCTCATCTTACAAGTTCCGTCTATAGCGTTATGAAAGACACTGGAGCGAGGTGACCTTACAATCTGCTTCCACTGCGCGAGTGCTCGTATAAAGAATGCACTCTACGGACCAAGAAGCTCGCGTGTGCTACCTTGTGGGAGCGCCGTTCAATTTGCGAGGGGATACAGCGCGGCATGTCGAACATTTAAAAATACACGAAACTCGCAATACTCTGGTGTTTCCTGTATATGGGAATATATTCTACGAAAGATGCGTCACTAATCATTTAAATAATTTGAGCGAAGATCTTGCGTTTTTGCTCTTTTTCTTCGAATTGTCGGTGTTATTATGCTCTTGGGCAACTTCCTGTGGCAATGCAGTCAAAGGAACGTGCACAGGTGCCCTCTCCCAGACTGCATGAGCGCTGATTAAAGCTGTGCACGCGCTCTTTCCCTCTCCTCGGAAAGGTCACAGAAAGTTGCTCCCGAGTATATCATTTTATCAATTGCGTATTATAATACTGCCGAATGACTGGACGGAGAAAACAATTGGTGATCTGCGACTTGTTTTTAGTGGCGCGAAACATAGGTGGTATATAAAATTAGGTAGCCATGTAGGCCTCGATTGTATATATTGCTTTTCGCATTATTTCCTCCCATGCTTTTGGCCAGAAACTTTTGTTTTTCTACCGCAAGAACAACTAACAAGAACATAACAAACATAATTACTGTATGCTAAAACAAAAACAGTTGTAAGATAACAGCATTAACCAGACGGTGCATGATGAAAACAATTGAGTTTCCCCATCCACCCCGAGTACTTGGCGCGGCGTGACGCGCATAGCAAGCAGGAATTTCACAAACGGCCTGTCGAACTTCCAAGCGTATGTTTGAACTTGACACGAGATAGGCAACAACTTACCATTAGTATTTGTTTCACGTCCGCGGTATAGCGAACAAACATATTGCTCGTGGAGAGCACTTTTGCATCGTTGATGTCCACTTGGCAGACCGTATCGATTCCATGTGCGACGAGAGTAACTCGCATCTTTTGCAGAAATGCTTCAGGAACTGCGGTGGCACAGAAAGGGAGAAGAGGAAAGCGAACACCGAAGTTGGAGGAGTTACCGTAATATCCCGAGAGATAGCCCACCAAAAATCGAAAGCAAATCGGGAGAAAATAAAGGGTGGGCTAACTTTCGGTGTGAGACGAAAGAAGTTGTAAAAATGCTAGTTTTAGATTTTGTGACCTGCGAAACTAGTGTTTGCCGGGAGGTGCGATGAACAAAAGACGACTGTCCTTTCCAATCAGCAATATTCACTTATCTCCTTCTCGTGGCTAAGTAACACCATATCTGCCGAGGTCACTATTGGCCAGGGCTTTGCAATTACTAGAAGTGAAATATATTTTGGTGTTTTTGGGGAAAAAAAAAAAACAACGGAAATCAGGCAAAAAATAGATGTGGGTTATCTTGCGGGGGTGGGGCATGCCTCAGTATATAGCGGTATTTTTATTTTAATAATTTCAACATACCCCAATCTCTATTGAACTTTTTTTCAGATATTGGGTAGAAAAAAATTATATGAGGCAAATATTAATAGAAAAATATCATGTCTTTCTTGAAACAGGAATTACAAATCAGTTCATAAATTGACAAAGTAGTTGGTTTTTAATTGCACCAACAAACAATTTGACACTTGCGCAGCAAAAAGAAAGAGCCTATCTAGCTCGTTCCAGTCTCTTATAGCTGAAGGAGAAAACACATTAGTATCTAAAACTGTTATTATTAAAAGCATACTCAACGAGTGTTGCTAGGCTTATGTCTAGTGGCTCTTGGTTCTGATAGTTTAACGTACTTGTTTCCATCAATTTTTGATGTGTCGTTTTGAAGGAGGAACATACATTTAACTCGGCCCAGTTTTGTGTGATCAGCAATAGTCGATAAACCAGCATGTGTTTAGTAGTTCTGTTTAGTAAGATCCACTATTTTAAGAGTTAATCTTTGAAGGCTACCACCGTGACAAATACTGAGGTGAAACGTTTCGAAACGCAATGGAAACAGCCTTTTGGGGTTGTCTTAATGAAGACCACGAAGATACCAAATTAATTTTAAACATTTAATTTTACGGCCAGTAACTATAATGTTGATACGTAAGGCTGTGCGAACACACGGTATGCCGTGAGTCTTCCTGCACCCCATTTTTTTGTAATCCTATGCGAAACGCCAGTTCATCTGCATCTTGCGCGTCGCGGGTATTGCGGTCACGTCAGTACGACGAGCTTTGATTGGCTCCGAAGGAGAGAGGATAGACATCGATGCTAGCTACATGGCTAGCTGCCTCGAGGCCTACCCACTATTCCTTCCAATCGGAGACAATCAGAGCTCAGCGTTCTGACGCGACCGCAACCCCTGCGCAAAAAGCGGACGAACTTGCGCTCCGCGTACTTCGACCGCAGCCGACTGTATGCGGAGGGCAAGTCCGTCTGCTTCTTTTGCAGGGGTTGTGGTGACGTCAGAATGACGCCGAGCTCTGATTGGCTCTGATTGAAGGATAATGGGCTGACCTGAAGGCAGCTTGCTTTGAGGTCTACCCACTATCTTTCAATCAGAGCCAATCAGAGCTCGGCGTCATTCTGACGTCACCACAACACCTGCAAAGAAGCAGACGAACTTGCGCTCCGCATAGGATCCGATGGAACAAATCGAGCATCATCAGAAGTCAATCGTGGCGGTGCTCATCGTCTTTGTGCGTTTTCTACGCCCCGGCTAAACCAGTCACGCACAGTGAATGCCTCATGATCCTTCGTTCTTTTTACGCGCATAATTGCTTTGGCCGATAATAGTTTAGTAGACTTTTGCAAAAATCGCCTTCTGCGCGCTGCCATCTTTGTCTGCTGGGCCGTGGAACGCCTTCTCAGCATGCGCTGTTGCTCCCTTCGGCAGTACATCAGACGCTGCGCATGCGTCCACAGCTCAGTGACTCAGCATTTTGCGCCCGGGTGATAAGCTACGCAAAGGTCTATGCACACAAGGACGTCGAACGCCGTGACGATGCGTTTTTCGGAGATGCTCGAACAGTTCCGTCGGATCGTCGCCTACCGTCGGATTTAATGTGAAACGGAGCATAGCAGCGTGAAGGCTGTGAATGACACAGCGCTATTCAATTTGAATGACCATTCGCACACCTCTCTTAACAAGGCGGAAAAAGAAATAGTGTCACTCACCACTAAAGGTCCTATAAAAGGTCCAATTTTCGAAAGCCACCCAGGAATACTTGATATCGTTGAAGCTGAAGTATGGTTCTCCAATGATGCCGTTCCTCTTCAGATCGGTATAAATTCCTCCGGGGACTTGAGCGGAAAAATTCATAGCTGAAAAAGAAAAAGAAAAAGAAAATAGCAACATTATGCCTCACCAGGATGAACCTGATTCGACAAAGCTTGGGAATGGGCTAGTCTAGTGTCACTGAGCCCCTGAATAGGCTAATCAGTTTCGCGTGATATTGGTTACTGCCCTGCTTTGTTGACATTAAAAGGATCCTAAAACAAAAATGGGGTCATAACACGTAAGTGTAAACTGCGCTTAAATGTGTATGTCCTGTTTTATTATTATTATTATTTTTGTTTCAGCGTCGTTTAATGTTTAGGTAGGTGCGTAATTAAATCAACACCTGACAACATATAATCAGAAAACAACCAAAGAGCCTTCGTGCAGTACAATAAGAATAAAACACTCTTAATCTTAAAAATGTATATATGAATTTTTTTTTGCACGAGCCATTTTAGTCGCACATTTACGATATATTCGCCTGGTCAATTTAGAGCCTCTTGGAGCACTCTAAAATGCCGATGCTCATTCGCTTGGTCGGAGTCGGGCGCTCTAAGTATATTCGGCGGGTTCTTCCAGAGCGCTCTCAGATTATCGGATTGCCCCGTACTCTGACTCGTAGCACTGTAAGGAGCTAAGACTTCGAAGTGGGAGCGGTGGGAGCGCGTACAAGAGGACCGGTCACGTGACCACAGCCCCTACCGCTAATGAGTTGAAAGCGAAAGAAGCCGACGCGGCTGAAAACCTTAAAAAATAGGCTGTGTCTACAGTGCCGTCCCACGGCACTCCACTCGCGCCTACAGGTGCCGTCCGAAAGAGTGTCGAACGGCGCGTGTATCACTGGGGAGTTCGTTAACACCCCCCCCCCCCCCCCGCTTGCGTTCACACTGCTTTGCGGCGACAGTATGCGGCTACTAATTACAAAACTGTTGACCCATCTGGCCCCGTCGTACACGCCGCTTCGCGGCGTCCAGCCGGCAAACCAAGCCCCGTTGTCCCGCATGCACCTCCGGAAACGAAGTCCAATACCATTTTGTTCAGCGAAGTTTCGTCGACACCATTCGTTTTTTTTTTTCAGTGTTATTAGTAAAAAAGAAATGTAGATATCGCCAAATGCTTCGACAAAACAAAATGTTCGAGAAAAAATTAAAAAAAAGTAAGCCCCCAGGGATTGAACCCGCGACCCTCTGCTTATGGGGCACACACCTTACCACTACGCTGCACAACTTTTTTTTTATTTATTTTTATCTATTACATGGAAAAAGGACAGTAGAAGCAATCAAGACACATTCTAACAGAGAAATATCCCTTATTTATATTCAAACTGTCTGGCAATGGTCACAGGGAAATACGAAGAAAGAGGGCTATGGTAACATATTTCGAATAGGATCACATCTCTAAAAGTCGGGAAGATGAACACATTTGTCGAGAAGGGTATACCATTCGGGGCGTTTCTTGAGGTGATCGTACACATTACGTACATGTGACACAGTTTCTATAAAATTGGACTTTGTAGACCGTGGAGGATCAGCATTTTTATCAATAATCCTTGTTTTCCAAAGGCTATACAGACCCATCAATGCGAATAGGTCATAATGAAACGTATCATTCTGGTTTAAAGGCAAAAAAACGTATCGTATATGCACAGATATTCAGATCTTTCTTCAATGCCCTTTGTAGGACATCCCAAAATAAATAGGCGTCGGTGCGAAAAATAAAGCAATTGTCTCTTGTTTCAGGCTGGTTGCACAAACGACAGTTCACTGACCAAGGGACAATAATACCTTTTTCACGAAGCCAAGGTTTTACCGGCAACGTTGAAGTGTGGAGCTTATAAAAGAATGACTTCGCTGTCGGTGAGACATGTAGCTTACACACACGTTTCAGGACGTCTTGTCCCGGGCCATTACTGAACATACTTCGGTACAGGGGTATAGGAAATAATGCATCGATGAGATCAACATATAAAGCTTTCCGCGACACTATAAATAAGTATTCCAAGGAAAAACGTGCTTTAAGGAACTCTATTCAGCTCACTACCTCTCCGAGGTTTCCCAAGGGACGAGATGTGCTCGCAGGCACTGTTGTTACTACCATATACGACAACGCACTTGAAAGCTCTGCCTGCATGTAAGTTCTATGGAAGTCATGAGACAGTTCTGAAGAACAAGAAGCGTGATATAAGTTGTTTTGAAAGGACGTGTAAAAGCCCGAGACCGCCTTGCTCAACGGAACGAAACAGATTATCTCATCTCATAGGTTCCCAAGTGGAACCCCATACAAAAGTTGCAAACACTCTGTGAAACTTCTGAATGTGGCCTCTAGTACAGCAAATCCCCTGAAGTGCGTACCAAAGTTTTGCTGCGAAGAAGATATTACAGGCTTTCGCCCGTCCAAAAATAGACAACTGATTTACTTTCATTATTGCCGCTTGAGTTTTCATCTTTTCGACCCTTTCTGTCCAAAAATGTCCATTGTTCCTAACACAGTTAAGAGGAGCTCCTAAGTAGTGAGGCGCAATGCTGTTCCATGAAATACCAGCGTACTTTGAAGGTGTCGTGGCCCACTGCCCGCACCAGAAGCACTTTGCCTTGTTGATGAGCGCCCCAGTCGTGGAACAGAAGTTTTGAGCTAAAGCGAACACATTGTCTACGCTTCGTTTGTCTTTACAGAAAAACGCAATGTCATCCGCATATGCCAACACTTTTACCTTTGTCGAGTAGAAACGGTATCCTTCTGCAGTCGGGCTGTTTAGTACTCTTGGACATAGGGGCTCTAAGTACTGTGCAAACAAAAGGGGGGACAAGGGGCATCCCTGTTTGACAGATGACTTTAGACGAATTGGACCTGACAGGGAGCCATCAACTATAAGCCTAGCGGTACCATTGCGGTAGCATATTTTTATTCCTTTAAAAAGTGTTGGTCCTAAGTTTACGTGGCGGAAGATGTAGAATAGAAAAGTATGGGAGACGCGATCAAAAGCTCCTGCTAAATCCACTTGAACCATAGCCACTTGATCTGCATGAGCACAACAGCTCTCTGTTATTGTACGGGCTACGTGTATGTTTGTCTGTATCGTTCTGCCCTTAATTCAAAAGGTATGGTGATTGCCAACAACACTGGATGTGACGTATTGAAGTTGTTTTGTCAGAAGTTTTGCAAAGATTTTGTAGTCCACATTGCAGAGTGTAATAGGGCGGTACCCTTCAACATTCAGGAGTTTATCTGCCTCTTTACTTTTTGGGATTAAAACCGTATGGCTCTTATAAAACGAAGGTGGTAGTGTTTCCTGCTCATACGCTCCCAGAAAGACTTTAAGTAGAAACGGGCTTAGGAGGTCTTTGTATTCTTTATAAAACTCTGCTGGGAGTCCATCGGGCCCTGGTGGTTTTGAATTTGGTAATTCATCTATCGCGCATTGCACGTCTTCCAGTGTTATTGGTCTACCAAGGAGATCGCTCTTAAGCTGGCTGACCTGGGGCATTAACGAGACTAGATATTTAGCTTTTTCTCTATTTATCGATTGCGTTTGCCCGAAGAGGCTCTGGTAGTGTGGTTCAAAAGCATTCATGATGTCAAGTTCGTCAGATGATAATGCCCCGTTACAATTCAGAAGTTGTATCCTTTTTGACTGTATCATGTGAGTCTCATCGTCAAGTGCTCGTCGAGTGGGTGTCTCGGAGGATAGAAATCGTCTACAACGAGACCGTACTAGTGCTTCGTGGAACCGTTTTTGTTTGTGACTGTATCTGACATTTCAGTCGTAGTATTTCTTCATGAAACAGACCAGCCGTCTCACACTCTAGCTCGTGGAGGGTCTGTAGGTTGCGTAAAAGAAGATTTTTGTCTTTCTTTGCATGGAAGGATGTTATGCACGAGCATTCGATTGCTTCGTTCTTAATTTCTTGTTTAAACGAGTCCCACTAGGCAAAAATGCCAGACTGGTGGTTCGTACTCGCTTTATTAAACTTTTCTCGAACTCGCTTGCTAAACCCTTTGTTTTCTAATAGTCTAGTATTAAATTTCAATATGGCCCAATTTGGTGGTGGTTTACGTTGTACGTATTTACCGATGCACGCCCTTACAAGGCAATGATCCGAAAAGGAAACTGTCTTTACGTCGTAGGCACTCACTTGTGTGAAAAGGGGACTTGATACATAAATGCGATCCTGTCTCGCTTTGCATGTTGCATGAAGATGGGTTAATCGATTAGAAACGTTTCGCAGAAGCCCCAACGACAAAAAGGTAGTAATCAGATGTGAGACTGTTAAAAATTTCGGCACTGGTATCACGCCTTGTAGAAGGCACTGATCTGTCGTTAACGTTAAACACACATGTTAAAGTCTCCAAACAAAACAATCTGCTTGTCTGTATCAAGAAATGGGGCAAGATTTTCAAAGAAAAAACGCCTCTCTCGCTCGCCGTTATAAGCATAAATACACAGTAAACGAAAAAAATCACAGCATATAAACCTTCCTTTGTTGCCAACGACATGTGACAGTGAAGGATAACCCAAGTTTTTTTTTCAAAAACAAAAGGCACCTTTTTGACAAGCCATCAGCATGACTAACACATACCTCGTATGCCGAGAGGAAAGGGTCTAGTGCTCGAGCGGTGTGCTCATCAGACGATATCTTTGTTTCCTGAATGGCAACAAAGTCTATCTGTTCTTTTAAGAGGAGCCTATATACTTGGGACTGTCACGTACCTGAACACAGTCCTCTGGCCTTGAGGGTAGCAAAGCTGAGTGGGGGGCGTGCCATGGGCTACTAGTTTTTATGTAGGTAGAAGATCATTGTCTTTCATCTCGTTGTCCGGCTGTGGAGCCAGGCTATAAGGGTCTTTCCGGAGCGCTGCTGGCTTGCGCTTCTGAGGCCCGCGACCGCCCGCTTATGAGGCACACATCTTAGCACTACGCTACACAACGCTTCGAGAAAACTGCTTTGAGAACTCGTTTTATACGAGACTTTCGGACGGCACTTGAACGCGTGGAGTGGAGCTACCGTCGGACGGCACTTGAACGCTCTGCAAGAGTGCCGTCGGACGGTACTCTAGACACTACATAAAAAATAACTACAAAAAAGTTTTTTTTATACAGTTTAATTTGGACAGGCATGTTACAAAACAAATTTTCCGCGAAAAAAAAAATTTTACAGCAATATTTATTGCGCGAGACTGATTTTAGTTTGCGGCTATTTCGTCCGTTTTAAATCGCGCGCCACAAAGTTGGTATTATACGTCACGGAGTGGCTATTATACGTCACGGAGTGACGTGCGATAGCAACTCTTCTCATTGGCTAAGAGATTGATTGACAGCTTAGATCTTGGTTGTTAAACCTTTGTGATATGTTGTAATTTCCTTTTGAGCGGCATATTTTTACGTTTAAAGAATAACCCATGTAATGAGAGTTATTATTCTTTACAAAAGGTTTACAAGACGGGCACTTCCGTTTGGATTCATACCATAACAAACAAAAGCTTCGCATTTTTCATGGCCGCCGCTGTCTCTGCTCCCGCCTGTCTCGCCTACCTCGACTAGTCGTTTCGCCTAAGTGATCAGTGTTTCCTGTTGACCCAGGTGCTTGAGTGAGACTTCCTGAAGTGAAGTAGTGTGTGTTTAGCAGCTGTCGCAGGTGTTAGTGATAGGAAGCGACGCGGGGTTTTGGCTTTCATAGCGCGGTTTGTTACTTTCGTTTTCTTGGAGTGTTCTCTTTGCTTTCGTAGCGCATTTTCTTTGCTTTCTCACGTGCTTTTTTTTGCTTGCGCGTGCAAATGTTGATTTTTTGGAGATGTCAGCTCCTGTAAAGCGGCGCCGTTGCTCTGTAAAGTGCTGCCAGATTAGTGATCGCGACAGCGAGTCTTCCAGCAGCCATGTCGCCCCGAAAGATGACAAGCTGAATGCTATTTGGCTGGAGGCAATCGGGCGTTCGCGTAGCGACAAACGTGTCCAGGTATGTTCTCGTCACTTTCGCTCCGGAAGCCTTCGAGATTCGCACCGGGTGCACCGAACGTCCGCGACTGAGACACGGGGCGGTCCCAGACGCTGTTCGCTACCGAGCGCGCCGAAGGCTCGGGAGGCTCAGGCGGTGCGCCGTCTTCGTTGCTGGCAGCCGTCCTCCGCGGCGTATCTTCGTATGGCCGAAGACCCAGTTGCTCGCAGCGGCCAAGAAGCTGACGCTTCAATTCAGGGTCCATTTTGCGCGCAGTTCGCACAGCAGAACACAGAAGCTACAAAAGGCTGTGGTACGCACACAAGACGCACCGGAAGTCGAGACGCTGCGTACGTCGTTCAACTCCGCAGCCAAGTCAATCCAAGAGCAAATCCAAGAGCGAGGGGCGGGGCGTACTTCTCCTCGCGCAGGCGAAAGAGCGGGGTTTCAAATGTGGAGAGGTTGTGACTCCGACTAAATTACGTTTTGTACTTCGTTTCACCTTATGTTGTACCGCGGTGAAGGCGAGAACGCGAGCCCAGAGCGTTGGCAGCTGCTCTAACCGCATGGAGAGCTTGTGCCGCCGAGATGTGCACTATACTTCGTTTCACTTTATCTGCGAGCGAGGCCAAATGGCCTGCGAAGCGCGAGGACTAGCGCTTTTGCGCGCTTCTCCCCCAGCTCGCGCGCTCGAGGCAAAGCCTGAACGCACGGAGCTTTCGTTGCTCGCGCTTCCCAGCTTTGCCTTTCGCTCGCACATAAGATGAGAGCGAAGTATAGAGCCAGAAGCCTGCGCTTGTAGCCTTTCCTGCGGTGCATCATATGGTGAAATAGAGTATAGCAGCAAGCATTGCCAAACAAATTTATTTTTTGGCGGAAAATTTGTTTTGTGACGTGTTTGTCCCAATTAGGGCTCTTTTAAAAAAAACTTTTTTCTTTGCAGTCACCCTGCAGGGAGGCGTTCACAGTGGCGGGCTAGCAATGGTCAAGATAAAGACTAGCAACATGCGACAGGCGACCACCGATGTTCACACTGCGAGCGATCGGCGAGCCGCTTCTCTGGCCTGTGTTCCAAATCTTACCCAAGCGAGTTCGCAGTACTCCAGCGGGTCGTGTCACGTGACAACACAGATATAAAAAAGCTGGAAGCGGGTAGGTTTTCGAACGTCAAGGTACAAAGCCCTTACCCTGGAGCAGTGTTGTATGGAACGGATTTCCAAGGAACGGCGTTCCTGGAACGCGATCTCCTTTTCGAAGGAACGAAGGAACGCCGCCGTTCAATTTTGCATCGGTGGAACTGGACGGGAACTTGTTACATTGTTACTAAAAAAAAAAAAGGAACGGCTTTCCTTTTTTTTTGTACAGTGGGTAAATTTTATATAATTTCTAGTAGGGAAATTCTAAAAGTATAAAAACAATATCTTGACGAAGAGCAGCATCTCGTTAACTTTTTGGTTACATATCTCAGTGTTAATTTTGTATGGTCCTCGCTTGGTAACAGTCGGGTGCAGGAGAGCTATAGTGGATATCGATTCTTTTTTCAGTGCCCGAGACTGCGGTACAAAAAGCAAAATTTTAGTCAAAGGAGAACACACAAAAAGAGGGTCGTTTTAAACTCAGCTACTTTCTTTGCTTCCACGAATCCTCATACACCCAGAAATCTAAGGCCGACTACAGCCATCACTGAACTTCCACAAAGAGACCTACAGTTGCAACAAAAGAACTGGTTATCAGACATCGAACACACCTGTCTATCCCGAACATTGGCCACTTAAAAGATACAAACAAAATTAAACTTTAGTTCTTCTCCCTTATCCCCCACCGTCAAACTGAACAACGAATCCAACCTTCACGAAAAAGAACTTGCAGTTTTCAAGACTGACCTTCCACAAGCCCTACCAGCTCTTCTTCACTTGCTCGTCTTGCGCACAACAACATCGAGATGCAACTGTTATAAGTTCGAACAAGGCACTTTGTTAGATTGAGACATGTGATGTTGTTGTAAAACGCTCGTGTAATTTGGTTTAACAGTACAACTGAATCGTCTTCATCGCCAAGAGCTGAGATTTGTAAAGTTGAATATATCAACAAATGAAATATTGTTTCCGCTTGTTTTCTTCTCCTGATGCTCTTCCATCACGGCATTCGAATTCGTATGTACCCATTTGATGGGACAGATAAAACAAAATTCCTCGATCTAACTAACTATGGTAACCAGCAAAATACAAATGTAACGTATATGTAACTATACGTTAAATTTTTTTAACTGTAACGGAAACGAGTTCCTTTTGCACGCATGGAACTTGTAACGGAAACGCGTTCCAAAAATCAAAAGGAACGAGGAAGATCTTTCGTTCCTTCTTTTGAGGAACGTGTACAACACTGCCCTCGAGTAAGAACGAGTAAATATTGAAGCACAGCCTCGGAAACTCTGATAGCCGCCGTCGATTCAGTACACACCGCCACAGCTTGGGTTCGCGTTTCGTTGCCTTTGCATTTCGGTTGTCTCACAGCTACACTTTCGTCGTCGTTGCCATACGAAAAAGACTCGCTATGTTGACCTGTGTCCTACGAAACCGCACAAACAAACACAGTCGCTGCATCGGCGTGTACTCGCTCGAGCTATACTGCAACGCATGTAGTACATACCTGCCATGACAAAAGGGGCACGTATTTGCTGCCAGGCCGGGGTGCTCTGCTTATATATCAATGGGTATTCTTTAATTGAGCTGACCTGAGCAGCCGCACAGGACCTTCGTGGCCCTGAATTCACGGCCGCTATTGCGAACCGAAGCGTTGAGTGGACATGTTGGTTGCTGCTTCTCCCCCAGAAGTTCGGTGTCCCGGATGTAAAAAAACGCGAGTTGCACCTCCCGCCACTTCCAAGGCGCCGCTGATTTGTTCAGACGCCGGGCGACTCGACGAAAAGTTGCGAAATTCGGTCTCGAAGCGACTGCTCCAAACCTGTCGCTTCTGCGGCAGAAGTTGTCGCGCAACAGCTGCGACTTGCGGGTCTGAACACGCCTTTAGCGTCGGACGCCGCCGGCTTTGGATACCGCACAGATCCCGCTACTCCGTGCAGTGAGCGCAGGAGGTGCTGGATGCTTGACGGGGGAACGCAGCGAGAGCCAACGCCCGCATCGAAGGCTGCCATTTTTCGTGCGGGCACACGGTCATGCGGCGGGGCCGCTGGATGGATGAATGGTATTGGCTGAACCCTTCATATCGGGCGGTAGCCCGCGCCATCAGGCCGCTCAGAAAAGTGGCCAAGCATTCGGCTGGCGCGCCGTTCTTCTATAGATCGGATTCGGAGGAGCTCCCGTATATCCCGGATCCGGATTCGGAGGATTGGAGCGCCGAAAAACGTCCAGCCGAATACATGGTTAGTTTTGCGATGTCCTTAGGATGTCCTAACGTTCTGCGCACGTCCCATCGACGTCCACAGACCTTCCCCAGAATAGAATCCTAAGGACATCCTAAGGACATCCTAAGGACATTCTAAGGACATTCACGCAACTAAGTTTGGGTGCACAGAAGACTTACCCTAAAGCCGCTGCTAATAGATCGTACAAAAGACAGTCTGCACACAATGTCTGAGCCGTGTTTCTTTCTCGTATGATGGTCTTAGTTGTCACATTAGAGAGTTTTAGGAAACCGCTTTTGCGCATCCGACACGGTACGATGGGCCCTCCGGTACGCACTGCGCATGCGCTACCGGATAACACTCACGCATGCGCAGTTCGTACCGGAAGGCCCATCGTACCGTATCGGATGTGCAAAAAAAAAAAACAACAAAAAAACGTTTCCCTAAAATTCTGTATCGATTGCGCAAGAAACGGTTTGCGGGCAGAAGCACATACGACGCTGCTTCCAACATGGCTGAGCCGTGTCCGCAGATAATTCCGTATCCTTTGTATAATGTATGCGAGAGAGAAAATAAATTTTTTTTTTAATGAGCCGTGTCATTGTTAGAGGCCGACTTCGCGCTTTCTACTTTTACCCTTTTCCTATCTTCCTATAGCGTCTCCATTTCTTCAACGTGCCCCATATTGGCTCCCCTCGCAGATTGATTAAAGGAGGGGAGCGCTAACAAAGATCATGTTCCTTGCAGAAAACCGAGGTCGTATCGTCGGCCTTTAAGGCGGCACTCGGGAGTTCAAATAGTGTTTCGAGTCAGCGAGACAAGCGGCTCGACCGAGCACGTGTAGCAGTGGTAAACGTAACGGCCTAGGTGGCAGGTTCAGAATAAAGTGGAAGCTCGTCCCCCTCTTTTCCACTTTAGCAGAGTGAACGCTGGAGAGTGTGTTGCCTCCTCTCTAGCGTTCGCTCTGCTATAGTGGAAAGAGGAGGAGGAGCTTCCACTTCACTCTTAGCCCAAATACTTTACTAGGGAGAATACATTCCACTCCGCTCATTTGCATTAGACAGAACGCCTACAGCGCCGAATCCAGCCCTGACGGAGGGGAGGTCCGCGTCAGTCGACAAGAATGCGCATCAGGATGTTGGCGGCGGCCGTGGGGGTGCCGTCTCCGAATTTCCCCGCGCCGCCCCGTCTTTTTTTTTTTTTTTAGTAGTTTTTTGCACAAGCTCGAGCGTGTAGCCCTGAGTGCTTGCATTGCATTAGTTGCAGACATTTTACGATTACGTGCTACGGCACGGGTGCGGTCGGTGCGGCAGTGCAAGGCAGTGTCTCGAGTTGTCAAACAACGTCAAATGTGCTGCGTGGTTTTTTCGTCTGATACCTTTTTTGAATCGATGCACAGAAATGTTCGTTGTCCCTTGTCCGGAGTTTGTTTTATTCTTTCTGTTGCCAGTCACATACCCCGAGTTTCAGGAAATATTAGTTTAGTTTCGGTTTATGAATTTGGCTTTTAGAAACAAAAATCTCCCCAATTATGTGTATATTGTCGTTTTGCGTTCAAAAGACAGTCTGTTATTTTCTGTATTGCGTATGTTATTTCAGTGATGCGCGCCACTAGTATGGTGTGGTTTTGGAATTTGTATCTTATAAACGAGGAAACACTATTGTTCTTTTCTTTTAACGCGCTATCGGCTGTTGGTCAGCGAAGCATTTTGTCTTTAGTCTTCAGTCTTTATTAGGGGTGTGCGAATATTGAAATTTTCGAATACGAATCGAATACGAATAAGACAAAAAACGGGCTTCGAATATCGAATCGAATATCGAATATGTGTCTAGTAATAAAAAAATGGCAAAACAAGAGGTAACGGCAGGTTTTATTGCCTTTTTTAAAATAAATCAATGCAACTGCCTTTTACTGGGCTGCAGCAGGCTAAAGCTACTTCTAGTAATGCACTCATTACAAATTCTCGTCTAGGAAAATTAACTGCTCAACGCCCCCTACGCGCCGTGACATTATTTCCGCCAGTAGAAAGACCCGTTCATTTGGGAAACCTGCGACATTTCACTAAAGTTCGAAGAAGTTCGTCTTATGGGCAGTGTTGCCCGGCTGCTACACAAATATATTGAATTTTGGGAAACAATTATTTAGAAAGTACTTTGTTTTATATTTCATAAAATGGTTACCAATGTTTACACCATATAAAAGCGAAAATTGCGCTTTTAATGCTTTCATTAGTTATTAATGTGAACCAGCGATGCCAATAAACCGAACAAATATGGCACTTTTCCTCCGCCAAGTAAAATCAACTAGTTTTTTTTTTGTTTTTTTTGCGCATGCGCACAAAATTTGAACTTCAGTCGAACCTTTGTCCAACATCACGTTGAAGGTTCGAAAAGTTGAACTCGGTCGATCTAGAACCTGGGCAGGTTCGCGACATCCCTAGTTTTGACTCCGCGGGAGTGGCAGGAGTTGTTTTCAATGGCGATGCAATGTTCTACTCGCACCTAGCTTTTTCTTCTTTTTTTTTTTTTTACTTTTCAATCATTTATATTAGATAGCACTTTCGAGATTTATTTTATATTTATATTTCACTCTCGAGCTTTATTTTATTGTATCAATTCATAGAACGCGCAATTACATCACATATTGCTATAAAAGTGCCACAAAACAAAGGGCTTGGTGAAAAAGAAACCGAAACTGATTCTGTCTTGCTGCCATCGGACAGATAGAAACAGACTAGACCGATAACGCACGCATCATACGCCTTTCTCAGTGAATAAACATATTCATAGGGGAATGCGTGGCATGCAAGTTATTCGTTACTTGCTCGAATATTCGCAGTTTTGGCGAATATTCGCCGTTTTTTCCGAATATTCGGCTTTGGCCGAATATTCGGGAACTTCCGAATATGCAATTTTCGAATCGAATACGTTTCGAATAAGGAAAATATTCGATTCGTATTCGAAATTTCGAATATTCGCACACCCCTAGTCTTTATTTACTGGGCTCTGGAGAGTCGCGGCACCGCGGAAAGGCAGCAGCCCAAAGCATAAAGGCCCGCGGTGCCGCGTCTTGTGAACATGATAATGTGATGAGTATATATGCGTGCATGATGACAACGACATGGATTGTTGGTATTGGGGAAGATGGCAGTCCGATTCGCAGAAGTCCAGATTTCGTGGAGGCAGGTTGGATGGTCAGCAGCGAGCCATGGGGATCGGGGGGGGGGGGGGGCTATGTTGCACGTTTTGGACTCCCAGGAGACTAGGGAGAAGGAAGTGACGTCAATAACGCTCTTTGGATGTTGATTAATGGAGTCGCTGATGACGGTGAGTTTCCGCGATTAAGATACGTTCATTCACACCTACGTCACTTCCTTCTCCCTAGTCTCCTGGGAGTCCAAAACGTGCAACATGGCCCCCCTGGTACGCCCTTCGATCGGTGCATGAAGGAGCCCCAGGAACATGATGGCACTGTTGCTCCCTGGGGTCGAAGCATCAGGCTCCAAAGAGGTAGTCCAGTCTAAGTAGAAGCTGCCGCTTCCGAGGAACCGAAGGCCCATGGCTCAGATTGAGGCACCGCCGTCGCCCTGTGTGTCACCCTCTCAACGTCGTCGTCATTGTGTTCTTTATTTATACGCGATATATGTATAAATAAAATAGGATAGATAAAGACACACAATCGAATGGCCAGCGGCGCGCTCACCGGCCAGCCCCTTTGAAAGAAAAAGCCAGGCTCAAAATCAAGAATCACCATCATCATTATCATCATTTACCTCCCGATAGCCGAGACCTCCCCGACGATAGATGGCTCTTGCCATGCCCAGAATACCTGTCCGCGCCGAGGTTATTGTATTTTCGAGGAGTGGAATGTATTCCCCCTAATAAAGTATTTGCTGAACCTGTCACCGACTCTATTCGACGAGATGTTTCGGTGGCGGCCCTCGTTGGTTACCTTTCGTGAGGCGATCATTGCCTTGCGAACAACAAGTTCGATGGTGTTTGTAATGAGCATGGTGAAAGCCTGAAATCATGGCGCTCTCAAAGCAACGCTGACCGCACCGTCAGTTGCAGAGCACAACCTCTGTTTGCGTCGCTGAGAATCCTTTGCTGACGTCATAGTCAGCATTGCCGGCCAATTATTGGGCCGATACAGCGATGCTTTGAGTCGTTCACGTCGCCAATGCTCGACGACAACTTTTCTCGGCATTTTCGAGTAGAGAGGAGATCACGCGCAGCATTTACCGGCGCTCAAAATGGAAGAGGGCGCGCCGTGCGCAGTACCTCGGCTGTCATTGCCGAGAAAACTTGTTCCCGAGTATAGGGAGTATTTACTGGCGGCCATATCTGTGTGCGCGACTGCTGAGCGCGTGCCGACGGCGAGCTTCCTCAGTTCTTTTGCAACGTGCATTCCGCACCATCATGATTGCTGGTCTTAAGCAGCCTCAGTTAATGTGAGCTCGTTGTGAGCATGCGCTTCAAACATTGACCTCAAATATGGCGTCCAGTGAATACTTCCTATAGTGGTGACATCAGGCCATTTTGTGGCGACAGTTTTGTTTAATTTTTGCTCAGTAGCACTTGAAAGAGCGTCCTCCGCCGGCGCGAGCTCCTTGACTGCTACTAAACTCTGCTTCATACTTACCGCCAAATTCACAGACCTCACTCAAATTGAGGCCCCTCCACTTCCTCGAGGAAGGTGCGAGGGCCGGCGCTGGCCAATCGCGATAACGGATCCGCCGTCGCGATTGACCAACGCCGGCCTTCACGCCTTCCTCGAGGAAGTGGAGGAGCCCCTCAATTTGAGTGAGGTTTGTGAATTCGGCGGTTAGTGTGCAAGGCTGTCAAAGCTACTGGCGCGAGCATGGGGCTTGATCTCGTTGATCATTTGCACGCGTTCTCGCGCAGACAAAGGAATAGATGAATCCACGCGCTCGCGCCAGTAGCACTGACAGCGTTGCACACTATGTGTGAAACAGAGTATAGAGGATGTTGAGCCAATTATAACCTCTTTGGTTATAAGCTCTTCGGTTATAGAGTGTTAAAATGCCTTTTTGTTTTGCCGCCTACTTCTTTCTTTTGCTTTTGTGAGTGCGTGCTCTCGGAATTGGGGACTGCAAACAGTTACATCATTTTAAACGAAAGAACGTTGATGCACTCTGTATCCGAACCATCTTTTTTGTCCATCCCCACAATAAGTGTTTTATATTATTTTTTATTTTAAGAAAGCATATTAAAACATAGCGAAGTGGATAAGATGCAAAGGTGTAGAATAATTCTTTATCTAGAATCAACTCCTTCTTTATAAAAGTTATCTGCCAAAGTCGTCGTGGTGAGCTATTAGTTCGTTACATAACCCATAATTAAAACAACTGTTCAGGCGTTCTAGATAAAGCAGCGTTACTTTTATTTGCTTTTCGATTGGTGGACACAATGTGCCGTATGCAGTGCTTCTGGCTCAAGTAGAAAGAAAAAAGTATTTGAAGTCAAGTAAAATTAAAGTGAGATGTCATCTACTTCAATAAAATAGTAACCAAAGGGGACGAAATATGATGCAGAAAAGCTACAAAACATTAAACATTCTCTAAAAGTAACGTGAGTGCGTACGTATTAGCCAAGTATTTTTTCATACTTATTTATTCTTTTAAAGAAATATTTTATCAGTCTGGGGTATCAACTGTATCTAGACACGGACACGAACAAGAAAGGTGACAGAAAGCGTCAAGACGCTGCCTGTCACCTTTATTTTGACCCTTCTAATTTATCTTCATGTTTCCTCCCAGTCTCAGGGTTTAGACATCATGATCAACACGCGCAAACACTTCTGCACTTTGATAATTTTTTCGCTGATGAACAGTGTCTTAGCTCAGGCCTTATTCTTAGTATTACAAGGTATCAGTCGCTAAGCTTCGAAAGTTTATCACAGTGATTCGAGACTCTGTTTAGCCTATTATGTAAAGAAGCGTGGCTGTGAATAGTTTATTTTTTAACTTGCGTAAAATCTAGTTGTAACCATTGGGAGAACCCTCACACTTCGAATTTACTGTCTACAGCCCTGGATGTCCGTATTGTAGCTGTGCGTGGTGGATATTCAATTAAAGCTTCTGATTAATAAGTTGTGAGCAAGAATGTGTTTTCAGGTTCTCTTGACGGCATCGTAGATAGACAACAATGAATAAAAAGCTGTATTAAAAATTAAAATGGCCCTCGATTTTATAAAATTGAAAAAAAAGCCACTTCTAGATTTGCTCACAACCTTAGTTGAAATTACCCAGTGGGGGAGATGGTTGCTCCAACTGTTTAGATCGCCTCTTCAGTATACCCACGACACGCCTTTTTTTTATATGTCCTTGTAGCGCGTCCGTTTATATCAAATTTGTGATAAAGGACATGCGTCATTCATCTGTTGGCGGGGGAGCGTTTGCCAACTTTCGAAAACACGATAACATATAAATGACGAAACAGTCGCGATAAATGCAATACGCGCAATATGATCGTTACCCTGCCCGTCACACATTCGTTTTCATGCGTTTGCCAAGGACGGAAGTTTCTCCGCAGAGATATACGGTGGGCAAAAAAAAAAAAAAAAAAAGAGGCGTGACGATTGCGCGGGCGAGGGCGGTCCCTGGATTCATTCCCGTACTATAACCTTTTCTACGAGGGCGCCGCCATCTTCAATTCTGCCACTTCCGGTATGCGTGAAAACATCGCTTTCTTCTCGCCTCAGCAGTAGAACGTGTTAACATTTTTGATTGCAACCGTCAGTCGTTCTTGTTATGACCCTTCTATACTTTTTTACTTGGTCGGGGTTGTAATCTCTTGCTTTTTTTCGGAACTCATACCGGATACGGGGACAACGTGGCTGGGTGCGAGGTTAAACGAAAAAGGTGTATACACCCAAGCGCTGTTTATAAACAAGCCTGCGTTTGCCCACACCAGGTGTGCGTACTGCGCGTGCGCGTGCGTGACGTCACAGAGTTGAGGTGGTGTATAGCGCAGCACAACCGGTATGCAGGAGGGCAATCCAGAACCTTGCACTCCACAACTTAAAAAAAGAAAACAAAAAAACATGCTAACGAAATTGAGTAGATTGAGAATTGTATCCAGACTTGTGCCTATCTCAAATACTCTACTCAAGATACTGTATTTCAATTACTTTTGAATGTAATTTTGTGTCTTGGCAGATACATTTGATCGTGAGTATTTGCTACTCTAGCTTATTTATATTTCTCAGTATCGTGTACTCATTATATCAAACACATTTTTAAATCTTTTGCAAAAAAAAACGAAATTGTCGATGGAATTTTTACGGGAATAATTAACCGCACACACTCTAAAAAAAGCCCGTTCATCTGCTTTCCCGCACAATACTCGGAGAACCAATCACCGCAACTTACGGAGGCAGCTCAGCGAATGACGATGCCGAAACATATGTTTAGACCAAAAATCAGCTAAATATAAAATTGACCGCATCTCCACGTGGTGAATGATGTTGATTGGGGCGAAGCTCTGGTGGTGCTTGTCTGCGTAGACGCTGAGCCGCAGCATGCCGAGCCTTTCGTTCGTTTTCATCCATGTCAGAAAGAGAAGTGTGGTATGGAACGTGGTTATATACGCATTTGAGCATTTGACCGCAGCGCCCTCTCGTCTATAAACGTTGAGACAATGCATGCAAAGTTTAACGCGATTATATACGCATTTGACCGCAGTAGACGTTGAGCGGCTACATGCAACGTTTCATCCATGACATCCCCAGCTCTTAAGTTACTACCACATCTCAGAGCCCCCTACTCGTCCCGCAGTCGTGGCCGAGTGGTTAAGGCGATGGATTAGAAATTCATTGGGGTCTCCCCGCTCAGGTTCGAATTCTGTCGACTGCGCAAACTGATTTTTAAAATCTTTTTTCTCATCTTTTTTTTTTTTTGCCCTACACGAGCACGTGAGCTACGAGCAGGAGCACGAGCACCGGACGCCGGACGCTCGGACACTGAGGGGTTATGTTGCGCTTTTGAACTCCAGGAGACTAGGAAGAGGAAATGACGTAGGTGTGAATGAACGTATCTCGCATCGCGAAACTCACCGTCATCAGCGACTCCACCAATCAACATCCAAAGAGCGTTGTTGACGTCACTTCCTCTTCCTAGTCTCCTGGGAGTCCAAAAGCGCAACATAGCCCCCTGGACGGACATACGGACATGGCTAGCCCCTAAGGAGCTTCGCCTCTAAAACGACAGTCTGAGTTGTGACATTGCCAATCCAAGCGTGACGTTTTGCATTGCTTGATGTCACAACTCAGACTACGTTTTTTGGTCTAAACATATGTTTCGGCATCGTCATTCGCTGAGCTGCCTCCGCAAGTTGCGGTGAATGGCTCTCCGAGTGTTGTGCGGGAAAGCAGACGCACGGGCTTTTTTTAGGAGTGCACCGCAGCGCAAAGTTGAGCTGATCGCAAACTTGAAGCGGACACGACCAAACAATCAACAGGAAACAAGCGCAGAACCAAAGTTGCAGACTCAAAAAGTCGAACGAAACAACAAAGAGGAAGAAATAAAAAGAGGATATAAGAAAAACACGCAACATGTTTAAACTTTTTTATGTTTGACGGCAAAAATTGTAATAGCCCGACCCTTTCATGAGCAAAGCGACTGCAACAAGACTGGAAAACAAGCTATGAGCAAGATGAACTCACAAAATGCAATCAATAAGTCCTCCCAAGTTGTATGCCTTTTTGAAGAAGTTCCTGGAGCTTAGTATGAAGAATAAAATGATCGACAACCGCGAGAAAGACAGTAGTCCTTCCTCGTGTCCAGCTGTGCCCTTTTTTGATGTTTAGCAATCTTTAAATACAGCGTTTGGGGTACCCGACTTAAAGAAAGTGCGGCACGTGCCATGCCTACTATATGTAAGCCCTCCTTGTAATTCAATCATTCTTTGCGTATAATATGACATTTGTTTAAAGTCAACTCCGGATATCGTGATTAGTGGCGGTTGGTAACACAGTGCGTCCAAGGTGTCCATGATAAAACCACCAAAAGATGTGATTACCAGCCAAGTGACCATAGGCATATAGAGTTTCCTCTTTTGCTCGCTTGTCTAAAAACATACCGGAACATTCGCCAGTGATGTATACTGGTTGTGGGCTGCATAGAATAGCACTGCGATTTTATTTTGTTTGCTTCTGCTGCTTGCAAATGAAGCATTCTAGTATCACTGAAGTCGATACAAATTACTCAATGCGGAAGTATCTTCGGAAGTAATTGAATTACATTTCGAAATATTTGTGCTGTGCTCAAAATATTTTGCGGGGAAAGTAACTTCAGTAGCTTTTTAAATAATTTATGAAGCAGGTATTTAGTAACTTAACTTAAATACTTTTGTCGCGTATCTTGTCCAACACTGATATCTCAGTGTAGATGTGTTGTTGAGCCGTGAATGGAAACACAACCACTTATATTTTTTGTAGAGCGCAGCTTTTTTACCATAAAAAATTCCTGCGCGTCTACTTTTCCGCAAAACACCGAAAGAGCAGACCTCTGCGATCTTACGAAATCAGCTCAGCGAATGATGAGGCAGAACATCTGTTTAGAGCTCAAAATTATAGTCTCCGCTGTGGCATTACGCAATGCAAGCATGACGCTTTGCAATGAGTAATGCCACAGCGCAAACTTCATTTTTAGGTCTAAACGGATGTGGCGTCTCATCATTAGCTGAGCTGATTTCGTAGATCGCAGAGATGGGCTCTTTTTAGTCTTTTGCGGGTACGAAGACGCGCAGGCAATTTTGAAAGTGTATGCACCCGTTTCCGGGTTGAGTGGCGTCGCCGTCGCCGTCGCCGTATCCACGCGATGCATTATGGGATGTTTCCCCAAGTTAGCGGGGTAAATTTTCCGCTAACCAAAGTTGAAAGTTGGGCTAGTTGGTGTAGGCTATACATAATGTAGGTAAAAACAGCGCAGAACGACAAAGACTAAAAGGGAGGAACAAGCAGCGGGACAGGCGGCGCGTGTTCCGTCCTGTTTGTTCTTTCTTTCTAGTCCTTGTCGTTCTGCGCTGTTTTACCTACATTTTCCGATAAATTTAGCAGAAAATTTCTCGCTAAATTTCGCAGGCAAAAATTTTCCCACTAAATATAGCGGGGAAACTTAAGGCTGCGGTCCCACGGCAGCCATCTTGAACAAGGCGTTAGTTCAACCAATAGATGGCGACACGCACCCGTGGGGTGGCCGAAACATTGGTTCACGGTGGGATGGCTCGAGCACCATCACGTTCCCCTCGTGGCCTTGCTCGCGCCGCTGCCAGCTGTGCTCAGCTGGCTCAATAGCGTGGCCCAGCAAACGCATGTTTGCGAGAATGTCAGGCTTTGTATAAATTGTTCTCTGATATAGGGAGATGCAGTTCGGCGGTTGTCACGGGCTTTCGCAATAAATCTTACCAAGAAGGAATCAATTGTTGATTGACGTGTCAATATTCTTTCAATGAAAACTTCTTCTGCAGGAATGCACGCTCAGTAGACTCAATCTTCTAAGACACCAGTGGAAGCGGACGTCAAGTAAACTGCTGCGCAATTTACGGTACTTACCTCACCATTATAATGACGACAGAAAAGTGACATAACGAAATATTCTGTTTCATGGGATCCGGAAGATTTTGTAAAGGTTGTTACATTATAGTTCTCAGAAAACAAACGCCGTTGCAATATTTTCGGAAGTACCAATATAATGTTGTAAGTACAGCTTAGGAGGAGTATGATGAAAACCATCAGAATAAATAGGAAAACGTTTATTTGCAATGAAGACGCTATGAATGAACGGCGTTTAGCGACGGCAAGTTATGAGCGTATGGGAATTTATAAGTTCACGTGATTGCTAACTATGGACATGCGGACAATGACGACCTGTTTTGTCGGGAGATGGAGTAGCGGTGATGACCTGATATCGGACGACTCGTGGCAGACGAACAAGCAAGTTTCTTCTGAGCGAATGTTAAGCGTCCAGTGTCAAGCACAGCACGTGGCTACCGACGTTGTCGACGTTTCGAACACTTACCGCTTTCGACAAAAGTGCTGGCACCTGGGCTAACTTTGTGGAAAAAGTCGAAGGCTTCCTCGAGTCCAGCGCCATCATGAACTGTAACTGAAAACGATCCACTATTCAGTCTGTGGGTGGCGAAACGTATCCGCATCTGCGGAGTCATGGTCGATGCGTACTCTAAGTGGTTGGAAGTTTACACGATGCCTGCCACGACGTACAAACGCGTCATTGACGTTCTACGCTCTCTTTTCCCTACTTTTGCCCTACCGAAAATACTTTTCTCTGATAACGCGCCAAATCTTGCTTCAAATAAAATAAACAAGTCCCCCCTCCAAAAAAAAAAAAACGGCATCAGGCATCACATTAGTGTACCATACCATTCTGCAACTAACGGGCAAGCAGAACAGATGGTGTGCGAAACGAAAAAAGCCCTCTTGAAGCTTACGGAAGAAGCAGTTCAGTGAAGAATCGCCAGGTTCTTGTTCCAGCAGCACGCGACGGTCTCATTTTACACGGTAAAAACACCCGCCGAAGCAATGTTCGGCGGACGAAGAGCCACACCCCTCGATCTCATATGATACTATGGCCATGAATGAAGATCGAGAGATTCCCAGATCGGGAGTAATGGCAGATTATTCGGTCGGACAACTCGTCTACGTGAGGAATTTCAGCGGAAGTCGGGCCTTCCATGAAAACTTGAGTAGAAAAGGCTCTATGTTGGTTGACAAGAAGGTGTCATCCCTCTGAAGACGTTGGATATCAATGCCCTTGAGTGTAAATATAACGAAATCACAAAACTCTCTTTGTCTATTGTGTAACTGCCCTTGTATTTGGTAGTAGAGGCTATGGTGGTGATTTGGACCTTTCACACCAGGCTCCTTTTTCTTATTTTTCGCCTCATACTCCTTTGCGGTTTCAGTAGGCTTCAAGAATCTTTTGGAACGGGGACACTTTACGTCAATGAGGCCATTTGTTCCAAGTAGTCAATCAGGGAATGCTGCTAGAAATCCGTCCTTTATATTAACGAATAAGCCGCACTTCTGCACATTGCAGTTTTCCTGTTCCACGTACAGTTGTAAAGCAGCATCCTCATTGATTCTACCATATTCTGTTGCGGGTGAAGAAAGGTCTTTGGGTACACGATACTTGAAACAAGTCTGGCACTGTACGTTGTGGTTCGACACCCACTAATATCGTCGTCCTTACAGAGCCTCATAATTTAAACATTACCTCGTCACCTCATATTGCTCTTCATCAACAGTAAGTACAATAGGCTACCGCCATATTACAATTCAAGAATTGAAAAATTGAGTCGTTCAATCCTTCAATATGTTTATTATTTATATAATGTTATTACGTTACATTACCTCGAGACGATCGACGTCCATCGTCGATCTTCAAATACTTATATAAGGGGGGGGGGGGCGATCGGTGGCCGAGTACATGTCTAGCGCACACCAGCTCGGAGCACGTGGAGCGAAAGCTCGCGCTGCAGAACCCACCCGCCCCTGCCCGTTTCGATGTGGAAGAGCATCATACCGGCGTGCGGTCGTGTATCACTACTGCGTGGTGCACGTTAAAGACCCCAGGTTTGCGGTTGTACCGCACTGGCTAAATTGCTCATCTACACCTGAGACACCAGACGCCCACTAAGGCAGACTAACTTCCGCCTGTATAAACATACACAC